>OY744530.1:79709782-79729782 GCA_963556195.1 Sepiola atlantica
TTTTAGAATTCTACTTTAAATAGGTATTTAAGATATGACAATCGTATATTAAAAAAGATTAATTAAGATTTGTTTATGATAAAAAATAATCGATTAGAAACTGATTTGAGTATAAGCGTTACTCTTCTATACTTGATCCTATCCCGGAATGCGCTTGATATTTTTCTATGATTTTCATGTTTTACCTATACTTATTATTGAAAATAAAATGTATCTTATTTGGTCCCTCTATTTGGACATTGTTTAGTTCTCAAACTGGTTGCGAATATATCCAATGGATGTTAACAGAATTGTAATTGTTAAAGTTACATGCTGATGAGAAAATATCATTTGTTTTAAAGCCTTACTCTGAGGTAATGATAATAAAATGTTTGTGAATGTCTTCATTCAAGATGGTTGGCCGAGAGAACTAAAAACTACTGGACGACCAGAAAGCGATGATCATCATCGTCTAAATCAGACGAGAGTCGAGTCAAAGCATGGAGCCGATTCGCACTTGGTTATTCTCACCTTTTAGGCGACAGACTCTTAATTTAGTGATCGTGACCAGCATTGTTTCAGCATGAAACATATTCGGCTATCACGGAAGAAGAAACATTAACAACTTAGGACAAAAAGGACGCGCACGCGCATTTAACAAGCACAAAAAGACACACACGTGTTTTAAAAAAATACAAGAGACGCACACCCATATAAAAGCAAACAAACTCTGAAAAGAAAATGAAATTTAAAGACACAGACGCACATTTTTTTCCTGCAAAAAAAAAACGGAAAAGGAATATTAAACTTCGCAAGAAGAAGGGAATTTATGATTGGAATATAATTAACTCTGCGAGTTTCCTCGCCAACAAATATTAGCATCTAGTCAGGCATTTGGCTGTAGTCGAATAAAATCAGCTAGAAATTAAAAAGAAAAAAATTTTTTACGTAATTTTCGTAGCTTCACGCACGCCAAAAAAGAGGAGCGAACTGATTTAAAAAATGGGAGATTGCTTATCTTTACGTAACGTTTAGGTAACGGACAAACACACATACACGCATATACAAATAAAAGGAGAGAGAAAAATGAAAAAGAAAAAGAAGATAACCTTCAAAAATTAAAAAGGTAGTTCAAGGGGGGAAACTACATAAAAAAAATGAGGGTTTTACATACGCATACACATACACATATGTACTCTTATGTTTTTAGTGATTGTTGTAATTTTATTGTTTTTATTTGTTGTTTAATATTCGCTTGGTTGCACTGTTTTCAAGGGCAGATAATTTCCACAAGATAAAATGGGTTCGTTGAGTAACGAATTTCGGAACCTGTTAACAGTGCGATTCTGACCTTTGTGATACACGGGGTTTGATCTCGGCATATATTCCAGTTTAAGTGGAATGGCAGATGGTCCAGAAGACTTGCATTTTGGAATATCATAGTGTGCTCGAGGGAATCGTGTGCTCCAGCCGGGAGATAGCAAACCTTCAGAATATGTTAGAAACGTGAAAACACGATTTTGAGCTACGTGATTGACAGAGGACCCTAAGCAGATATTCTGAACGTAACTGGGCGTGGGAATTCAAGAAGGCTGCGGAAGAGTTGTGTCGGTCGAAACGCATAATGACTGTTGCTGGTAGCTTGACCTTGTGAGTAGTCGGGTTATAATTGTGTTTTGCGCTCGTTAATTTCTGGACAGTGGTTGAGAATCTGTCGTTGGTGTTAAATCTTTATAATGTGTTAAAATTTTAAAATAAGGGAGGAAGATATGTTCTTTTACCTCCACTCCCACATCCAACGACTGTGGGGGTTCTGTTCATCACAATGCCTACTACAATTGGTGAGAAGGCGCGTTGTCCCCACTCCTGGCCACTGTGACTGAATCACGGTTCACTACTTTCGTGTTTCGGAAATATGAATAAACTTGTGAACCGCAAAAAATGTGTTGTCTTTTAATAATCTTTTTGTTCCAAGTCGACACCGTGCGGTTTTTATTCGAGATGGTTGGCCAGGAAAACCAAGAATCACTGGACGACCAGAGAGCGATCATCATCATCATCATCATCATCATCATCATCAGACGATGACGACAACAACGATGACGACAACGCCAATGTTAGCGACAAAAGTCAATGAATGAAGCCAACGCACGCTTGGCTATCCTCATCTATACAACAGGTAAAATATCAGAGCAATATTTCTATACACTATTAAAGCTGCATATTTTAGTTCACAATGCTTAGTCATTCTCATCTTAGGCGTATCTGATTAACAAACTTCAAGACGGCAAAAATTACATCAAATTGTTGCACGAGATATAGTGTCGGTTATGCTATATGTCTGGATTCATTAGGTATTTCAGGTGTCTCAACACCATACCATTTTTACTAGACGGCCCAATTGGTACTGATCAACTACCAGCTGGTGACCCAGTAGATAGCTAACAACGGGCATCATCATTAATAAAGATAAACAATATCGAATTGCTGAACATAGTTTCATATAGAGACATAGCCAGTGGTTCAATCAATCAGATACATTCATGACATACACTCCTTCAAAATGCATCACATACACTCTTCTATAATCCATGACATACACCCTTTTATAATTCATGACATTCACTCTTCTATAATCCATGACATACATCCCTTTATATTCCATGACATACACTCCTCTATAATCCATGACATACACTCCTCTATAATCCATGACATACACTCCTCTATAATCCATAGCATATACTCCTTCATAATCCATGACATACACCCCTTGATAATTCATGACACACACCCCTCTATAATCCATGACATACACTCCTCTATTAGCCATGTAGCATCTGGTTAAAAGTTTTCTCTATTTTCGAGAAAAGAGAAGTGAAACCTGACGCAGCTGAATTGAATTACTCATCTACAAGTCAGCTAAGTGTCCTTCTAATGAAAAAGAGAGTAATACAGACAATCATATGACCGTGTAAATATCCTATGACTTTCTTTAATATCATGTCATCAAAAATAATATTAAGTTTATGTGGATCTCATTTTCCTGTTTCCTTACTTTTCCCATTGCATGGCGAAATATGATCACTGTTCAAAGTTATAAAACAGTTGTTTAATGTTAATGGATTATTGCTCACTGCTTCTGATAAATCATCCTCATCAAGAACAGTTTAAAGCTTCCCTCTGTATTCATTATTGATCTTCATTATTGCTTAGTTGATAGTAAAGCACAAGTTGGCTCCTTGCTTTGACTTGACTCTCGTCTGATGATGACCATGATGATAATGATGATGATCGCTCTCTGATCGTCGAATATTTACAGATTCTACAAGGCAGCCATCCTAAATGTTAACTACATGCATCTCTACCTGGAACAAAAGCTTAGTAAAAAGCAACAACACCTTTAGTGTGGTTCACGTGCTTATTTGTATTTCAAAAGAAAACGAAAGTAGCGAACCGATTCATACCACCTCCTGATGGAGTTAACGAGGGTGCATGTCCTCTGACAATCGATATACTGACCATCGAAGCATATTTACCCCAGGCAAGATTCAGCAGACCGAGACAGAAAGCAGAAGCGACTTTACCGCTCTTCTGGCTCTGGCGTCACTTCTTACAACTCGGTCGCCCACAGTAACCGACGGAAGGGTAGACAACTCGTCTTCTCAATTTTAGTAGGAGTTGTGGCAAACAGAATCCGAACAGTCGGCGAGAGGAGGAAAGTAAGGGCCGATTGCCTCCATTATACAACACCATAATACTAGATTTAAACATAGTGAACCAATGCATAGAAGTTCAGTGTAGTATTGTTTGGCGCTTTTCCAGATTGATCCCTATATCTTAAAAAGAAAATTGCACATAAAATGTTATTATGTACTTACCTGTTAGATTAAAAACGATAGTATACCAAAATTTACACAAATTCATCCAGTATTTTTGTTTTTAAAAAATAAATTCAAATTTTATTGGTAAACGTTTTCTAGCCGGAATTACTAGCATACTTATGTGAGATTTAAACTGTCTGTTTAAGAAAAGCTACTTAAAGCGGAGTTAACCACTGACGATTTAAAAACTTTTCGACACCTTCCACCGATAAAATTTGAATTTATTTTTTAAAAATAAAAATACTGGATGAATTTGCGTAAATTTTGGTGTACTATCTTTTTTAACCTAATAGATAAGTATGTGGCATACCTCCTCTTCTAGGGGGGTGCCTAACGTCTTACAATCAATTTAGATATACGTGTTGATAAACGTACCCTGTTAACGCGTGCTTCCCACCATCATAACCGCGTCATGTTTATCCTCCCAATGACTGAGGAAACCTGCAATTAATTATTTCACAACGATGAAGAATAAAGAACCATAGATTTTAAGAAAGACCTTTATTTGACTCTGTAGATGGGCCCTTTTTTCTGTCAGAAGCGGTGGTAGTGCGCATTCTCGCCTACAGATTCGTTGTTGTTTTTGTTGTTGTAATTGTTGTTGTTGTTATGTTCAAATAACATCCATTTAACACGTCTGTTGCCTCTCGATGCTCCCATGCGACTGATTGGTCGCTGCATCGCCCTCGGCTGATGTCACATTTGCTCCCAGCAAACCTCGGGTCGAGATGAGATTCAAAGGCACTCGCTGACCCGACGATATGTGTACGTGTAGAACATAGGTCCGTAAATTAAATAACGAGAGTAATACTAGCAAACGTACCCACTTACTATGTAACAAGTACATAATAAAATTTTAGTGTGCAATTTTCTTTTTAAGCTATGGTGTTAATCTGGTTTTCTTCAAATGATAGATTGATGTGATTGGCAGCTTTGAATTGGATTATATCGAAATTCATACGAAAAATAGCTCTTACTTCTTAGATGACAAGCATTATTATTCGAGGATCAGTTTAGTAAGTACATTAAAAGTGCATTATCAGCATATCTATTATACAAAGGGCAGTTATCTGTTTGCGTGTGTTTGTCCACCGAAAACTAAGAAACTACACAAAACACACCAACAAAGCTGACATATGCTTTTTCAACATTGCCTCAGACATAATATAGACACATTTTTATATATATATATATTTTTATATTCATTCTTTTAGTCGTCAACAGGAACAAAATTAGTCAGGGGGTCGATATTTAGAGCGATTTTGGCCATCGACCTTTGGTGTGAAATAGTACTTGTGATAGAGAAAGAGGAGATAAAGAAATAGAGAGGTGGTGAAAAGAGAAGTTTTAAAAGAAAGATGTTACACACTTTTTAAATCTTCTATTTTGTTGTCCATGGCCCGCCCCCAGGCAACGCCGGGTAGCCATGCTAGTTTACAAAGAAATACATTTATGAAACTATTATTTTCAGAGTTGTTGATTGCCCTAACCTGCAATACGACATTCGATGTGTAACGAATTAATTGTTTACATGTAAAACGATATTAATTAAAATACATATTTCTCCGGAATTTCTTTAAAACATCTTCGATGATGAGTTTCTATACTAATGAGTCGTAAGAGGACGACTTCCTTTACCAATTATAAGAAACCTCTTCAACCAGCGATGGACATGGCAAATAGAGTCAAACATTTAAACTCCTCATCTCAATATTCACAGGTAACATGAATTGGAACAAATGCATGGGAGATACTGCCACGGCTGCTGCAAAGAAAGTGAGCTTCCTATACTGTGCTAGAAAACTTCCTACACCTGCCAGTATCCTATATCACTACTAAGCCACCATCCCCCTATGCATGGAGTATTATCACATCTGGGTTGGTGCATCAAGCGCTAATCTTTTCATCTTAGACAGGGTCCAAAAAAGAGTTTCTAATCTATTAGGTCCCTCACTGTCTACTAAGCTCCAACCCCTGTCCCATCGCCGCAATGTTGCATCCCTGTGCTTGTTTTACAAGTACTACAATCGAAGTGGATATCCCTGAGGTGTATTGGGGGTTCCTAAAGTATGTCCAGTCCGTGTGGACGTAGACAATGGCCGGATCGACAGGAACCGGTCAGCAGGACGTCAACGGGCACTGGAAAAGGAGCTGGAGCTGCAGGGAGTGGAGAGGCAGGCTAAAAAAGGAGCTGGAACAGGCTCTGCAGCAAAGAGCTGGAGCAGGAGCCGCTGAAAGGAGCTTGAGAAGGCGCTGCAAGAAGGAAGTGGAGAAGCAGGCTGGAGCAGGAGCGTGAGAAAAAGGTGCTGTAATGTCTGACATAATTCAGCGGGACGATGTGCGGTCGACAACGACGGCGGAGACAGCAAAAAACCCGAATGAACACAGAGTGAATATGGGCACAGAATGAAGATAGTGTATTGGTGATTGTTGCTGGTGCAACGCTTTGATGAACTGTGATTGGTTAGGTTGGGTGACGATATGCACAGAAAAAGAAAAACTGTGTTCGTTTCTGTCAAGCGAGTTAAGGAATTCAAGGAGTAAACATCTGGTTTTATGAGTCATAAACAGAGTCGGCATGACAAAAGGCTAAAATGTTCAATGATCTGTCTTGTTAGATATACCGAGTTATAAAACGGGTGTCAACACGGCATATCTTTCTTGTGGTCTCTTGGTCTTACGGGATTGCATGACAAGAATCCATCTAGTCTGGTGGAATATCCAGCTAAGTGCTGTTACTAGAGGTAACATTACTCGGAGAAGGTGCATCATTTCTCATATGAGCCAGTTCATAGCCGTGTAGAGTGATCTTATTTGGCCTTCGAATACTATGTTATTTTGAATATTTAGTCAGAGTTTACTTGTAGAATGAAGTATCCTCATGTCAGGTTGTCTTGACAAACCCTTGTACATAGAGACCTTAGACACCCGAGGATAGTGTCTAGTAGGCATTCAATTTCTTTCATATGGGCATTCAAATTCTCTTCTTTTTTTTCTTCATTTTACTTCAGTCGAAGTTCTCAGAAATCAAGGGGTTCCTTCCTGGGGCTAACACTTGATCTCCATATGAGACACATAGATATTTGAGTGTTCCATTAAAGTTCTCTTCTACCTCTCAAAGTCGAGACAGTAAAGATATTCAGAACATATATTTCCCTCTCCCCAATTGACCAGTTGATTATGTTATAGTATATCATTCTTGTGGTCTCTTGGTCTAACTGGATTCCAGGTCAAGAATTCACCGTGTCTGGTGGAGTATCCAGCTATGTGGTATTACTTGAGGTAACATTACTTGGAGAAGGTGCACCATTCCTCGTATTAGCCAGTGTATAGTTGTGTCGAGAGAGATCTTATTTAGGTTTCTAATACTATGTTATTTTAGAATATTTGTTCAAGGTATATTTGTAGCGTAAAATATCCTCATGTCAGGTTGTCCTGACCAACGCTTGTAATAAGAGACCGAATACCATCGAGCATGGTGTCTAATAGGTAATTCAAACACTCCTGTGCGCGTGTGTGTGTGTGGGTATGTGTGTGTGTATATGTGTGTGTGTGTCCAAACTATCACATTTTAAGTAATAATCTTGTTGTCCTGACCAACCCTTGTCCAGAGAGACCGAAGACACTCGAGCATGGTGTCTAATAGATCATTCAAAAACTCCTGTGCGTGTGTGTGTGTGGGTATGTGTGTGTGTATATGTGTGTGTGTGTGTGTCCAAACTATCACATTTTATGTAATAATCATGTTGTCCTGACCAACCCTTGTCCAGAGAGACCGAAGACACTCGAGCATGGTGTCTAATAGGTAATTCAAAAACTCCTATGTGTTAAGTAATTATCTTGTAGGTCATGAGAAATCAATTTTGTCCTGCTGATACTACCCCTTTTTCCACTTCGTCTCTCTTCTTTTCCTTTGCCCACTTTTCCTACCTCTGTCCGTTATATTTTCTCATCCATTTGAAATGCTGTAACCGATGTAAAAACATCATTTTATTCGCTGAGATTTTGCATATTTGAACGATATCTGTTATCATACTTAAGCCGAGTTCATCAAAGCGTTTTTCTTATATACTTTAACAACACGAAACACATGCTAAAATATACTTTAGTTCTGGGATTAAGTTACTCTTTAAAAAAATCCGTTTTATTTCTAATTGGCCGCAATTTGTAATTAACTGAATACGTCAACCATCTCTCTCTCTCTCTCTCTCTCTCTCTCTCTCTCTCTCGTAGCTATCTATGTATTTATCTCGCCAGCTCTAACTCTATGTTGATTCAACCACTTTTTGATATTTCTTTTAAATTTCTGTAAATTTAGAGAAAGAATATTCAGTATATATATATATATATATATATATATATATATATATATATGTATGTATGTGTGTGTGTGTGTGTGTGTGTGTGTGTGTGTGTGTGTGATGAAAATAAAAGTTGTACAATTACAATATTTATTAAATCATCAGAAGTTCGAAAACAAGGAGGGATCTCATTATCCTTAATCCATGGATTTTCAAAGAAAGAATTCAATATGTATATATATATATATGTATATATATATATATATATATATATATATGTATATATATATGTATATATATATGTATATATATGTGTATATATATGTGTATATATATGTGTATATATATGTATATATATATGTGTATATATATGTATATATATATATATGTATATATATATATGTATATATATGTATATATATATATGTATATATGTATATATATATGTATATATGTATATATGTATATATATGTATATATATATATGTATATATATATATGTATATATATGTATGTATATATATGTATATATATATATGTTTTAATATATATGTATATATATGTATATATATATATGTTTTTATATATATGTATATATATATATGTATATATATGTATATATATATGTATATATATATATATGTATATATATATGTATATATATATATATATGTATATATATATATATATATATATATATATATATATATATATATATATGTATATATATGTATATATATATATATGCGTCTGTGTGATAGTGAGTGTTCGTCGGTGCTTTTTATCTGCCTAGTGTATCTATATTAATGTATATATACGTGTGAGTGTTGGTCGGTGCCTTTTATCTGTCTAGTGTATCTATATATATACTTGAGATTATATCTACATGCAAAGAGCACACACGCACTGGGCGTATAAAAAGACCCTTGTTGTAATTGTATGAACAAGATTTTTACTCGGTAACGTTGTTCAAATAAAGAAACGAACGAACGCACACACGCGCAAATGCATCGTATATATTATTAGTTATAATATTATATTCAGCCCTTTCTGTCGAAGACGGGGAGGGGGAGGGGGGGGTCTTTCTTTTTAAGTATGTACCTTTATATCTTATTCAGCAAAAGGTGTTTACCGTACAGTTAACAGAACGTTATTTCCATCTAGATAGACGGACACAGAAACGCCTACACACAGACACAAATGAACGCAAGTTGTAAGCAGAGGCCGCGGTTAAATGTTCGTGTGTGTGCAACGGATTGAGACGTGCCTATAAAACTCTTGTCATAAGTCTACATATATGTACGTATATACGTAGATGTAGATATCGGAAGAGAACTAATCGTTACAATGTACGTATGTGTGACAGAGAAGAAAGAAAGGGAAAAGGGGAGAGAGACAGTTCAAGTCCGTACGCACAATGCGAACGCTGTGTACGTATCTAGCTGCGTAATGTAAATGCGAAAAGAGAGATAGATAGAGAAGGGTGGTTAGGGTTAGGGTTGGGGTTAGGTTGGGATATAGAGAAAAGATTGTACTAAAAGAAAAAAATGTGACGTTGGTGAGGCGGGGCGGGTCACGGGAGGGTAGTCGGCTGTGGTTGGAGTGGATCTGTAAAAGCGAACCGGCTGAGAGCAAAAGAAAGAAGAGAAAGAAAAAAAAAACACAGAAGAAAAAAATAATAATAGTAATGATAATAAAAATAAGTGCTGGTTGTTGTTAGTTGAGGGGGAAAAGCAAAGAGAGAAAAAAAGCGTTGTCGGTTGGGTTTTAAGCCCCGCCCTTACTAAGCGAAACGAAGCTGTCGCTCTAGAGCACGTGCTTCTGATTGACAGCCAGTCGGTCGACCAATTGGGTTAGAGCAATCACTTAAGCGGCCCCGGGTAAACACACTCCACTTTTGCAAAGGGGGAGTTAAAACAGTTGTCGCTTTCTTAACAAAGAACTCGCCTGCAGAGGCCGTAGAAATTTGACACTGTTGTGTAGCAAGCCTTTGGAAAATAAGAAGTTTAATTATCTTTTTGAAGCAGGGAAGAAGAGGAAGGGGTGGGTGTGTGCGTCTTCAGTTGGTTTTAGGGGTGGGGGAGGGTTGGTAGGTATGAGATTTTAAACAAAATGGGAAAGAAGAGAGGGGAAGAAAGAAGGGAAAACAGCAAATGTTAAGACTGAGTCAATATATACAGGCCCACCCTAAGCCCACCCTAAGCCCACACACGCACTTATGATAATAAATAATCGCACGTACACACAAGTATAATAAAGAGAACAGCCATACGCACAGTCCATAATATAAATACACACATACATAGTCATCCATAGACAGCTGTTTCACTCTCTATTTCTATATATATATATATACACACACAGGCATACACATAGTATAACATATATATACACACACTATAAATATGGTGCGTGTGTGTGTGTGTGTGTGTGTGTGTGTGTGTGTGTGTTCGAATGCGATCGGTGTACAGACGAAACTATTTCCACAGTGTCTGACACTTTCACGCCCATGTGTACATCGTCAGATGATCTCTTTAGGCGTGATACCGCCAGTCAACATTGAAATATACCGTGTCAAACCGTATTAAATGTTTATGTTGCTCTATCTCGGGCATTGAGCATCCCAACTTCATAAATAAGGCAACCTACTATTATTAATTATTATTATTATTATTATTATTATTATTATTATTATTATTATTATTATTATTATTATTATTATTATTATTATTAACTTCATATATATATATATATATATATATATATATATATATATATATATATATATATCAGTGTGACTATCTTTAAGGACAGTTAAAACGTTGAGATATATCCTACATACACTCATACATTCTCTATCTCTCTCTCTCTCTCTCTCTCTCTCCTTCTGTATCTCTCTATCTCTGTCTCTGTCTCTCTCTCTCTCCTTCTGTATCTCTCTCTCTCTCTCTCTCGATATATATATATATATATATATATATATATATATATATATATATATATATATATATCTCATATATATAATAAACACTTGTGAATCTCTTATATTTTCCCACGATGTTAGTATTGTCTACTCTTTACACAAACCCAAGTAAAGTTTTATGCGATCGTTTTTGTATGTGAATTACTCGGAATGTGTCGATAAATTAAGAGGCGATGTGGGATTAAATGTGTGAAAAGAGTTGGAGGATATCAGTCGTAAATATTTTAATTCCTTTGAAACCATTTAACAAGCTTACAGCGTCTGTATTTTAACTAATTACCAAAACACCTTTTTCTTCCCTTCTTTTTTTAATTTATAGTCATTTATTATTATTATTATTATTATTATTATTATTATTATTATTATTATTATTATTATTATTGTGGCATTATTATTTTTTTAATTAATTTTATTTTATAATTTTTATCATTTTATTTATTTTAATTCAATTATTTTTATTTTATTCTCATTTATCTTTAAATATATTTATTTTTTATTTTATTCTAATATTATTTTATTTTATTTCTATTTTATTTTCATTTTATCAGTTTTTTTCTATATAATTCTTAATTTTTAATTTTATTCTATTTTTTAACATTTTTGGTATTATCATCCCTTTAAAATATATCTAGTGTATTTTATTAATTAAAAAAAAAGTTTTGTTTTAATGATACTTAACTCAACATTTGTCATGAGAAGGAGATTTTTATTTAATGTTTGAAATGTGGTAAGACTTCTCTCGAAATAAAAAGATATAAAAACTGTATTTTATTTTTGAATTTCTTACTTTACCTAACAAATGCTTTTTATTATTATTTCCTTATTTCGTTCGTTTTTTTGTTACTCGTCGTTTAAAAATCTGAGAGCATGTGCGTTTAGATAGGGAAAATAAAAGACAAGTCAGTTTTACAAGATTTAGCGTTCCACACACATACACAGTAAACACTTGCTAACTGCATAAAAAAAAGTGCTTTCTTCCATCTCACCGTCTATCTCTAAGTATGTTTTGAAAAAGAGGAAAAGGCGAGACAATCGTAATAAAAGGATAAAAAAATTTGGGCGGCGCAAACTGATATGGGCGTTTGCTTAACGATGTAGGCGTGTGCTTAGCGAGCACCTTGGGATGATTGACGGCTGATTATTCACACTTGGCGTTAATGTATGCACACCGACTGAGAGCGGCTGCGATATGACTGGTCAAGAGGTTAAGTACCTGTGCATACTTAATGAGGCCACGTGGGGCTCTTCAGTCGATAGCTGTGTTTGTTGATAGGGCCAATCACTTGTTTCCCATATATGGGAAGTATATTGTTACTCTGAGCTAATACCTCGTGTACAGTTCTGTGTGTGGTATCTCTCTTCGCCTGTATTCACAGAGAGAGTACCCAACAAAAAAACGTCGTACTAGCTTAAAAAAATATATACTGGAGGATTTTTAACAAGGTTTTTTTCTTTGTTGATTATTTTTTTTAATTCGACCAAACGACGACGTTACTTTCTGAAGACAAAAAAAAATTACACGGATTTTACTGTACGGACAACTTAAAAAAAAAAAAAAAAAAAAAAAAAAAACGGAGTTTAAAAAAAATAAAAAATATTTTTTTTTTTTAATACGTGCAAAGGAAGTTTTAAAAGTTACCGATTGGGATTTTTAAAACCACAATTGTTTTCGTAAATAAACGAAACGATTTTATCTTCTGTTTTAAATCACATTTTTGCGCTTTTTTTTTTTTTTTTTTTCTCCAGCGCGAAAAAAAAAAACGCGCACATTCGATCGGAAATGAGGATTTTATTGTCTACAATCATGTACCGGTATTTATATTTGAATAATAATAATCTACACCAACATTTACCGCTTTCGTCATTCTAGCGGAAACTCAACAAAGAAAAGGAAAAAAAAAACGGACCGATCAGTAGGATTTTACCATTTCTTGCCCGGATCAAAAGGATATTTAAATTATTTATTTACACCAAATGACCGGCCATTGCGCTAAATGGGCTGGTGTAATTGTTGCGAGTCGTGATAGAGATTAAGAGAGAGGTGTGTACGTTTGAGGGAATATATATTAAAAAAATATATATATCCTCACCCTCTCTCTTAAAAAAAAAAATCATTTACATACCATTGCCATTCACACAGATTGAAAAAAAAAAATACATATATACATACCCTTATCTAAATTCATCGGATATATACAGGGGAAACTTCCTAATATCCGAGTTACCTTTGTTCAGGAAAAAAAAATTCCAAGCAACCCTGTTTTTTCCAAGGGTTTTTTTCCGGATTTAAATTTGTACATTTTTGTAAGAAACGAATATGTATCCAAATCGTCATCCTGTAAGTATTTTTCTCAAGATTTTGTTAATAATAAGAGTAAATATTAACTTACAACTTTATTTAAAATAGTGTTTGTTTTTTTACGTAGTTTGTTATTCGTAAATCTGTAATTCACTTATTGTGTTTTAAAAGTTAATTATTTAAAAAATTAGACTTCTGTGCCTACTTTATCAATTTAAAAATAATAATTAAATACGAAACTAGTATTAAAGCCAGTGGTATATTATAGCCATATGATATTTATACATTTGTTTAATTTGTTTAAATATTAAAATCAATAGTACATGCCTATTATTAAAAAAAAATTAAACCAGTCCAGTCTTAGGTTATTTATTTATATACATAGAAAGTTGTGTGCTGCACACATACAGAACACGTGTACTTTATGGCAATCACGTAATTAAATCGACTTCATTTATAAATTGGATATTTGTTGTATTTTTAGCTATTTCACTGACATCCACATTTATTTTAACTTCATAATTGAAATAAAATTACTTAATGGTGAGGTCATCTTTGTGTCGATCAATATGTATTTACAGAAGATTAAGACAACATCGGTACCGTCGGTTTCAAATCCAAACAAAGGACCTATAGTTTGAAGAGTCCGGCGTAGGAGGCGAAGTATAGATCATCTTTGTATTTGAAACCGACGGTACCGATGTTGTCTTAATCTTCTGTAATTACATAAATAAATATTACGCTTTTATTTTTCGATTTTTCTTAATCGATGACTTCGCTGAGGTTCTCTCCTACTTTTAAGTAACAAAAAACGGCATATTTCAAAGTAAATACAGTTTAATTATAGTCTGACAACTCTCGTCTTATTTTTATTTTGTTTCCCCCGCAAGGACATATCCCTGGGATTAGTGTAGTATCTGTTCAGTCATATTCGAGAAATTCTCGACTGGGGCAATTTTAGTTTTTTGTTCCATCCAGAATGCCCTTTTTGTGACCAAACTGAATACCCCCCCCCCCAACTCCATTAGTAGCTTTTTAATTTAAAAAGCTACTTTGTAAAATCCCCCCCCCCCCAACTCCAAAAAAAATAAGAGGGTGTCACGCTGAATCGAGACAAAAATAATTTTTAACGGTTTCGTCAGTTTAGTTCTCATCCTGGTCGAAGACAGAACAGATACTATACTTTGATCATTCTTTTTATTATTCAAAACTGACTTTGTGTCTATGCCACACGAAAAAAATGTCTCCTGTTGTAACCTACTTTTAAAAACAAATTTAATTGTTTAATGTTTTAGTCTACGACCTATCAATTATCTTTTGTTTATAAGATCAGCTTTCGATGTTTATTCTCGATAAACAATAACTTATTTAAAAATAAATTTGATTTCGACATTAAATTTCGAAATTGAACCCCGTTTGTTTTTATTTCAAGATTTTAGTGGGGGGGTTCTCGATTTAGATTAGTTATTGATGTCCTGTTTAAGTTGTAAATGCCCAACTTGTTTTTTGTTTTGTAATTTTACAGAATTACTCGTCTCTAACCTAACTCTAGCCCTAATAACTGAAGATATTAACGTTTTTAACGGACCAAAATACATAGAAAAAAGAACTTCGAAGATTAGAAGTAATCTATAAAAATACTCTGTATTCTAAGTATGTATTTATTTTGACTTTCTTTTCAGAATCCCCATCAACCTGGACAGCCGTTCAAGTTTACAGTTGCCGAATCATGTGATAGAATTAAGGAGGAATTCAGTTTTTTGCAAGCTCAGTACCACAAGTGAGTGTCTGCTGCCAATGCCGAACGATTAATTTCGTAAATACATGAATGGGTGGGGAGGTGTACTTGTATAGATCAGCACCCATGGCTGCAGATATTGGCTCGATAAAATCCAAATAACACGTACGACAAAAACCAAAATAATATTCAGGGTTTTTTTAAAACTTAGTCAATATTTGCAGCCATGAGGACTGATCTATGTAAGTACCAAAAATAATTTTATTTTTAACGTAAATCTGCAATTTTTTGTACATTCAATAGAGCATGGTCAATTTTGTGGTTATCCAGAGCCCCACTCCCTCCCTTGAGGGGATGGAGGCTGGATTCCCTCATGTTAAATCAATCTTGTATCGTATTCGCTTTGTGGAAATAAGGTTACATAAAATTTACTGTCCTTCCCACGAGGGCAAAGTTAGATACTAAAGCGATTTTAATATAGGGAAAATCCACCACCCTAAAAAGTGGGCACTCTAAATTGGGACAGAATTGCCTCGGTCTAGGATGATTTCTCCTCTGGAGACGGAACATATACACTTTTATTCCAGCCTTAAGGCCGAAAACAAAGTCTTCTGCGAAAGTCTTTTTCTTTTTTGCATATTTGCAAAATAAAAAACCTGAAAAGTTTAGCATGATAAAGATTTTAATCGATTTTAAAAACTACAATTATTGAAAATATGTCCCCCCCCCCCTTCCAATAAGGTGAGTGAGCTAAATCTCTTAATAAAATTAGGTGACCACTTCTCGTGTGTCTGTTCCTCACATCTACAGGATTTACAAATTATCTTTATTTACTATAAATCGATTATTTAAATGAAAAGTATCGTGAAGTACTAAAACTAACGTTTTAATTCTATTTAAAACATAATTATTAAATTCAACCAGAATGCATTTTGGTTTCTTCGTAAACAAGCCCGCCATTCTTTTAATGTAGTTGAAATTGGAATGTAGGAATTTGGAACTATTTAAACTTATTTTCAAATTATTAACAAATTATGTACTGAAAGTTTTGGAAGCTATTTACAACCAATTTTATAGATTAAAATCTTAGCTTAACGCTATTAGTTATAGTTTTATGACAAATTGGTTTAATTAATAATTTATTGACCAAATGCTTTAAGTTTCAAATAATAGTTATTTCATAAAGAAAGTGGAGTGAAAGTAAATAGTCCCGGGTGACGCCGGGTAGATAGAGCGAGTAAATGTATGTTATTTGTAACGAATGGCTTCTCACAAGACGAGGCGCAATCCTAATTTCAGAACGATTACAATTTTTTCTTATGTCACCATGAACACGCCAGGTGCGTGTGTTTTTGTCACATAATGAAACGGCCATAACAGTTTTATTTTTTTATTTTTTTTTAATCGGCCATGTCAGTTTCTTTTTCGTTTCGTTTTTTTGTTTTGTTTTTTTTTTCAAATTGTTCTAGTCGCTTGAATTAAACAAATATTAAATAAAGTAAATAAACTTTTCTTCGACATTATTACGACACTAATCAACGTTGTGTAAAATTTGAAAAATCCTATTTTTGATTGAATTTTCTTTTTCTTTTTAATGAAAAGTTAAACAACCGTCACTTTCTTTTGTAAATCGTATTTGTTGACAAATCTACATTATTATTTTTTTTTTGGGGGGGGGGGGTATATATGTCACTTCGCAGTTAGTCTGAAGATTTAATTTGATGGAATGAAACAAAAGTTTCTGTGCGGCCAACTTGCCATAAGTATATTTTGTATTAGTACTTAGCTCTACTTGTCTATTAATCACTGTTGAAACAAGAATATATATACAAAGGTGTGTGCATAGATAGATAGATATAGATATATATATATATATATATATATATATATAGATAGATAGATTTATTTATCTTTTTATTTATACAAGCATTTTGGCTACACATGTGCAGACATGTTTCTGCTATAGCCTTGTTTTAGCTAAGTCTCTTTAGGCCAGATCGACAGTAAAGATGAAAAAATGCTACAGCCTAAATGCTTGCACATATGTAGCCGAAATATTTGTATAAATAAAATGGTAAATATGTAGCTCTACTCGTTACTGAGCACTATTACATAAACCCAGTAACATTTCACAGGATTTATCTCCTATGAACAAAGCCACTTACCAAGATTATCTGAATTCTAAATTTAAACCAAAGCTAAATTAACAAAACAAAGTCTACATTATTATTTACATTCGTGAGGTTTGTTTTACTTTCTTTTTCGTCTAAGCTCTGCATTTTTTTTCTTTTCAAATGTCTTATCTTCCTCATCAACCTGATCGATTGAATATTCTTTCCCTTGTTTTTCCACCCACTTAACTTTTTCTTTTCCTGTGCTTTTTTTTTTCTCTTCAATGTGTAACTGTTAACATTTTTCTTTTCGTTCTATGCTTATTTTTTTTATCGATTTTTGTTTTCTATTCCTGGAATATGCGATGTTTTCTTTTCAATCTCTTTCTCCTTTAAAACCTTAGCCCCTTTTTGTCCCCCCCCCCCCCCGACCTATTTGTGGCATAAACTACTCATGAAATGCCCCACGTCACTGCCATCACGTTCACTAGTATCCCTTGGGAAAGCTATAAATCCATATATCCTCCCTCCAGCTATGGGTCAAATAGTAGGGTAGACTGGCCTCTCTAGCCTTGGTTGTGCAACTAGTTTAGAATAAAAACTCCAAAATAACGCGTCTTTCTCTGGGTTCTGTTTCGGAAACGTCAACCATAGATTTTACTGGCGTGACGTATGTACAACAAATGCTACGAAATCGAGAAAAGCAAATACGCCGTTTCGAATGTTACCGAAGCCCCCCCCTCCCCATGTTAAGAATAGATTCTAAAACCCCGTCAATAAAATCTATGGTTGACGATTACGAAACAATACATTTCTCTGCTTATCCCGGCATTGCTTCCAGTCGTGGACGGACTTCTCATTGCCACTGAACTAGCAGCAGATGTGTTTGAGGATTGCACAACCCTTGCTTCACTATACTTCCCGTGCAGGCAACCTTACACAGGGGGTATCTATTGTCTCTCGAAACAGGAGACATTACACCCTTGGGAAATGTATGAATCCATATATCCACCCTCCAGCTATGTATTAAATAGTAAGGTAGATTAAACTCTCGAGATTTGGTTGTGTACTAGTTTAGGAGACGGGGGGGTTCTAATTCGCCCTGGGCTCAAGCAACGTTGGTTAAAGCGGTGCGGCTGAGGATTGCGCAACCCTTGATTCGCTGTAAGCTCTCTGCGCAGACACCTATTGTCTTTTAAACTGAAAGGAGGTCAAACGTAGAGATAGATAATCAGATTTTGATTAAAGGTTGATAAATTAAACCTGGTCTGGCGAAGATGTTATTGTTAATGTTTATCACAGTTAGTTTAGCAGACTAATAATAAATTACAATCTCATTAATACCTAAAAATAGAATAAAACTCTTAACCGACTTTTTTTTTAAAGATCACATTTATGAATAGAGAATCCTACACGCGCATTAATTAAAACATTGACAACGCTTCAAGGTCGTGTAAGAAAGATCTAGTTGAGATCAAAATTAAAACAAAATGTAAACTAGTTAATATAACAGTACGGCCATCTGCGGAGTGCATTAAAACATGGGGCAGGTGCGTTTCTTGTTTTTCTGATCACGTGATTGCCCTATGTCGTAAATAGGTCTGATGAAAAGCCGCTCTTTCTGGGGAATTTCTCTATTTTCATTTTTTTTTTCGGCGTTGCCCCAGGGAGGTGCTTCAAGAAAAATAATTCAGAATAGTTTTACATTTTTTAATAGGTTTTTTTTATAAACCCTATTAAAAAATGTAAAACTATTCTGAATTATTCGTGTTAGTTTTCCCTTATTTTATTTTTGATTTAAATATAAATGCGATAAATGTTTTGAAAACTAAGTCACGTAGAGGCGAAAAACACAAAGTGGTTAGAAATTTATTAATATAGATTACAAATCGCACAGGACGTTTTTTTGAGTGTCCACTTAAATATTTAAAACATTTTTAAACATCGTATTAACACTGGAGTCAGTAAAAGTAAAGATTGACGGTGTAAACAAATATGATAAAAAAAATTGTATATAGGCGATAAAAATGTTTTTTTTTGGTTTGATTTTTTTTTTAATACCATTTTGAGTGAAAATCTATTTACGCATGTAATCGGAAGAAAAACACGTTTGAAATGTGTAAATATGCTACCAGAAGCGTGATTTTCACATAATGGACGGGATGTCGCCATGTTCTGTTTTGTATCGTTCAAGACGAACAAAAATATTAAAACGTCTTTTTTTTCTTCTATTACTACATAATAATACATTGGTTTTAACTCCAAGACGTTCTTAGTGTCATAATTCGCCTTTACCCTAATTTTATTCGAATTTTCGAAGAAACTGTTTAAACCGTTGATCTTTACTATTAGCCCCGGGGTCATAAAAAGAACCGGTAAAAAACACTTATTACGCATTTATTTTAATAGATTAGTTTCTATTTAGTATTTAAGACCATTGAAATTATTGCATGGCTTACTACTACATGCGTTAGAGAAGCGATAGATCTTTTTTTCTGATACAATATTATTTCACAAATACGTCCTCTTATCTCCTCTAGTCTATGTATATAAGCATTAACATCTATTATTAGTCCGTCTTCTCCCTCTCTCCGCCTCCATCTTATTCGCTCGACAACAGCTTCCGTGTTCCTCAATTGCAATTCACAATGAAACGAAGCCAAAAGATAGAGAGACGGAAGAAAGTAACGAGGTTCACCCTCCAT
>OY744530.1:79734782-79825721 GCA_963556195.1 Sepiola atlantica
TCACATTTTTTTCCGAGGAGAAAAATAAATGCCTACTTCAGAGAGATTTGTTTTCAATTATTGAAAATCTATAAAATGCAAAGAAAAAAATAATTTAATAGTCAGGTGTTCCAACTCCAGACTGACTAAACAAATTGATCCTAAAAGCAAATCTCTATGAAACTCGAAAAATGTTTTATAGCTAGTTGTCTTACCGTTTCATTTTATATTCCAGTAATCGTTGTTTTTATTTTCAGTTTTATTTCACATTTTCAAAAAATAACATTCAAGGGGGCCCTTCCTGGAACTAACATTTGATATCCATATGATATCCATATGTATTACTATTCTAACATTCTATTAGTTTTCCTTTATCTTTCCAGCTTTTACTTAATAAAGAAGTTAAGAATATTAGTTTCCTCTCACCAATTGACCAGTTAACTATCTCATAGTATATATTTCTTGCGGTCTCTTGGTCTTGCCAGATTCTAGGACAAGAATTCATCTAGTCTGGAGTATCCAGCTTAATGCTGTTATGAGGGGTAACAGCACTTGGAGATGGTGAACCATTTCTCGTATAAGTCAGTGTGGATAACTATGCGAAGATCTTATTTTGTCTTTGAATACTATGTTATTTTGAATATTTGGTCAGTGTTGTAGGATGAAGTATCCTCATGTTAGGTTGTCCTGACAAACCATTGTACAGAGAGACTCGAAGACACTCGAGGATGGTGTCCAGTAGGTACTTCAAACTCTGTTTTTCTGAATAACTAGGATTTAGGATTATGTCATGTTAAATTATGAGCTCTAGTAATATTGAGTTACTACATAAACCTTTGTGTGAACCTTTGTATAAATATATTCATATATATTGTATAAATATATTCATATATATTGTATAAATATATTCATATATATTGTATAAATATATTCATATATATTGTATAAATATATTCATATATATTGTATAAATATATTCATATATATTGTATAAATATATTCATATATATTATAGATACGAGGTCAATAATTTTATGAGGTATTCATTTACTTACGTTTCAAAAATTTAACATAAACAATTTTCTGTACGATCGTTTCCGAGACAATATGGATTTTTTTTTTTTTTGTATATCAAGTCTTATCAAATCGTTTACGATTTTGATACGAGAAAAAATCTGATAAATATTGGTAAAAAACTAAAGTTAACTTATAAGTTTACTATGCTATTTTAAAATTAAAAATGTTTTCTCTTTTCTGTCCTCGTATTAGTAAGTTGCTATTTTGTGTTTAACTCCGAAAAAAGTCTGTAACATAACACTTCACGGCATTAATTACAACTTGTGTTTTCTAGTAAAAAAAAAAAAAAAAAAAAACTTGTCATAAGATTCTATTCATTGTATTATGGCAGAAACAAACTGGTTTTTATTTTTTCTTAATTGTTCCAGTGATTATTAAAGGAAATTCACTCCTAAACAAACAATGCTACTTAATTAACATTAATGTGAAGTAGAAGTAATTAGTGTTGAGCTAAATGCAATTAAAACATCTACTTGAGATATATATATATATATATATATAAGATTAATACAACAAAAGATATAAGAGGCAACTAATATCTTTAATTAGTGAACATCCGGATAAAAATAAAGCTCAATATACTGGATAGAGCATTAAAAGGACTTACAAGAACTTTGGCTGAACATTGAATTGTAATAAAATTTGAATTGCACCTTATTTTATTCTTTCACTTTATCTATTGCTATATATATATATATATATCATCTACACTACTCGTCATTGTCAAAATGTTAAGTTATTTTTTTATAGATCTGAGTAAGATAAGTGTTATTTAGGGTGATCTATAGAGTAACTGTTGTATTGTGGTGACTTAACGTATCTAGTAAAGATGACTATCAACTCCCTCCCCACACTTTGAAGTACTTTGTACTTAATTTGTTCAAATTGTATCATATTTTTTTTAACAAATAATTCAAAATATAATTTATTTTTTAATATAGACCTCTTCTGGTTTCTGGAGAGGTGCAAAATTAAGCTAGCATAGTCCCAGAGCTTCTAAAGGCCAGTATGAAGTTGGTTATAGTCTGATGCCTAATTCGTGGAAACTAGGTTATTAGCCCACATGTGAAATCTTAGCCAGATGTTTAATTTCAAGATTTAATAAATTTGTGTGATCAATCTGCTGTGAAAAGTGTTACTTTAATTAGAGTTGCAGTTTTGCTTGTATTGATTTACTCCTCTCCATGTGTTAGGCACAAGGCCAGTTTTTATCTTTCTCCCACAAGTAAGATGTGACCCAAGGTCGGGTCGGGAAAGTGGGGTATAAAAATTGCCTGGGCAGCCCCGTCGGCATTCCCCGTTAGGGTGCCTCAGGCAGTAAGCAATAAACTTACTCCTCCCCAAAGAGGGGAGGCGAAGCCTGGGAGGATGGACCTCCTAGAACTGCACAGGACAGACCCATAGACCGGCGTAAATCAAGCCCCGAAGGCCAAGACAATACCAGTCTATGGGGTGCAGTATCCATCGGAACAGATACTACACTTTGATCTTAGCCAAAAGGCCAAGAACAGCAGTTTTGCTTGTAGTTAAAATAAATATTTATTATTTATTTTTTTATTTTTTTTTATTATTTAAATTATGTGAAACTCTATGAATAAGGATGTTTTTTTGTTTTTTAAAGATTAATAGATATATTTTTTTTAAGTCTCACCCTAAATGACATAAATATTTATGAAACTGATCAAGATATTCTATTTTTTATTACTTTGTTTATAGTAATTAAATAAATTGACTGATTTTTGGACAACGAACAAAGTGCAGTATCCGTTCAGATTGATACTGCACCCCATAGACCGGTAACGTCTTGGCCTTCGGGGCTTGATGACGCCGGTCTGTGGGTCTGTTCTGTGCAGTTCTAGGAGGTCCAGACTTTGCCTTCTTACCCTTTGACAAGGGGTTAGTTTATTGCTAATCGCCTGAGGCACCCCTACTGTGGAATGCCGACGAGTCTGCCCAGGCAATTTTTAAAGGTCATAAGTGCTCTTTCTCTAAGGTGCTGACTTATCAAATCTCACTTTCCGACCTTGTGTCACATCTTACCGCTGTGGGAGGAAGATAAATAACCAAGTGCAGTATCTGTTATGAGACTTGAACTTCATTCATCTTTTCTCTCAACGAAGGAGAAATCCTCGCGTGGTACATTTTTTTTTTTTTTCTCTCTCTCAATCCAGATTGCCCCTTTTTTGGCAGTTGGAATTTCCCCACATTATAAACTGACCTTGTGTCTAACTCTGCTCTCGTGGTGAGGCAAGTAAATAGGGATTTTAATCTTTTTTTTTACCTGACTTTCTTTACTAATCGGAAATGTGACTTTTTTAATATTTATAATTTACTATTATCGACATTAATTATTTTAACAGAAATACAGTTGGGACATAAGTCAAAAGCAGTTTATTTTGGTTTACCTACTCATTTTTGGCCAAGATCAAAGTGTAGTATCTGTTCCGATGGATACTGCACCCCATAGACTGGTATTGTCTTGGCCTTCGGGGCTTGATTAACGCCGGTCTATGGGTTTGTCCTGTGCAGTTCTAGGAGGTCCACCCTCCCAGGCTTCGCCTCCCTTCTTTGGGGAGGAGTAAATTTATTGCTTACTGCCTGAGGCGCCCCTACCGGGGAATGCCGACGGGGCTGACCAGGCAATTTTTAATGGCCAGAGTTCTCACCTCTCGGGCGCTGGCTTTTCAAACCCCACTTTCCCGACCTTGGGTCACATCTTACTTGTGGGAGTAAGATAAAAACTGGCCTTGTGCCTAACTCCTGGAGAGGAGTAAATAAATACTCATTTGTGACCTACTTAGATTAAAAAGAAATTATATTTAAAAGAAGTTTTTAAGCAATTTAATTTGCTGTAAATAGCGACTGAGTAAAATAATCCGCGTTCAGTCATTACAGGAAGTAAATTAAATTGCTTAAAACTTCTTTTTTTTAACGCAAATAGGTCATAAATGAGTTTTACTTTTCGACTAATGTCCCAACTGTATTTTCATTTCAAATAAAATTGAGATACTTCGTAATTTAAAAATTCTTTATTTTGATTATTCTTGAAACTTTTGGTATAAAGATTTTAAGTCTTATCCCTGATAAATATTTAGCCCACCTCCCCGCATCAATCATTCATTCAACGATTTTTAAGTCAGTTAGCATTGGTCCTAATCTGTGAGAGCACCAAAAACATGGAACAATATTGTCTTCCCGATTTTAATCACTTTTTCACACTAATTATCTTTTTTGCTGCCGATTTAAACGAACGGTGTTATTTTGTCTTTTTTCAAACCCATGTTAAAGTTGCAAGTCGAGGTCGCCATTGGCTTATAAGAATTCATATTGTTTTAAACAATAAAAAAGATTTTTAAATAAAAATTTCTCTAAGTATTATCAAGATGCGTTAAAAACATTTTAAAGTGCACTATTAATATTAATTATATTTTAATATAAATTTGATCCAATTTTTTATTGTTGATAAACATATTTTGGTATCTTTTCTGATTTTTTAAATTATAAAAAAAATATGGTGTAGTTCTTTTTTAGCAACTTACGGATGTTTTTATCAATTTTAATTAAAAAATTTCAGGATAAAAAAAATTATAAGCATGAGTATAAAACCTTAAAAATACATTTTTATACATTCCGAAGTGACCTCCGATCTTTCATTTTTAGGTTTGTCACATGGGGGGGGGGGGGGGGGTCGTGTTTACTAATAACTTATACCGTCGTTCTCCGTTTAATTAGAAACCATTTCGACCTAAAATCTAATATCATTTATAACGACAGCTAACTTAACGAAAAGGGGGTGAAAAAACAAATAGGCAACAAATAAATGGTACCAATGGCAAAATAAGTTACTCTTCGATTTAAAAGTAGTATCGACATGTCATATGATCAAATGCGCAATTTTTTGTTTTCAATTCTAACATGACGTCTAGACACTACTTTTAAATCGAACTAAAAAAAAAAAACGCTTTAAAATTATTTAAAACACAAATAAACTTATCCAGAAGAGAAACTTATTTTGCCTTTGGTACGATTTATTTGTTGCCTATTTGTTTGGCGTTTTCTTTTTCTTTTTTCTACCCTTTTTCGTCCCGTTAGCTGTCGTTATAAATGTCTCTATTTATTACAACGCATGTAATTTGAAGAAAACCACGTTTGAAATGTGTAAATATGCTGCCAGAAGCGTGATTTTCGCAAAATGGAGTCTTACAGGATTTCATCATTTTTTTTTTTTTTTTTTTTTTTTTTTTTTTTTTTGTATCGCTCAAGACGCAAAATGTATTAAAACGTCTTTTTCCCCATATTACTATAATGATCGCCTATATACTAATTTCATTCGAATTTTTGAAGAAACGGTTTAACCCTTCGAACTCATCCCGAGTCTCTTTATTTGCATTCTTTTTCGTTTTTTTTTGTTTTTTTTACTAGCATCTTTTTCATACCAGTTATTTTTTAAATGGGATTTTGAAACTTAAATTGATTACAGTATCGTTTGTTAGCCGAAACAAATTATTTTGCATACGATTAAAAATTCCGTTTAGTACTATGCATAATTTCATTTTTTTTTTTTTATTTGAAAAGAATAATCGATTCGTAAATTAAAAAAAAAAAATTACAATGTAAATCAGACGCCGCGAAAAGTGATAACATTAATTATAACGTTTCAAACTTAAACAATGTTTGAAGTTAAACTCATAAAAAACATTTTTTGTTCTTTATCATAAAAAGTGGGAATATACTTCTATAGTTTATTTCTAGCGAAAGTTTCGTAAAAAAATTATCTTTATTAAATTTTAAATAAATAACTTTAGTCGGATTTATACTTTTGAAATATAATTATCTAAGCATTTAGAATTTTATAAATTCTTAAATTCGTAGGTTTTTTTATTTTCATAAGACATTTAATTCGTTTTTTCTCTTTCGAACACGTGCCCGCTTTAGTCTTAACATACGAGTTTTAACCGTTCCAATTTAAATGTATATAAGTATATACAGACTGGTATCTTTCTTTTGATTCGATTCCTTTAATTTAGTGTCAACTAAACTATCTAATTATATAAACAATAACAAATATTTATTATATATATATATATATATATATATATATCACAACGTGCCTCTTTAAATAAAAAAAGCAAAGCTAGGCATTCAAGTTATCACAGTCGGTATTAAATATGATTATTCTGCCAAATAAATTAAATAGTATTTGATTTATTTTAAATAGATTTTTTAGAATTCTTCATTTAAGAGTTCAGTTCAATAATGACCGTTATTATCAGATTTATAATTTTGTATTTTATTTTTTTAATGACTATTTCTTAATAGCTATTAGGACTTGCAAGCAAGCTTTTTTTTCGTTTTTGCTGGGTAGAGAAGGCCGGTGAGCAATTTTAGGATTCCTTTGTTTGTCCCTATTTAGCCCACCTCCCATCCTCTTCTCACGCAAATTCATTCTGCTTAGTGTGCTCTTGTTTAACGATGGTCCCTTTTTTAAACTCACACTATCATTTAGGCATTACTGAAAATTATAAGGATCTACTTTTTTTATATAGATAAGAAAAAATAATGGGTAGCACCTTATAATTATTAATGCTTCTCCCTCATCAAAACTCCTTCGGCATGATCTTGGGACTGCCCCGTCTCTTTTATTTCTAAACAATAGTTAAAGGGTCATTTTATTTTAAGAAACTGAAATCTCCTGTAGTAAATGTTCTGATTTTTTTTAAATTTTAATCACTAAAAGGGTTAGCAATAAAATTAGGGGACTCCTACAAAAAATGATGCTGGACAGTGGACATTCATTTCAAAACCACATCTTTAAATCGTTTATTAAAACTCGCAGGCGTGTTTCTCGCCTATGCGTAACTTAGATAAATAAATGATATTTTTTACCATTTTTAAATATTAATCCAATATTTATTAAAATCTAAAAGTAAATTTAGAGAAAACGAGAATTAACTTTAAAAATCCTATTTTAAAAAAAATGTAAACATGACTTAATTATTTTTTTTAAGTTCTCCACCGTTAGGCTAACAAAAAAAAGAACTAGTTTTAAAGCTGTAATAAAAGTTTTTTTTAAATAAAAACTCGGTAATTTGAATTCCTCTGAAGTTAACGTTTACTCTTTATACAATCAATATTAAAAAAAATCTATTTTATGGTGTCATTTTTTTATTATTTTGTTAGAAAAAAATAGCATTTTTTAAAGATGAAATATTTTCAATATGAAAATCATTTGACAATTGACATTTATTTTGAAACATAGAAAACATCTAATTCATGACTGACATGGTAACTTCGAAATATTTATGCGCCATAGATTATATAAAAGTGATACAATTTTTACAGAATTAGGCTTAAGCTCATCAAAATGTGTATGTGGTAGTCCTCTATCTTACCGTCTTAACTCTGTGCATTCTGACCCATTCATCCAAGTACCGTTTTCTTTCACCACTTTCACTGGTGATACCAGATCAGGCTGCCCTGTGGCTCCGAGACGAAATTCACCTACATTGACGTTTTTTTTTTTTTTTTTTTTTTGTAAAACTTAATTATGTTCTACAAAACCAAAAACAAAAACAAAAACAACAGCCCCTCTCCCTTTCTCCCTCCCCTTTTTTATTTTATTTTTAGATCTTGAAGCATAAATCTTTTACTATAATGACCAGATTCAGCATTAAATAACCAAAAAAGGGTTGATATGCCGTAAAACAAAACTACCAAACCAAAAACGATGATTAAACATTTGAAGATATAAAGAACTTGAAGCATAAAAACTTTTACTATAATGACCAGATTCGGCATTAAATAACCCAAAAAGGGTTGATATGCCGTAAAACAAAACTACCAAACCAAAAACGATGATTAAACATTTGAAGATATAAAGAACTTGAAGCATAAAAACTTTTACTATAATGACCAGATTCGGCATTAAATAACCCAAAAAGGGTTGATATGCCGTAAAACAAAACTACCAAACCATACCTACCACCTTTCACCACTTTCACTTTAGCAATCACCACACTACCACATTTACTTTATAGATTATACTACTTAAATTATCCTCAATACTTTAAAAAGAAATTTTATTTACAAAACTATTTTCAATTTATGACGTATTAACTTCGATAATTATAAAACAAAATATTTATTTAAAGTGTGAAATATTGTGACTGTAAAAGTTGGTATGTCCTCCTTTTGTAAAGTCCCTATTTACTTGCCTCCCCACGAGGGCAAAGTTAGACACAAGGTCATCTTTGTGGGATATCCAGCTTCCTAAAGAGGGACACGCTGGATGGAGCAAAATTAAAAATGACTGCAGTTAAGGATTTCCTTCTGACTTAGAACAGATACTACACTTTGATTCTATCCGATAGACCGGTTAAAAAACTGCAAGCTTGTCTATAAAATTAAAAGAAAAACAATATTTTAAATAAAGTATTATTTGATATGACAGGAGCACGTGAAAAAATGTTTCCTGTTTAAGAATACATTACAAATAAACCGTATCAAGTCAGAATGTACTTTCTAATCTACAGTTTAAAGGCTTCAAAATTACTTTGAAATTTCTAAGTGACCCGAACGTAACCACATGTTATTTGTTACTCTATTATTAAAAAGATCAAATAGGCTGACTCGTGTTTACTACTACTGCAAAACTTCTCAATTGGAAAATGATTAAACTAATAAAAAGTTCTGGTTTGAATTTTTCTCGAATGTCCGTGGCGTATGAAAGAACCGAATCCTAATAAAAACTGAGATTAAATGAATTGTATTTAACTCTGTGGCTTGGTGACATTCTTGCTTAAACTTAAAAAAACAAAAAAACTTTTCGTGCTTCTGCTGTTTCACAATGACATTAAAATATCTAAAGAAATGTATAAACTTTTATATACTGAAAATAAGAGTGTACAGGAAAAATTACGCAAATTCATCCAGTATTTATTAAATTATAAGAACGAATGGAGAAAAAAACGATCTTGCTTATCGGTAGACATTTTAGCATACTAAGTAGGCAAGGGAGATAACTTTCGGAAAAAGTCAAAATATAAGAAAAATGGCGACATATAAAATCGTTTTTTATTTTTAATTTAATATTGGATGAATTTGCGTCATTTTTCGTGTACATTCTTTTCAGCTACCACGTAAGTACACAACAAAGTTTATACATTTCTTTAGCTATTTTTTTTTTAAGAGAGGCCTTAACATGTCATTGTGAAACAGCAGAAGCACCAAACTTTTTGCTACAAACTGAATAAAAAATACTGCAGCAGATTAAAGACATTGATTATCAATCAGTTTTAAGCAACCGTTTTATGGAGGTTAATGGTTCAATTCTCACTGCAGGCGATAAGTAAGAATGACATAAAAGGTACTGAACACTTCTACCCAGTCATGGCTGATGGAACAAGAATAATCTATCTCCATGGATTTAATAAACTGTTCAGTTTGAAATTCTATATAAATTCAGTTTGACAAGATCCAACTGAAGGTCAGAGGTTACATAAAAATTAAAAAAACTAATAATATCTGAATAGTAAAAATGATACAATGTTTTGTTTATTTGTGTTTAAGCAATATTGAGCCTGGTCAGTAGGTAGATGGATGACCATTTCTGAATACCAGGTGTTGTCACTTCCTCTACCCTTGGGAAAGGTATTTTATTTACCTCCTCTCCAGGGGGTTAGACACAAGGTCAGGTGTGGGTTTTTGATTGAAAGTGTTTCTGTGGGACGAACTAGATTCGAACCCGGCACACCCAGGTCCGCAGTCGAAGACTTGAATAACATCACTTCTTTGCTTATTCTAACATCACTTGTATATTTCTTCTTGGTAAGAAGTGCAGTTAGTTTCTGCAACCTTTGCTTAACTCCTTCATTATGTCTTGATACCGGGGGCCAAGTCCGTTTAGTTTATATTGTAAGGTTTTCTGCGTTTAAAAATGAAATAGGAGTAAAAGAACAAAACTTCAGATTTTAACATTTCAATATAAAATTTGTTTTTTTTGATACATGAACCCATAATTGGTTATATTTGGGGAAAAAAAAATAGATTTATGATTTAACTTTTAAAAAAGCTATTCTGGTCAAAGGTAGAGGGAATTTTTTGTCTTTACTTTATACATAAGAAGAAAACTGCTGACCTCATCATTTTAGAATGAGCTGAAGTAGCCATCTATGCAGCTTAAGATTATAACTATAATCTCAAAATTACATCCTGTACATCTCTTTTAAAGAGATTTACTAAATAGAGGATTAACATTTCTTATTAATAGCTGAGATTGCTCGTTCTAAGATGTTTATAATCCTGAGATATCTTTGTTGGACTGTTTCCTAAGTGCACGGGATGATTGGATATTCCTAAATATTCTAAAAGTATCAAAAATTTGCACCACAGGAATGAATTTGGGTTGAGAAGACATTGTCTTCGACCCTCTAAAAATAACCCCTTGGGGAAAATGCCACTTTTATTATCTATTTTTTTTTTTTTTTTTTTTTTTACAAGATTGATAATAATTTTAAAAAAAATAAAGCTTTAAAACAAATTTTCTGTTGAAATATATTTGATTTATTTTTTTTATAAATTGAACTTTTTAATTTCTCTGAATAGTTTTGAAAGTATTGTTCGACCATTTTTATTTTTTTTTTACTTTTTATCTCAACGTGACTAGGGTCATAGCGAATTGAAATATATAAGTTTTATAAGTGTATCTTATGTAGTTTCAGAGATTATCCCTGACCCACAATCAACTTTATCTATATTATAAAAGATATTAGAAGAAAAGTTTGTAAAAAAAAACCCAAAAACTAAAGAATCAATTTTTTTTTAAAAATCAGAAAAACTTAGAATGACAAAGATAATTTCTTTCTGATTAAAATTACCCGTGATAAGTAGTAACTCGAGTAGCAGCGGAAGACCACACAAATGACGACTGTCTTTTTCATCAGTGTTGTATTAAACACCCAAAAATGAAATTCTAAACATTTTTAAAATATTCATAATGTGACAGATGTTTTAGTAAAATAAATAAGATAAATGATTATTCATGTAAATTTTTAAACTACAGCCTCCTCCTCCTCCTCCCCCACACACTTTTTATTTGAGTTAGGAGGCGCCAATGCTTGCTGCACCTGTACTCAATTTAGATAAATAGGTCTCCGAAGGATTGCCATGAAGCAGTCTTTATCACTGATTCTTGCCTTTGAATAAAAACTACTTCTTGTCATGGCTTAACTTTGTGGAGAATTTGGCAAAATCCCACAGAATCAATAATGTTTCTCAAGTGATAGTGCAAGCATTCATGCAGGATAGATATTTCCTCCTCCCCCCCCCCCTTTATTTTTATTTACTTTTGTTTATTAATTACTTATGGCATGTACAGGGAAAATAGTTTTGAAACTGAATTCATAAGCATTAATTCATCAAACTATTTCAGTTATTTACTAGTTAAAAAATGTTATCAATTATGTTAAATGCATGGAATGCATCTAATTTTTGGAATATGGCATTCATATTGTACATCTAATATACAATTAAGTCAGCCAGGGTTTAAGATGTTTGAAATAAATAGGGGAAAAATCAAACTTTGATTCTGACTAGCCAATTTTCATTTGTTATTGTCGTAGCATATTATTGGCAATATAATAATGTACTTTATTAAAATGTATTTTATATATATATATATATATATTACCTGGATGTTATAAAGTTTCATGTAGATATCATTGTCTCTGAAGACAGGTTCATATGATAGCTTGGATTTTGTTCAAGTATTCTGTGAATTTTCTCCAGAAAAACTTGTAAGATAGTTTTTTTTTTCTCTGAAACCGACATTGAATCTTAGTATTATGTGACTTTGATCTATGATTTTTATTTATAGCTCTATTGCAATTTTTTTTAAAAATGCATAACTCTGTAAACGTTTGAATATTGTATATTGAGTTTTATTTTCCTGTGGAAATTGATTCTCATAAGAATCCATCTAAACTATATAAAACCATGTTTTTTTTTTGTTTTTTTTATATTCTTACATGCTAATTATTTTATACAGTGTGTCCATGCCATCAGTATTGATAGCATACATATTTCATTGCTTGTGTGTATTCCACTTAATAAAAACAATTTATGTATGGAAAAATTTGTAATTGTATCTGTCAAAACTATTCCACTTAAAAACTTTTCCCCTCTATAATTCTTTTATAAATTCAATTCACTTTGAATAAAAATAACTTCTTGTTTACAAAAAACTTTTATAATACTTCCAGTTAGCTGATGCTTGTTTGATTTTTCTTGAATATATATGAATTACCTTTTAATTAAACATGCAAAGGAATAACTATTCATAGATATTGGATTACCACAAAACTTTGGTTAATTAAAAGATGGCCCTGTGGCAATTCTATAGTTGCTTTCATTATCTATAATCTATGTAATAATCCTACTTGTCCTCGACCGTGTTGCTGCCAATAGTCATGTTCTAAATCTAAGGGAGGTAATTCATCAAAACCCTAACTCCTATTATTATCGATGCAGTTTTCTTTCTATATGTAAACAAGAAGCAAATAACTAATTACAAAGATTTTAGCTAAGAAATTTATTCTACAAAAATTTATCCGACTCAGACACCAAAACTAGAATTTTTCGATTTAATTTGTTTATTTTCTTTAGAAGAAGAAAAAAAAAACTGACCTGGGATGACCTTATAATAGTTGAAAGGTTTTTTGTTTTTTTTTAAAAAACCCTTAAATTTTTACTAAAAACCAAAGCAAAACTTACTAGAAACTTTGGTCAATAAAGTTACGAGGATTTAAAATAATAAAAATTAAACAATTTTAATGTTTAGTCAAAAACTATAAATGTCACATAATTGCAATGAGAGAAAAAAAAAATGGTATCCGAAAATTAAATGTGAAACAAATTACTCGTTATTGCATATGAAACGGAGGTTTTGTTTCTTGGTAAGAAGAGTTGATCGCTTTCATTACAATCTACAGATGATGGATGTTGCCGATATGGACACCTGACGTAAAGGTTTACAACCACTATTAGATTTGCTGTCGTTGGAGATTTTTGACAGTTTCTGACCACACATTTGTTTTTAGTTATAAAGACTATAAGTCTTTCTGTTTTGCGTGACAATTTTTGGCAATTCCGAAATCGTGATTCTGAAATGGAATTTATTTTTCTTCTATTAATAAATAAACTAACATTTTTAATGTTTATTTCTCCTCATTAAAGAAAAAAAAACACATTTACATTTTAAAAGAAATCCTTGGTTTTCTTGGATGTTTACTGGTTTATCTAAGAAACCAGAAAACCAGATTAAGTTGGCCCTGGGTAACTATAGCAAAGTTGGAAATCAGGAAAGACAAATAGTGTTCATATAGAAATTGGAAGACTAGATATAAAGCTCAAAGCAATAAGTATTTTTAATATATTTGCTATTTTAGATTTTGCTCTAATAATTATAGCATATGGAATTAAATTTCTCATGAAATTCTATAAAAATGGTAAAAACAGAATTTACCAAAGATGGAAATGGAATTAAATAAAAAAGAAAATGTCCTCCCCAAGGATTGTGCTATTAAAACGTTTGTAAAATGAGAAATGGTTGACAAATTTGTTTAGGCAAATTTAAACGCCATTGTCTTTCTAATTAAAACGACAATATTTTGATTGACTAGTTGAATGTTCGCCATCTGCCAACTACGTCGTGCAAAAGTTATTGTTACACATAGAGGAAATGTTGAAATACATAATGTAACCTTCTGGGAATTTGCAGGCCAAAATCTTTAATTCACTGGAGTTGATTGTTCTAATTTCACTTGCCTTTTTAGATAATTGTGTAACAGTTGATATGTTTTTGGTTTGTGTGTGTTTTTTTTTTTGTTTTTTTTAAGTTTTTAAATCTATATGATAATACTCTAAGGTAATTTTATGTATGTTGTCACCCTAACCCCCTTTTTTAAAGATGGGATCAAAAGTATTTTTTATCAACTTCATCTGATGTCATTGTTGTATTGAACGTGAGACTTTAACTAAAATAAACTTTCTTGGCCTTGGATCATAGTGTAGTATCTCTTCGGTGTATAACCGTACAATAATACTGTGGGGTTGCACCGAACTTCCATCGAATGGAAATATGTCACTAACGCCTACAAGAGATTTGGGGATAGACCCCTATAACGAGATATATTCTGAAACTCCATTAACCGGAGTAGTAAGATAAGTATTTTTCTTGTTTGAATGAAAGGCAGGACCTGTGTAAATTACAGGAAAGGATCTTTTCAATATAATTATCTTGTTACTAACCTATACATGTTTGAATAAAATATAAGATTTGACGTGTTAATTTTTTAAAATAAATATACAATACATGAAACAATTTACTAAACTTCTTTTATATAAAATATTTCTAGTAAAGGTAATATTTCGACAATTCATGAGTAGCATACAAAGATTCGGAAGGTTGTTGCTTTTGATGTAAGCGTGACACACAAAATAACACACACGCTATCATATTAATGTGTCTTCCTGGTCGCCTACTCCCCTACCCACCCACCCCCTCCGATGTAGGAAAAAAAATCTTAGAAGTTGTTTGGGATCAAACTATAAACCAGTCGGGCCAACGCCAAAATCCTACATCGCTAACTGTTGCGGCAAAGGAAAATACTTGAGAATATTACAAAAATTAGGTGACTTGAATGCTTTTCCAAATCTAGGCGCGGAACGCATGCGCAGAGCTTTTGATATAAGCATGACACACGAACACACACGCTATAGTATCAATATATAGATAATAATAATAATAATGAACGTATCATGCAGTGTTCAGGTGCACTATAACTCATCAAAAATGCATGTGTATGAGGGGGGGGGGGTACGTCAGGTGTAGAATTGGCAAATTTCAGGAAGCATGAAGGTCTTACAGGCAGTTCCATGCTTCTGCAATTCTGATCATGAAAAAAATGTTTCCGAAAGTCATGGAATTGTGTTTTCTGATTTTGTAGGCATATCCATGTGTGTTAGACACATGGAGATCAAAAGGGTGATAAGCAAGATAGTTTATGATTCTGTGGGTGTTTAATAAGTCAGCTTCAATGAATTCAAGCTCAGGGAAGCTCAGCATTCAGAGTATGGCAGCTATCTGATGGATGGTATTTGCTTAATTGCACATTTGACGAGTCAGTGTACCAAGCAAGATAGTTCCAGACTTCTGCTGCAAGTTCTAAGTGGTTGCACCCTATTTGTATACCATTTTAAATAAATGGGTGGAGAGTGACTAACAAAGGTATTGCTAAGTAATGCCGATACACTTAGCCTTCTTGACAATTTTAGAGCTTTGTCCAACGCAAATCACTTGTGACAGTAATGCTCAGGTCATATTCACAGGAAGTTTTTATGTAAATTATTTGCTGTATCTACCAGCCGTTGTCTGGGATGCAGTGACGTCATTTTAGGCTTTAATTTTTATTTGTTGGCACTTTCTTTTTTTTTTTTTTTTTTTTTTTTTTTTTTCCAACTTGTACAGAAAAAGAGAAATTTTAGTCGTAAGGGAGACAACTATTTTTATATTCTTCAAATGTGTTCAAATGTGTTCTTCCCTTCGATGTGGCTTTTTCGATCATAACTGAAAAATGTTTCCATATTACGTTATCCAGGCAGAGCTACCTGATTTTTTAAATAAACTGTAGCAAAGTATTGGCACTATAGTGCCAATAAAATTGGCTAGTCAAAATCAAAGTTTGATTTGTCGAACCTTTCTCCTTATTAATAGTTTTCTTTATATTTGTCCTATTCATCTATCTTTTAATGAAAGTGCAAATGTCCGAATGTTATCTTCTATCTTTTAAATAAATTGCTAATTTCTAGATTAGTAAATGAAGTACTAGTGATGATACGGTTATGAACTCTAACGCTAATATGCTTTATTCAGTTCATACAATTGATTGCTCTTAGTAAAAGTTCCAAGTGTCTTGTGTACCCATCCAGAGACGGGTATTGCAGCTAGTTTATGCTGAATATGTGTACGGATAAATATCACATGGTCACCTTTTTATCACAAGGACAAAACTGATATTTATTTTTACTAGTCTTTAATATGTTATTTTTAATGGAAGTCGCTCTAGACAAGGCATGAAGCCACTTAATGTAAGGAGCTAAAAATAATAAAAAGATGTTTATTGCAAAGACAGGAGATGCCTAGTGAAACGACCACGGCTATAAAGGAGGAAGAAAACTGTCAGCAGGAAGAATTCCAGAATACTGCAGTTCTTGAGAAAGAAAACTACTGGAATAGGAAGCTAAATTATAAGGATGTATGAATGCAGCGAATTGATGAAACGAGTTAAACGAACTGGAACACAAGAAACGGGGAATAAATCAGACAATTCTGAAGAATACGTCATGATAATTCCTTCCCTGTTATTATTCTTTAATATATGTATATATACATATATATTACATTAGATTTACTAGCAGGGCTATCTGGTGTCATCCAGGGTCCTAATTAGGGTTCCGAAGTGGGAAGGTATACGGTCAGACTCCTAAAATTCCAAAATATCCAACTCCGTGTTTTTAAGTTTCCCAATATTCAGACTGTTAATTCTTTTGAAATTTTTTTTTAATCCGACTCGGACTCCTAGCATTTTTACCAGTCTGATGCCGTCATCCTGGTCCTAATTTCCACAAATTACGTAGATTACAGATTTTAAAAAAAAAAGTAATCTAGCTATTATTATTTATATAGTTCTATCTAATTAAAATGATATTGAGCTTTTTTTCCATTGTTTGCAGTCTTAATTCGGTTCTGTTAGTATATAAAATACGCACGCACACATACGCAAATATTTGGCAGACAATACACAATGGAATTGTAGAAAGCTTTCTTTAAAGAGAAAACAGTAAATTGTTAGTAATTACAGGAATTTTATTTTGAATTCTTTCTTTTCGAAAACGTTAATCAATTTGTGTAAATGCTAATAAAACCGGGAAGAGTCGACGTATGTTGAACACTTGAAACGTTTTATTGATTAAACCACGAGGCAATATATGAGACTTGTAAACATTAAAAGAACTTTGTTTTCTTTTTTATTCCGTTATTTGAATTCCTGGAGCGTTTTTCGAGGCTTCCTTTTCAAGTTATTGGAAAATAATTGCTCAAATTGTTAAAATTCTTTGTTTTCTGCAAGGATTATTCAAATTATTAATTTTTTTTTTTTTTTTTTCTATTTAAAAAAAAATTTTTTTAGATCCTGTTTTGTTTTAAAAACTGACCTCTCCAGACAAGTGTATGGAGGTTTATGACTCAAGTAGACAATTAAAATAATTGAACTGCTTCTCCTAGTTTATTCTGTGAAAATATTAAGGATTAAAATCTTGTTTTAAAAATTGTCAATTATCATATTTTTCATGGCTTCACTCCCCACCCCTTCCATTTTCCTCTTTTTTTTATCTTATCTTTTCCTGTTTTCTTTATTTCTTTTACTTCAGGGTAAGAAAACGGTTTTACTCTGAACTCTGTTTTGCCTAAAAACGACCTGGAGTGACCAAATGCATATTTCTAGAAATATTTCTTAGCCTTTTTTTTTTTTTTTCTTTTTAACATAGTTCACCCCAAACAAGGCAGGCTGCCACTGTAGATGTAAGTGGCTACTGAGAAAAGAAGTGAAAGTTTAGGTGGGGGGTGGGCTAAATTGGGAGCTGTGCAGCTAGATGTCTGTTTACATTAGTTTTAAATTTCCGCATGTCAGGAAAACAGGGAGCAGGGCGGGAGTTCCAAAGTCCAGCAGCACAAGGAAAGCTTTTGGAGTAGAAAGCTCTTGTCAAAGGCCTTGGATATATCAAGCTCTACTGCCCTTTAGGATATCTGCTGTAGATCATGCTTGCCTAATCTGTATTGATGATCAGAAAGAAGTTTACGATTAACTAGGTGCCGGACTATCGCTAGATTGATTCTTGATTCAAAGATATTATCAAGATACTATTTTAATATCTGTCGATTCAATTTCTAGAAATCTTTCTAAGGTATTAAAATATTATCTTGATATATAGTCATTCAATTTCCAGAGATTTCCTTTTAGTAATTGAGTCTTTCATTATTGACTAAGCTCTTATTGCATGTGGATTTAAGATGTTCAGTGAACTTTGAATATTTAAACTGCTATTTTTGACACCACAAAATATCCTATTTTAACTTTTATTTATACATATTTATCTTTTAATAGACTTAATTTAATGTAAATGAGACATTAAGTTAATCCCCCACCCCTCTTTTTATATTGGCATAATTGAATCGCTTTCTTCTAGACTTAACTTTATTCTTGTCAAATTTATCGTTTAAATAGCCAAGATCAATGATTAAGTAAATAACATCCTTGAAACTGGAATTTAAAGTTTAATATTTTACGATATCTTTTTTTGTCTGATTTTTCTTTCCCAAAGACGAGTTTCTTTTCTTTCTTTCCAAGGTTAGGATTTAGAAAAATTGCTTTGACTCTGGAGAGTTCATGTCTTCAGCTTTTTCTCGTTTTTGAAAACCTCATAATTCGAGTTGTGCAAGAAGCTTCTAATAGGATTAGTGCTAATCCTGTTTGGCATGCTTAGTGTAAATCCCAAATAACTACAATCGAGTTTTATTCAGATACAAATTGACAGCTGATGATGATGATGATCATCATCACGTCCACCCCCTCTATCTCTTTGATTTCTCTTTTTCTATCTACCTTTAAGAGTTTTGTTTGCTTGCTTATTTTTTTATTTTTCATTCATTCATATATATATATATAATATTTGTATTTTCTCTACATATGTATACGTTTTATCTTTCGGGAATCGTCAGTGTAAAGATGATTATTCATACCGGTCACCGGACTCAAATCCCGGAACACGAGTCATGTTTCAAACTCAAATTCCGACGTCTTAGTCCACACGCCCGCTATCAACGAGAGATTAAACCTATTTGAAAGCAGCCGTCGTCAAAGTGTTCGACTACTGAAAGGAACATGCATTATATATATATATATATATATATTTAATTTTCTTTAGCTTACATTCCATTTTAACGTTTTATGAATTTTTTTAATTTAGATTGTTTTTATTTTGAAAACTTTTTTTTTTATTTCAATTATTCTCTATTTTAAACATTTTATTTTTGTTTATATTCTATTTTTAGTATTTTTCTTATCTAAACTTATATATTTGTAGGTGATACTATACAGCAAAGTGATTAGTCATATGAAATAATTGGTTTTGTGTTCCATAGGTAATTCAGTCCATGGAGACAGATTTCCGCTTTCAACCAAATTATCTATCAAACTCTAAACCAATGGTGTCATGTCGCTAATTACTTGTATAGTATCACCTACAAATAAATGTTATTCTTACAAATATAACTGAGCCCTGTGTTCATTCCTCCATTACCATATAAAAGTAATCAAACCTGTTTCCTTAAATAAACTCCTATTTGTTGGTTAATAGTTGCTCCTGAATACTAATGATTAGTTTTGAGATGTATATAAAAACAAAACAAAATTCTTAAAGAAAAAGGTGCTACCAAATATTTAGATCTTAAAGGTTTTCGTTTTGGAATTAGAATTTTTTTTTTTTTTTTTTTTCTTTTCTTTCTTCTAAAACAAAGTGAAGTAACTCCATATTGTCTGTATTGAAGAATCCGTCCTTATGAAAATGATTCCAACCCAGTTAAAGTATTTTCTGGAAGGAATTAAATCAAATTACATTTCATTGTTCTTAACATGCTTCAAGGATCCACTAAAAAGAACTGACGTTTTTTGTAGAGAGATAAAGATGACAAAAATCAAGACTGACTGACTGACTGATCTTTATATATTAGATATATAATCCCCCCCCCCCTGTCTTCTCTATCTGATTAGTCCTCCTATCAAAAAAGCAGCTGCAGAAGATAAGGCGAGAGAAATCCGAACCGGGTGCTGTTCCAAATCTTTTTAAACGTTTGTGTTCTCAGCCTTGAGGAATACTTACCTTGTCTTATCATTTAAGAGGGTGGCCCGGGTGGAGATGGGGGCAGAAGAACTGATAGATAAGAAAAGCACTTTTCTTGATGTTGATGTCATTATTTATGAATTCATTATTTGTATTCCATCTTTCTTAAAATTAACAGCTTTCTCTTAAAAATGTAATCTATTATCTTATTTTAATGGTGTATGTGAAATTGTCATTCTCAAAGAGCCATTAAAAATTTGATACATCGAATCTCACTTTATTATTAATACTACTGTCACTACTTATGAGCATTACAACTGATTGATAATTAAGACCATTAACTGTTGCGCCACGTGGCTGTGGAAAATTCTAGTATGAATTTTGAGTTTTATAGCAAATCTTGTCTAGATATGTAGTATTACTAGTATAATGTGTATATATATATATGTATATGTTCATTGAGATCAAAATAATTTGAACATTGTTTCAAGAATTCAAAACCAACTACCATTCGGCGTACAATCGTTTCCAAGACTCCTTGGAAATATTTTATTGTGCATTATTTATGATGATACCAAAACGTCTCTTCGTCAGCGCCTTTTATCACATTACATATATAAGTCTCTTGAAGAAAACGTCAGATTTCAGTACCAAAATTCAACACTAGTGAAAGGATTTCCTGAGCAGGACAGCAAATTGATTGATTTAATTAAAAACATTCAGAGCACTGATCATAGGATGAATCGAAGGGGGGAAATTACATATATATATATATCTCATATAAATAATTTCTAAACCAAGAACAACATTTCTTATTAAATTTGCACTGCCACGTGCTGTTCTTGACTAGAGACTCTCATCCCACATTTGTTTCAACAACACACAGATTGAATACACGCCAAAAAAACAGATGAAAAAAAAGAGGGGTGTTTTAATATATCTTTATTTGAAATTCTGATGAAGTATATCTTCGAAAATTAAATTGAAAAAAATAAAAGTTAATAAATAAAACTAAAATTTATTGTATTGCATTCTAATTGCTCATTATTTTTAATACCATATAAACAATCCTTTCTAAACCAAGAACAAAATTTCACATATATATATATATAAGGGTTGCAGAATCAGAAGATATAAAGTCTGAGTCCTAGGATTCCAAATATTTCGACTCTGACTCCTAGCATTTTTACGACTCCGCATGTGTCTAGGTATTTTCGAGAATTTCGAAAAGATGCAGTTGGAGAGGGTCAGAGGTAACATCGTCCGAAAGATCGTGAAAATAACTAAGATGAGAATAGTTGTCCAACTAATCCAAAATTTCTATTTTATTCATGAAATGTTTTCTCTCTTCTTGCTCTGTTAATGACTTTATAACACTTAAAGATGTTTATTGAATTTTGGTCTTGAAATCTAATTCAATTACAATATTGATTTTAATGTAACTCATTTTGTCATCTACATCTTGAGTGTCGACACAAGTAAGATCCCCACCCAACCACTACAATTTTAACAAGTCTACTCTGGTACTCATCCTCCTTAATGGAGTCCTTTTTAAACATTCTTTTAATCTCGACTCCTTGAGGAATTGCCTCTTTTATTTGTTTATCCATTCATTTATTTATTTATATCTTTGGTTAAGTTTGGTAGAAAGAAATTAAACAGTGCTCAATCATTTAATAAGAACATTTATTTATTAATGGTGTTACAGGAGATCAGGTCAGGTTAACATGATACCGCTTGGCTTGAAACCGATAGTATTATGTTTATTTGACCTGATCTTTTGTAATATATATAATATATACACGGCATTGCCCAGAAGCAAATAATTTTAGTTTTATTTATTAATTTTTATTTTTTTTTATATCTTATTACAATATTTTTGAAGTTCTAACTACAAGCTTTCCAATTAAGTTACAGATCAAACTGAGCTGCTAAAAATTGAACAATTTGGTTAAAACAAACGTTTTAGTAAAAGTGAGTGCTGTGATTCTGTCAAAAAATTTTTTTTAAATTGAAAATTAAAACCAATTGATCTTGATTTTTTTTTTTTTTTTTTTTTTTTTTTTTTTTTTTTTTTTTTTTTCGGTTTGCTCCAAGTTCTTTTTAAAAAACAATAAGACGTTTTTTTGTTTTTTTTTTACAAAAGTTTTGGGGGTTTTTCCGGTTAACATGAACAGGGATTTAAAAAAACAAAAACATTTAAGTTTTGTAATTTTTAAAGAACATAATTATTGGCGGTTCATAACAAATATACATATATATATATATATAATCATATGTATATATATATATATATATATATATATAAGATAGATGGACGAAGAGTGATAAACATGCACGAATGTCAAAATTTATTTCAAACTTCGATTGTTCAATGCAAGGTTGAAAAGCCTTGGCTTAAAGAAAGAATAATAAATATAATTTTATTACAGAATATACCTTGCATTGAACAATCGAAGTTTGAAATAAATTTGAACATTCGTGCATGTTTATCACTCTTCGTCCATCTATCTTTATAATTGCTCTCTCGTATATTGAGCTTTTACCATTTCACTATAGGTTTTTTCTACTAAAAGTTTACTTTTAGTTTCATGTTTCTATATATATATATATATATATATATATATATAAGCTGTAACTACTCTGCATTGCCTGGTAGTCTTTAATTAAATGATTTTAAAAGTTAAATTGAATTATTACGGTATAATTTGGTCATTAAATTATTAACTGAACAAAATTGTAAAAACTAAAATCAAAAAAAGGGTTTGTGTAGAAGTTTTTTACAATATCAGCAGGCAGGCTTGTTGAGTGAGTGAAGATTTGTATAACACGTACAAGGAGGGTGGAACGGTTGTGCCAACAAAGTGAAAGAGAGCATTTAAGAAATAGAAATGCATTCTAGTGGATTTAATTTTGTAATTAAATTAATTTTTTTAAATAGGATTTTAAACTGTTTTATTAGCATTTATTTTAATAAATATTTTAATAGTAAATAAATTTTAAAAGATTTAATGTTTCATTATCAAAGTTATGCTGACGTGAGACACATGAAGTTGTTTCAAATTATGTGTGTTTCGACACGATTGTCCACTATGGCAGAAATCAATTGCGTGTGCGTATATATGTGTCATTCCTGATTTTGAACATTGCTCTGATTTGAGTAAGAAGTGGCATCACAGGGGTCAATTGTTATACAATGAAGTCACCATTGCTTTGTTGATAAGTGTTTATTAGTTTAACATATCAAAGGTATTTAAGTCTATTTCATATAAGTTGATAATATAGTGTTAAGAAACACTGTATTTAAGTACACTCACTGATAAGGCATGATGCAATACAACTCTAAGTGCACTCATTCTGTACTAGATCCTTAAAGATATATATAGTATATATATATATAACCTCTTTTCGTAAAACAAGAATTGTATTGCTATTACAAGTACTATTCTTGTTATCATGTACATCTCTTGACAGATGTGTATAATATATATATATATACAGGGTGGGCCAAAATAAGGGTCCTATCTTTAAATTTGAATAACTTCCACAAAATAAAAGTTAAACTCACCAAACTTTATGTGTGTGTAGACTGACCCTTCCGAGATTTTTTGAAATAAACAAAACAAATTTTAGCCGAAAAACACTTCTTAAAACTTACAAAAACTAAAGTATTGTTTTTTACACTGTTTTGAGTTTTTTAAGCAAAAATAATGTTTTCTAAATGAGGGTACGTTCCTTAGGGCTAATACGGCTCATGCATGCTTCGGAAGGGGTCCTTTACTTATTCTAAAAAAAAAATTTTTTAAATCAATAAATAAAAAAGTTATGAATTTTAAAAAATAGGACCCTTATTTTTGCCCACCCTGTATATATATATATAAAGCAAGGTATGTTTCTTTTGGATTATAGTTTTATTTAAAACTAAGGAATTTAGCAGTATCGATTTATTTTTTAAAAGATTTTTTACATAGAATTGAATAAACAAACAAGATGTGAACATTCTGTACATGTAAGCATGTTGAAGATTTCAATTATTTAAAGGTCATATATATGTATTTTTCAGCTTGACCTTTGGGGGGAAAATCTTTTTTAGCCATAAATTCAGTTCTTGCTTACGAAGGCTGCTGAGCTCAGTCTACCCGACTTTTGACAACTTTAAATTGTTTTTGTTTTAACAATTACTTGCATCTCTTCGAAATGCTACAATGATTATAGATTTTATCTTACCCAATGAGAATATCGCTTGACTCCTCATTTTTTTGTTAAACAGAACTGAGAGGGAGAAAATAACTAAATGCCAAAGTCTTATGCACAACATGAAAAGAAACTGGAATCTTAGGAAGATCTCCATCATTCCAGTAACTATAGGAGTAAGCGGGTTCATGAAAAAGTATTTTTTTTAAATTATCAGGTCAATATACCCGGTGAACCAAGTGCAAGTGAGATCCAAACGATTGTGCTTAAAAGGAAGGTTGGAATCCTGAAGAGATCTCTCGGTTGGAGTGTCGAAAATAGCGGGTGAACATCTCGCATCCGGGAGGATGTCAAATCCACAATCAAAACAAAGATAAAAAAAATTGAAAAAGAAAAAAAGAGAGAATTAGTAGTTATCCACTGACATCTGTTTCGCTGTATCACGGCTCTTCTAATGACTTTCACTAAAAATCCACCTAACTTAACAAGCAATCTTATTCGACCAATCACAACTTTATCCCCCCCCCTTCACTCTTAACAAGTTTTGATTGGTGTAAGTTGTTGCTGTTTTTCCTCAATCAACAATCCCAATCTCTATGTACATTGCCTAGTAGATTTTAACTTGAAAGTTCAAATTTTGGTCATGATTTTATCTAAAGGGATCCTTGGGGCTGAGATTTCTGCTTATGCATTTTTCTTAACATGTATTTCATTTTCTGTTTGTTTGCTGCTCTTTTGTGAGCTCTCTGGGTTGAGATCACAAGTGGACTTGGAATTTATTTTGGGATGTATCTAAACTTTTGTGCCAAATTTGGCAAAGTTCAGATGAGAAATATCAATGTTATTTAAGGCAAACTAACTTTATTTCTGATTAGCTATAAGGTTGCAGTTGTAAGCTTTTTATATTTTTTTTTGCTTAGAGTAATAAAGATTGAATTATATACACAAATCTTTTAATCTGATTACCTTTTTTTTTCTTTTCTTTTTTTTTAGATTGGACATTTGAGTTACTAAACAATCGAAACCTGATAAATGTTATGTTTATCACTTAATCGTTACGGCTACATTGAAAGAACCACCAAAAATAAAAATCTCTTTTGCTTCTCAACTTGAGAAAAGGGCTTGTGAATTTTTTTTTTTTTTTTTTTTTTTTTTTAGATATTAAAATCGTTACTCGTTTTAGTAATGGTGTAAAATATTAAATGACCTTGTGCCAGGCTGAAATGATATGATTGCTTTGGAAATGACCCTGACAATCGAAACGTGTTGTCCCCACATATTGAACTTACCTTGCGTCATATTTTATCTGCATGAGGTGGTTGATCAATGTAACAAAACATGTGGTATTCATACTAGTTTTTATAAATTGATAATATTGGTAATAACATAAGTAATTTTGAATGACGTGATTAGGTCCTGGGTATGAGCACAGTCAGTGATCACATCTAATTTAGGAGCTTTGGAGAATAGTTACCCCTAAGTAACTATAACTTCATGGTCCGATCTAACAGAAAGTGATAGCACCTGCCAGGGTCCCATGTATGAGTTCCTATTTACTTGTCTCTCCACGAGGGCAAACTTAGATACACGGTCGGTTTTTAATGTGGGGAAAACCCAGCTCCCCAAGGGTGGCACTCTGAATTGGAACAAAAATTAAAATTGCCCCAGCCCCAATCTAGAAGGATGTCTCCTTCGGTGACCGAGGACAGAATAAACTAGTGTAGTATCAAAACAGGTACTACACTTCCTTCCTAGCCAAAAGGTCCCATGTATAAGTTAAATAGAAACTTATGGGTAAAATAGAAAGTATCCACTTCATGGCCACCGTATCAAATAAAAAATTGGGATTGTTTTTTGTGGGGGTTAACATAGGTCTGCATTTATTTTAGGCTGCATATCTTTATGCAGAATTTTTATCATTTCTAAAAGTTTTAATTTATTTCTTTATAATTGTTTGTTACTTTGTAATATAATTATATTTGGTCAATAATTAAACTATTTTAAAAATACTTTCAAAATAAAAAAACATTCCAATCATAAAAATGGTTGATATTATTTGTTTATAATTTAGCAAATTGTTAAAAAATAAATTTGCCGGAAAAAAAAATCTGGCCTAAAATATAATTGAGGATTTTTGAGGATTAACACCAGTTTGCAATTTAAGATACGGTCACCATGATAAAGTGAACGATTCCAATATTTTCCTCAATTCCGATACAATTAGCGATTCTGTTCTCACTAAATTCACAATTCAGAGACAAGTTCTGGTTCTAAAATCGCAGAATCGTCTAAAAAGGTAGAATTTAATTAAATTTGGAGGGAGGGGGGGGCTAACAGAGTCGTCTACTTTTAAATGTAGATATAATTTTGTTAATTTGACAAACTTTGTTTTCCCTTTTTGTATTTTATCCAATATTTTGATAAACTCATTGTGAGATGTTCATCTATATTTTTCACTTGTGCCATTTTTCCTATTAATCCACTTGTGTTATTTTACCGTACCATTTTTCTGGTGCTATTTTTACCAAAATTCATTATTACGACACATAGATTTTAGTTTTAATGATAGTTTAAAAACAATAAATATTTATCATTAATACCAGCAATAGCACATAAGTTTTAAACAAAGAAATAAATAATTGAATTAAAAGAATTGTTTGGTCATCAGAAATTAGGCTGAAATTTTTCTGCTTCTGATACCCAAAAAGTTCTGATTTTATAATTCCCGACTCCAATTAATCGTCCCAACACTAGTGAATACTTTCTATTTTACCAACTAAAGTTTAACGACTTTGTTTACAAAATATACATCCATAAAACATTTGTATATTATGTGTATGGTTTAGGCATTAAATGACACAACGATGGTTGACATGCAACGAAAAACAATGCACCCATTGTTAAATGTAGATAACGTGACTTTTTTATGGCTATTTTAGAAATTTTTTAATATCTCAGATGTGATGTTGCTAGTCTCAGTCTTTTCTATAAATACTATTATGGCATGTGTTCAAGATTGTAATCTATTCCCCGCTTTTGTTCTAGCTCGTTTGACTTGTTGGTCTAGTGGTCTCCATCAATTTGCTGTTTTGATACCTCATTGTAATACAGCTTCCTATTCCAGTTTCTTTTAATGTTTGTTTTCAAAAATTAAATATTTTTTAAGTTTAAACGAGATGAAATAGACCCTGTGCATATACTCACATGCATACACACACTTAAATGCTAAACCATACTTACACACTGATATATATAATACACACACAATCAATCCATTTTTTTTCCATGCCTTCTTCAAAAAATCTTATCGTACTCTTCAATCCTTATTTAGTTTCTAAATTGATTTTTAAAACCTTGTCATGCTTTTACTGCTGTTGCTGTCGTTTCTCCAACTGCTGATAATAGTAGCAAAAGGTGCTCGTCTTAAAATTAGAGCACTATTGTTTGAAATGTATAAAGATATGAAGAGGTACTTCACTTCTCCTTCCTTCCTCCTTAACAGGCCCTAACCCATACACTTCAAGAGAAAAAAAAGCCTATCTTAAGGAAACACAAGTACATTGGCCTATATAGACTTATTGGTCACTCTGTAAATACAATGTGATAAGTTTTGAGGAGGGTGGGAGTGGGGGTTAAATCTGGTGGGTTAGTGTTTTAGTAACATTAGTTTTCATACACTTGACTGTTGACTGAATTTCTTGAGATAAAATTGACCAGTTACTTCCCTTTTAAAGCTCTCCAAACACTGAGCGGTTTCTTTATGTTCATTTATGTTTTCTCACGGGCAAGAGGACCTGGTATTGCAAATACATACAATCATGTCTCTTATTTTTTTTAAACATAAATGACATATAATTCAAAGTTGTAGTTTCTGTTTATTTGAGATATACCCCCCCCACCCCACACTCAGATAATATTTTGAAACTGGTGTACTTGGATAACTATATTTCATTTAGATGAAAGGGAGTACAACATTATCGTGAGGTCGGCGTTCACATTTGACATTCATAAAAAGGAAGTGTGACGTTTTATTTTATTTCATTTGTAGCTTGAAGATTACAAATGAAAAGGTCAGAATTTACATCGGCCGAAATGTGAGAATAACTTAACATGAGGCACTCTGAAAATTCATGAAGATATTATTCATAACAGCTGAGAAAGTTAAAGATGAACATACAAACGTATTTTATTGATTGCTCTGCTTTTATTACATTGAGCACTCTGAAAGGACATAAATATTATTAATTTATAACTATTTATTAATGCATTTCACTAATAATAATAGTACTTTATTTTCTGTTTTTCTCGTTGCAGTCCTTAGGCTTAGAAATTATTTTTCTTATGAGGTCAAAATTTTGAAGAGGTTGCCATCGCGTTTATTTTAATAAATGTTTACTGGTAAAATTCCTCTCTAAACGGAATTAACCAAAATGAATCGACACTAACACACACGCAAAAAAAAAAAGCTCTTAACTTTTTTTCCTCTCGACCGATATTAATCATAAAACTACAAGTTTGTCTTCCCGCCCCCTTGTTTACCAATCTTAAATGCCAGGATGGACACCAGAAACCAACGGGCAGTGTGGGTGAAAAGGACAACCATTAATATCACGTGTTATTTTCCGAAAGTACTCATATTAAAACCCACAAGGAGTGCAGTGTTCTCTGTGCTTTACTTGTGTTTCTAATGGAGTCATTAGACACTTGAACTTATGACAAAATGTTATAACCATTATCTAACAAGCGGCACCGTTATTACGAGCAAGAGAGGGAGGGGTCTCAACTCCAGGAACCAGAGGAAATCCTTATATATTAGCTAATATTGGTATTTATTTCAAACACTATACTATGTATCATGTTGCCTGTTTTTTTGTTTTTTTTACACTGATGTGTGCATATGTAATACATTAAAGAAACAGTTAATTTAGTTCAAACAGCTGAGAATAAATAAAGAAACCTAAAGTTAAAAATGACTCCTACAAGATTCAGATCTGTGCCTCCGAAAGAGGGACTGTCTAACGCGGATGTCATCTTTGACCGCGAGACTAACAAGCCGCACATTTAGAAAAAAACGAACTTGTACAAATAACTCCTCCTCCAAATGCTTTTACTACCGATGTAACCGTGATCTCGAAATTGTGCCAAGCAACAAATACATTGCACTTGCTATATAGTTGATATTTAAAGAAAAAATTTCAACGATATATTATCTATCACATTGCTTTTCTTGTTAAAACTCGTGTTTGCATGAGTATTTCCATTAAATACACTATTAATTTAGTTTAAAGAGCTGGAAATAATTTCATTAAATACACTATACAATGGCAAAGCACATTTATGTCCGCATTTAGTTATAAATTATTTCTTTATTTAATGATTTAATTTGAGTTTTGAAGTTTATACTTTTGGTATTTTTCCTCTAAGTTCAGTTTCTATGATGCAAGAACTAACTTTACGGTTTTCCAGTTAGAGCTGAGGTTTTTATTTTTTTGTTCCAATATAGTGTAATACTGTTTTGTCTTTCATTCCATAACATCATAATTATATTTTCTGTAATCCCTATCTATGTTTGTGTCTTTAATAAAACTTATTGATTTATCTTCAAGAATAACTATTTTAGTTCCATGGACAGTGCTCAATATCGGTCTTAGAGCCACTATAGTGTTAAGAAAAGAAAACCTTCAAGAATGTTTGAAACTTTAATTAATGGTGCAATTTAGTTAGCCTTTTTATGTGGAACTAGATGAATACTCGTCCCAGAACAGGTAAAATTAATTCTCCTTACAGAACAGTTTTGCACCACTTTTAGACCCCCTTACGAAGATTAAAATCAAGATATAATGCTACGAAACCTTATGTCTAAAATCCTTATTCTAATTTTACATCAAAATACATTACATGATTTTTGATTCTGGAAAATGTCAAACATTTAAATATAAACTGCTTTATTTGCAATAAATTATTTTTTTTTTTTTTATAACATAGTTATTAAGGGAAAAGGATGTAAAAGAGTAACTGTCAGTTTCACTAATTCTACCATTGGATATCTTTGTTTCTCATGAAAATTAACCTTTGTTTTTAACATTTTCTGAAAAATATTAGTAAAATATACTAATATTATCTCCATCATATTCAGTTTAACATTCGTTTTATATGCTGGCATGTGTTAGGCAGCTTTAAGAAATTTACTCCCAAACTAACATATCTCTTTATTTATCCCACTTTCTCTCAAGTCCATCCTTAGCATTTCCATGTTTTCCTTGGCCTTCCCTTGTACTACACCTCAACCTGTAGCCAAACCAAACCATTCTCGTACATTCTTTCAACGTAGCCATACCATCGAAGTCTAAAATAATAGAAGTATTTTCAAAGTTTTCGGTATTTCAATAATGCTCAATATATTAAGGCTTTAAAATGGCGTGAGATCTATGATTTATACAGGATTGCATTTGTATAGTCATTCCCCATGGAGGACTCTGGTGGGAGAAATAGTTTTCTACTTCAGTGTAAAAGCAAGCATAAAAGTGAGCCTTCATTTTCCCTTGCCGATGACAAGGTCTTCGTAAGGTTGTTGAGTTCGCTCTTGCCACATCTTCCTTAATATCTCCTTTGAACAAAACTTTATGACATTCATTATATTCTGAAGTTAAATTCTATACAAGGTCATTTATCTGGAAAAATACAATTTCCTTTTCTCCTGGCCTCCTTGAATTTCTAAGTCTACATGACACTGTCGCTAGTAAAATCCACTCGAGATTGTCGAGTAAAAGTCATAAGGATTCAACAACTCTTATCTTTACTTATCTTAATGCTGAGCAACTGTATATTTTCTTTTGACAACCTTTGCTTACATAGCAACACTTAGAGTCAATACAATTCCACTTGAGTTAAATATAATCCAGAAAGCTCTAGTATCATGTTTGAGTATTTCTATGAGGTCTTTGTATAGCAAGAGACTAGAACAGTGGACGAAGGGTTGAAAGGAAAGACTCAGAACCTCTATATGTGAGTGTGTTGGTTGATAGTCGAGTGACAGATTTTGGGCTTCTTGAATGGATTGAAACCAAAACCATTAAAAGACTCATCATTGGACGTGCCCAATGCATGGGGACACAGATTGCCTTGACAGATCTTATACCAGTGAGCTGGCTGTTAAAACCCTTATTAATCACAAAATGCATGCAAAAATATAGCTTAGTTCTGTGATTGAGTTATACACGAAAAAGCCTTAGGGAAACAAACATTGATTTAGTTAACTTTAGTATAATGTATATATTAGTGAAAAGAGACAAAAGGAAAACCTTCTCCCAACACATTTCGTTTCTGAGTGACAAATTATTAAACTTATTAAAATCTGAACATATTGTTAAATATTTTAATAGCATCCATTGGTAATCCAATTCCTTTAACAGTCTTTTTGGTCCAATTGTTACTTAACTTCTGAACACATCCAACATGACTACCAGACTCTTATAGATCCTAGCCCTGGTGGCCATTCCTTAAACAAAGGGCAGTAACCCATATGACATTAACATGTATTGCTCACAAAAATGACTTCCAATGATCTGCAGAAATGTATTTTCTGCAGATTGTGTTTGAAACCTCTGGTTCATGGAAAGAACCGAGTTGATAATTATTAATCAAATTTTTAAAAAAAACAAAAAAAAACTTAAGAATACATTTGTCAGTGTCTTCCATTTGAATTTTTTATTCTAGCAAGCTAAAAAAAAAATGTCCAGCCATGTTATCTGCTATTAGGTTATTCATGGCCTGCACATTGTTTTGTTGGCCAGTGACCACTTCAAAATATGATATTCAAGTTTATGCTTTAGTATAATACAGATATACAATTTTTTTAAATCTTCAAGGGTGAATTTTAGAAATGTATAATTTTTTTTATCAAAGTGATGTAAAAATAAATTTGCATTATAGAGTTGCTAAATAGCGGAAAAATTATTCATCTATGATTTCTGAGATGCACTTTTTCTTTTGTTTTTGTTTACTTCATATTATTTACACATTTCCAACATTTATCCTCTTTCTAATTGTTACAGTCGAACTTAAACTGCTTTAATCTTCAGCCTTCTTCAGGTTAAACTATTTCCTTTTCTCTCTCCCCCTGAAGTCAAAATCTCCCAGAAGGTTACTATGATATGATAACTGAAGAAGTTTGGGAAAAAAACAGACCCAAAAGTTCCATATAGAAGCTTCATTATCTGAACCATTGAAATAATACGAATTGCTTTATTTTCAATAAATTAGATTCTTTTTATTATTGTGACATCGTTTTCAATAATTTTTGTTTTTCTTTTCAGTATTACGAAATGTCGTATGGTTTAAATGTTGAAATGCACAAACAGGTAAGCATGTCATTTTTTATCTTCCACCATCGAAAGCAAACTATCTTTTCAGGGCTTTATGATAAATTATTCCATTCAAATATATAAGAATTTATTAATACATTTCTGAGGATTAGATGAACCCTGAAACTGCAGTAAAGCCACATTTAGTGTGTAATAAAAAAAATATATCTATATATATATATATATATATATATATATATCATGAATCCCTGCTCCTGTTGTAAATTTATTTTGTGGTTTAATAAATTGTTCATGGTCTTAATGTACTACTTAAATTTTGGAGATTATCTTTATTTAAATTTGATTGGATTTTCTGGATAAAATCAGATATTTGAGAAGCTTTTTGTTTTGTTCTTTGCAGGTTTTTTGTTTTTAGTAAATCTTGTCTTGGCATTTTGTATAAATTGGGTGGGGTGAAGTCTAACTCAAAACGGAAACTCCATTTTGAGAAATTCGGATTTTTCTTCTAAAGATTTTTTTTTATTCAATTTCTTTTTTACTAAATTATATGTTGCTACTATTGAGATGAGAAAAAAGTATTTATTTCTGTTTAGTGTTTTTTTTGTGTTTTTTTTTTAAGTTGGAAGTCATTATTACAATGATTATCTCCCTTGGTATAGATTCGGGGCGCTAAATAGATTTTTTTTTTTTTTTTTTTTTTTTAGTCCAAGGGATTACTTTTCGAGTTTCTTATATTTAGTACTTGATAAGTTATCTCCCCTCTGTTAAAAACCACTGGTCATCTTTCTTGACATTAATATCCATCAACAGCTTGTTTTAAAATGAAACATTTAGTTGACTTTGTAAAATAATAAAGATGCCAGCATTGTACTAAATCATGTGCAGACATAAACCTAACAAAATTTATTAAAGCTGAACATACAAGTGAACTTCTTGGCTTATGTTGACTCTATATTACGTCATTAGTTGCATCCCAAAAGACAAGTTAATCTAGCAGACGAGTAATTAACAGTAAATAAATCTAAATAGAAAGAATGTTACTGCTGTTGACCAAGTGAACAGTCTATAAGCCATGAGTATGCCATGCAATGGTGCCAGAAATTGAAACCTGGCCAGTAAGGGTTAAGGACATGTTTTGCATGGAGAGAAATATGAGAATGATACGATGGACGTGTAATGTTAGTAAGACAGCCTTAGATCTGATGACCTCAGAGGAAGATTAAATCTGGACAGTATAGAGAGATGAGACTTGGATGGTATGGTCACGTTGAAAGAATGGATAAGTTGTTGGGTTAGATGTAGAACAGTTAAGGTAGCAGGTTCAATTCACAGGGAAAGGTCAAGGAAAACATGACAGTAATTTATAAGAATGAACTTGAGAGAAAGAGGGATAAATAAAAACCTAGGTTAGTTTAGAAGTCAATTTCTAAAAGCCATCCAACGCATGCCGGCATGTAAACTGGACGTTAAACTGATGATTCGAATAGGTGTATATATATTAAACTAATGATGAAAATATTTGGGTACAATATAAATGGCTGATAACTTCAAAAACATTTCTTAGTTACTGTTAAGACATACTTAATTTACGGACGTGTATTTTGAGCATATCTATATAATTAATGGTAAAACTGATAAGCTTGTTAGTTTACACATTGTATGTTTTAGATGGTGGAAGGAAGGGTAAAGGAGAGGAGGAGTGGTGGAAAAATAAAGGAAGGGGGGGGGGTAACATAAATAAATACATTTTGAAAAAGTTTTGGGTTGGATGTGTCAAAAATTTAGTGTCAAACTTTATCAGACTGCTTTTGTCTATTGATTATGTTAAATTGGTACTGTTAACCATGTCTGATTTTTTACTTTTCATTCTTTGATCCTTAATTAAAAATTTAGATACTTCTGCAGTCTACAGTCAGTGCTGAAATAATAACGTTATTATTTAGAAACTCATTCTCACATCTGTACTTTAACCTAACAATTTAAAAAAACAGAAGATATCGTAAAAATTGAATTTAACTTGAAAATCCGATCCTTTTTTAGAAGATCATGGTCCGTAAACTGCAGAAGTACCAACATTTGAATTGGTTGTAACTTTGTTTTAATTATGAAATTAGAAAGGGAATTAAAAAAAAAAAAATTTTTTTTTTTTTTTTTGTAAGTTGAAATTGTGAATTAAAAATAAAAATCTAATCCAAGAATGTGGTTTAAAGATGTAAGTAAAGTTAAATAATTTAATGATGATTACATTCAAACATGGCTGTAGATATTAAAATATTAATTTTAAAAGGTTGTATTAGTTTAACGACTATTGAAAACTTTATTTGGAAGCACACTTTGGTCACATTATACCTTATTTATATACACGAAAAATTGGCTGTGTTGAATGGGGAATTGTATGTTCTTTTGCACCCAGCCCATAACACTATATTATTTTACATTTTATAATGTTCAATTTGTGGGGTGGAGAACAAGATTGTACTCGGCATTGATTGGATAAAAGGGGGTATAAGTCCCTCAAAGCACATCCGGTGTTTCCTGGGAATCAATGGGGCTTGCTGTGCTATTCTACTCTCACCTCTGAACACCTTTATTAACATTTCTATTACTTTTTATTTTCTTTAATTGCCAAGTGATGAATAAAATAAATGCGGTTCTTTTATTTAGGGAGTTAAACTCTAATCTCTTTTGATCAAAATGAAATATACTTCTCCAAGTACTATGTAATAGGTTGATAATTTATATTGTTACGGTGGTCTATCGCAAAAACAGGAACTACAACTTTACAATCAAGATAGTGATACTGGTTTAAAATCTAAGATTATGCATCTTTTTCCTTCACTGATGACTAAATCGTTTCCGAAACCATCATTTTACGTTCTGTGAACGTTTAATCTTTGAGATTTTCGACATTAAATAGATAGATATATATATATATAATTGATTATAGACTGTCTACAAATTTCTACATTTGCATGATGGCTTTTATATAAATCAAAGCCAATTCTCTAATTGCTTTGGTGATATTCTTCCAATAACAAAAAATTTAAGCCATCACTACGTCTCCATATCAGCTCTGTAACTGTTATAATCTGAATTAGTCAAGATTTATCTCTTTTCAACAATTTATCTTTTTTCTTTGAATTGAATTTGATGATAAACATTACATTAACTTTTGTTTCTCTCTTACTCTCTTCTGTTTAAATATCTCCTCTGTTTAAACATTTCCTTCTTAGCTCTCTGACTCTCTTAGCTCTCTGACTCTCTTAGCTCTCTGACTCTCTTAGCTCTCTGACTCTCTTAGCTCTCTGACTCTCTTAGCTCTCTGACTCTCTTAGCTCTCTGACTCTCTTAGCTCTCTGACTCTCTTAGCTCTCTGACTCTCTTAGCTCTCTGACTCTCTTAGCTCTCTGACTCTCTTAGCTCTCTGACTCTCTTAGCTCTCTGACTCTCTTAGCTCTCTGACTCTCTTAGCTCTCTGACTCTCTTAGCTCTCTGACTCTCTTAGCTCTCTCTCTCTTTTAGCTCTCTCAGCTCTCTCTCTCTCTTTTAGCTCTCTCAGCTCTCTCTCTCTCTTTTAGCTCTCTCAGCTCTCTCTCTCTCTTTTAGCTCTCTCAGCTCTCTCTCTCTCTTTTAGCTCTCTCAGCTCTCTCTCTCTCTTTTAGCTCTCTCAGCTCTCTCTCTCTCTTTTAGCTCTCTCAGCTCTCTCTCTCTCTTTTAGCTCTCTCAGCTCTCTCTCTCTCTTTTAGCTCTCTCAGCTCTCTCTCTCTCTTTTAGCTCTCTCAGCTCTCTCTCTCTCTTTTAGCTCTCTCAGCTCTCTCTCTCTCTTTTAGCTCTCTCAGCTCTCTCTCTTTTAGCTCTCTCAGCTCTCTCTCTCTTTTAGCTCTCTCAGCTCTCTCTCTCTCTTTTAGCTCTCTCAGCTCTCTCTCTCTCTTTTAGCTCTCTCAGCTCTCTCTCTCTCTTTTAGCTCTCTCAGCTCTCTCTCTCTCTTTTAGCTCTCTCAGCTCTCTCTCTCTTTTAGCTCTCTCAGCTCTCTCTCTCTTTTAGCTCTCTCAGCTCTCTCTCTCTTTTAGCTCTCTCAGCTCTCTCTCTCTTTTAGCTCTCTCAGCTCTCTCTCTCTTTTAGCTCTCTCAGCTCTCTCTCTCTTTTAGCTCTCTCTCTCTCTCTTTTAGCTCTCTCTCTCTCTCTCTCTTTTAGCTCTCTCAGCTCTCTCTCTCTTTTAGCTCTCTCTCTCTCTCTCTTTTAGCTCTCTCTCTCTCTCTTAGCTCTCTCTCTCTCTCTCTTTTAGCTCTCTCTCTCTCTCTCTCTTTTAGCTCTCTCTCTCTCTCTCTCTTTTAGCTCTCTCTCTCTCTCTCTCTTTTAGCTCTCTCTCTCTCTCTCTCTCTTTTAGCTCTCTCTCTCTCTCTCTCTTTTAGCTCTCTCTCTCTCTCTCTCTTTTAGCTCTCTCTCTCTCTCTCTCTTTTAGCTCTCTCTCTCTCTCTCTCTTTTAGCTCTCTCTCTCTCTCTCTTTTAGCTCTCTCTCTCTCTCTTTTAGCTCTCTCTCTCTCTCTCTTTTAGCTCTCTCTCTCTCTCTCTTTTAGCTCTCTCTCTCTCTCTCTTTTAGCTCTCTCTCTCTCTCTCTTTTAGCTCTCTCTCTCTCTCTCTTTTAGCTCTCTCTCTCTCTCTCTTTTAGCTCTCTCTCTCTCTCTCTTTTAGCTCTCTCTCTCTCTCTCTTTTAGCTCTCTCTCTCTCTCTCTCTTTTAGCTCTCTCTCTCTCTCTCTCTTTTAGCTCTCTCTCTCTCTCTCTCTTTTAGCTCTCTCTCTCTCTCTCTCTTTTAGCTCTCTCTCTCTCTCTCTCTTTTAGCTCTCTCTCTCTCTCTCTCTTTTAGCTCTCTCTCTCTCTCTCTCTTTTAGCTCTCTCTCTCTCTCTCTCTTTTAGCTCTCTCTCTCTCTCTCTCTTTTAGCTCTCTCTCTCTCTCTCTCTTTTAGCTCTCTCTCTCTCTCTTTTAGCTCTCTCTCTCTCTCTTTTAGCTCTCTCTCTCTCTCTTTTAGCTCTCTCTCTCTCTCTTTTAGCTCTCTCTCTCTCTCTTTTAGCTCTCTCTCTCTCTCTTTTAGCTCTCTCTCTCTCTCTTTTAGCTCTCTCTCTCTCTCTTTTAGCTCTCTCTCTCTCTCTTTTAGCTCTCTCTCTCTCTTTTAGCTCTCTCTCTCTCTCTCTCTCTTTTAGCTCTCTCTCTCTCTCTCTCTTTTAGCTCTCTCTCTCTCTCTCTTTTAGCTCTCTCTCTCTTTTAGCTCTCTCTCTCTTTTAGCTCTCTCTCTCTTTTAGCTCTCTCTCTCTTTTAGCTCTCTCTCTTTTAGCTCTCTCTCTTTTAGCTCTCTCTCTCTCTTTTAGCTCTCTCTCTCTCTTTTAGCTCTCTCTCTCTCTCTATCTATCTCTATCTCTCTCTCTATCTATCTCTCTCTCTCTATCTCTCTATCTCTCTCTCTCTCTCTCTCTCTTTTAGCTCACTTCCTCTTGTAGATATTATAGCACCTGGGGCAAAATGTGTTCGGTTTATCAACAATGCACAGTAAATGTTCCCAATTCTCATCTTTGCATTTTATCAACTTGAATATAAAAGGCCTTGTATATCAGGGCCTACAGCTATTGAGTCCACTCTGGTCACAACTCGAAAAGAGCACTCAAAATCTTGTTGAGGAGGAAATAAGCCTTGGCTTGTTTGATTGACTGCTTTGGCCAGTATTTTCAGAAAGCGGCTACTTCAACCACCAACAGCATCGGCCGCCACCGCCTCCCGTCGTTTACATCATTGCTCTCCTCGTATCTGTTACCTTTCTTTCGTTCTTAGGGCCACTGGCACGAGGCTCTTGCACATGTACAAACGAATTTCTTTTCCAAAGAGTGCTTTCGCTAGCAAGTAACCAGCATAACAATTGTCCGACAATATTTTACAGTGCTTTCTCAGACGAAATATGGATACTGGATTTTAGCCAGATTTGAGGCAAGAAGAAACAATGAATGAGATCAACCAATTTACTGTTTTCTCTGCTTTGAAATCGCAATTTTATTTGTACATTTATACCATAATTGAAACTTGCATATCGAGGCTGTGGAATTGGTAGCTGAAACACTTGGTCCTGACCTACAATCTTCTACGAGTAAAATATATATATATATAGTCTAAAGAAGCTTTGAGTTATTTTAAACAAAAAAAAAAAAAAGAAGGAAAATGCAGTTTAAATTCCCAGAGAAACTAACTAAATCCAAAATAGTGTAGACTTAACATTTGTTGGAAAATTCATAAATAAATAATATATAATAGTAAGTAAATAAAACAAAAAGGGGGATTAAGTAGCTAACAGTGAAACAAAAGCAGGAGACCTTAACGTAAGCATCTAATATTAACACGGGGGATCTTCAGCTGTTTACCATGTAACTGTTTCGGAGATTTAAAAACAGGACAGTTATATGCATGGCTCTCCAATGGTACAGATAAAACTACCATTTCCCCAATAATCAAGTGTCGAAATAATTCAGCTTAAAATGTTACTTATATATACATAAATAAATAATAATGTAATAATAATAATAATAATATACTACGCTTAAGACTACCGTGTGATATGGTAATTTGCATATCAAATTAAATCATTTATAACAATAGTAATACTAGTAATAATAATAATAATAATAATAAAATACTATCTAAACACTTCACCTACGAACCATTCTACGATATGGTAGCTAGAAATAAAATTATATAGGAATTAAGGTTGCATTAAAAAAAATATATATATATATATATAAGATAAATGAAAGAAGAGAGATAAAGATGTACGAATGACAAATCTATTTCAACTCAGATTGTTCAATTCAAGGTGTACTCGGTAAAAATATCTTTATTTTTCTTTCCTTAAGCCAAGGCTTTTCAAAGATTAAAATCTTATCAGAGGAATTACATAGATGGATAAGTTGACAATGGAAAAGCTAAAATTTGAAAAAATATAAAGTAATGGAGAGTAAGAGTATGCATGTAAAAAGTCTGTCCAGTTATATATATATGGCATGATTAATATTTTGGATGTCTATTTTCTTTTTTATTAGTATTTATTTTGGAGAGGGGAGGGAGTTCTATTAGATTATATGGAGATGCCAGCATGCCTGCAATTTCATATTTTGAAATTGGTCTTTTCAGAAATGAATGTTATTTCTTTCTATTCGTGTATGTACTAGCTGTACCTACGCAGTGTTGCCCGGGACACAGTGAAGTACTTTTAGTTTTAAATTTTTGTTTTCAAATTTTTTCTCAAACTTATACAGAAAAAGATTGCAATTTTCATTTTATGGGTGATAACACTTTTTTATATTCAATTAAAAAAAAAATATGAATTCCCTTTGTTGATTTTTTTTATTTATTTATATATATATATATATATATACGATCATAATTGGAAAAAGTTTCCATTTTTTTTACCAGTTGTCCAGGCAGGATTACATTTTTATTTTATTTTTTCAACAAGTACGTTATCATAGTGCCAATAACATGGTACAACGATAACCTTAAATAGTTATGTCGACTTAAATGCTGTTTAGGTCCTACTTTATAAATTTGATAGGATAACTTCCTATGTTAGAATATCTAATTCAAAACTCTTGAATTCCTTTTAGTCTAAATGAATAAATGCGAAAGTTGGATCTATTTCTCGCACTAATGGTCGAGTCAAAACTCCCTATTTTAAGTTAATTTAACTTTACACAATAGACACACCATCTTTTTTATATACTGCTTATGTATATGTTTTATCAATTGCGAGGTTAACTAATTTGCGTATTGGTTTTGAAAAAGGATATTTTATTAGTTATTATTGTATTTTAATTCAATGATTGTTTTGATTTTAATACAACAAATATTTTGTTTCACAATATTTTATTTCCTGGACGAATATTTAGCATTTGTGCTCAAATATTCCTTTTCTTTAGAGAGACGACTTTATTTTCAACAAGTTGCAATCTTTCTTGATTTCAAATGAAAAGACAAATTCGTTTTGTCTTTTCTTTATCGTCACATTTAAAAATATAAATAAATTTGTATCGAAATTACAAAATGTTAATATTTATCCAACTACATGAATAAATAAGAAAAAAAAATTTTTTCTATTTACAACAAAGTTATGGCAAAGCAGCTATTTTTTTTCAAATAAAAATAAGATGAATTTGGATGAAAATACTATTTTCCTTTTCTACTCAAATACTTTGTTCTTGGCTTTTTGTAATGGTTACCAAACTACGTTCACTTATGCTGTGAAGGGTGCTTGACTGGTCTAATAAATTTCTGTTGTGAACTATAAATCAGATCTGCAAATTTAAAATTCCACCTGCTAAATAAATTTAATATTCCTCCTGCTAAAGATAAATTGTGCGATATACGAGTCGGGCTAGAGAAAGAAGCTGGTTGACCTCTAAATGTAAGGATAGGGCTCTATCTGTATGTGACAATAGATATTGACACTTCAGTATAACATCCATTTTACATGCTGGCAGGTTTAAGAAATTGACTTAACTAACCTATCTCTTTATAGATTCCTCCTTCTCAAGTCCATTTTTATCACTCCCTCCCATGTTTTCCTTCCCCTGTGAACAAGGCTTGCTACCTCAACTGCTCTACATCTACTGACCCAAGAACTTTCATCCATTCATTCAACGTGGCCATACCATCGAAGTCTCCTCTGATCCAAGGTGCCCACGATGTCTTGCTTGTCAGATAGCAATTTGCAAAAGGTCAAAAGTGCATGCTCAGCATTTGGGGTTTTTGTAGGTGTCAGTAATTTGCATTGACGGACAGATTTTAAAGGGCCAGATACGACAGTGAGGCAGAATGAAAACATTGACATAAACAGATGAGCAAAATTTGTGCAATTTTGATGAACATTTTGTTTTTGTCCTGGTATTTTCTGAAGAGGTCATTCCCGGTTTTAGACCATCATTGTCATTTTATTGTGCAACAAAATGTCTGTTTCTTATACTGTATTAGATTTTTAAAAAACAATACAGCCTAAATAACTTAAAATAAAATTTAATTTCTCATAAAAATCTCTATTTTCCTATATAGCCTTATCTTGTGCCTTTTTTAACTATGGTAAATTCGCAATGCATACACTAAATCATTTATTGCGCTTCGCCATTAAATAACCCAAAAAAGGGGTGAATATGCCGTGAAGCAGATTTCCACAGTAAATTACTGTGAATCTTTTTCATGAGTTTTAATTTTTTTTACTTTTCCTTCCTTAATATATTAATTTCTTCTACAAAAAAAACATAACCCAACGAATTATTTGCTCTGCTTGTAATAATAACGGAGTGGCTTTTCTTAAGTGCGTCTCCTTTTTGAAGTTATAATCTTAATCGTAAAAGTCTCAGGGTAACACGGTGCCATAAGGTACAATCCACTTGTGCTCCAATATTTCTGGTCGTAGCTGTTCAAGCATGCGTGTAAGTTTGATGAGAGGATTACTTGCGTACATAAAGATGTTTGATGCTAAAGAATTGAAAGCTGGTGGAGTTCTTGAGTCTCTGAAGAATTGGATTTCGCTGTGGAGGTATTCTATTTTGAAAAGTGAAATGATTTCTATAGCTGTTGTCCTTGTAGCTGATGGAGAAAAAAAAACATTTCATAAAATTTTTAATTTCATTCTTTTAAAGTTTTTTTTTTTATGTAGTGAGCTTACTGCTATATCAGCAGTCGTATCAACGCTCCGATACTAAAGAAATCCCCTGCGTCTAGTGTTGTGCTAATGAGTCACCACTTATCAATGCGATATGGCTTAATGAATTGGATAGATTGACAAATGAATGATGAATACTATGAGGAGACTGAAAGTCTCTACATACTACTCACTCAAAACAACCAACTCATAAAACAGCAATTTTTCCTCCTTTGTCAGAAACCTTGCTCATGGAATGTGAGAACTAAAGGAGAGAATAGTGAAAAAATTGACGGCTCCGATTTTTAGTATTGCTTGATGTCTACACAGCTATCTCATTGGAAAAGCCAAGCCCACATGATGGGGGTGCCATTTTAGTCATTGACAGCCTACTGGTAGACGTTAAGAAAGCAGACCAGATCTGACAAGTTAATTCTGTTAGTGCTATTTCAACTTTCAATAATATCTAGGAAAGTTAGGAATCCATATGTCCGCCTTCCAGCTATGGTTGAAATAATGGAGTAGTTTAACTCTCAAACCTTGGTAGAGCAGCTAGTCCAAGAGAATGTCTTATAACCTCTCTGAACACGTAAATCTCTTATGTGGTGCACATTATGCCTCTGAACAGTTGTTAGTGTTCTACGCAATCCACTATTTAGAAAATCCAGGAGCGGCAGTTGTCTGTCTGATAACTTCAGGGTGTCATCCTTGCGATTGAGGGAAGTATGTAAATATGTGTAAGCAGGATCTAAAAGTGCAAATTTTAAAAATACTTTGAGACAGACAATGCATTGGTAGAAAACTTATTTTCGTCATTTATGTCTTAACATGTAAAATTATGTTGTCGGATTTTCAAAGTCCGGCCCAAATAGGTTGACAAATCAAACTTTGCTTCTGACAAATTTCATCTGTTATCTCGAAATTAATTAATATAACAATAAATTATTCGCCAAAACCTGGTCATGGCGATACTGAAACAAAATATATATAATTTGTTGATATGTCTTTGGTTTTTTTCCTGAGTTTTAGCCACACATAGGAAACTGCTCTTCTGCCATATAAAGATATCTTGTCGGATTTGCAATCTCAGAATCAATAACATTTAAGCTGACAAATCAATTTTGCTTCGGACTAACCGATTTTCATTTGTTATAGTTGTACCATTTTGTTGATAATATGACTGACTTCGGTGATCTAACGAGAACGGGTGTGTCAACATGATTATGCCGTATAAAATCGTTGCTTAATATGGGTTAATGTGCTGACGGCTCCACTTGTATGCTGTCTTTTATTTGAAACAATTCTTTAAAAAAATAATCAAAAGGATTAGGGGTGGGTGTATCTTCAAGTGAATGATCATCCAAGTTAAATTAAATGTTTAATTAAAATTCAGGTGTTATGATCTGGTGAACTCCCCTCTCTGGTCCACTCTGATCTATTTGTAAATATTCCAGTATTTGTGGTGTCAATACCACCCAGTGGTTGTTTTCTTATTCAACCTGGTCACCACGACCACCATCCACAGCTCTGCTCTAATCTTCACATCTACTGTTAAACCAAGGAGGAAAGGTTTAGGTGGATGGATCACGCTGATTTGGGGTAGTCTCTGCCTCTTCGCCGTCGTCTTTCGCAATTGATTAGTAGCCACTGCATTCCCCTCTAATATCTCGTTTTTGTCATCATCTTTGGCACACCTTTTCTTTGGCGGCATCATCTTGTACTGAATTTTATGTTCTTACTAGTGTATACCTATTTCCACTGACATCCCCTCATGCCAATCTCTTTTTTCTAAACGACTGCACAATGGCAAAGTGGTCACTCCAAACTCTTTGGCAAGGTGACAAATCTAACCTGGGATCATTTTTTTCTTTTTCTTTTTTCTTACTCTCATTACGGTTTCCAATTTACTCCAGAAATATTGAAAGGACAAAAAAAAAATGTCATGCAAATAATTGGTTTAGGTTTGTGCTTGCAGACGTTAAATGGCACCATCAGAATCAGAAAATATAAAAAACGCACCCCCATCACGTTTACTATCCCATGTGTCTCCTTTATGATAGTATAATTTGATATTTATATAAACATTTCTGCATGCATGTGCCGGCTAAAACCTAGGATGGTTGAACCTTTGTCAGGCGAAATATGTTTGATTGAATATTTGACCTGACAATGCTTTAACCAAAACATGTATGCACCTATGTAGCCAGAAATGTTTGTATAAATAAAAAGATTTATTAATATAAACCAGTCTATTTTTTTTATTGAGTACTATTAACAAAGTAAGATTCATAGGATTATTTACCAAATCCCTCTAAAAGGAAAAACTTATGGCAAGTAAACTACACAGAAACGTTTGTTTCATTCTCAAATAAAATCATCAAGCTAAATGCATGTATTTACAATATATTATAGTTAAGCAGTGTCCACTCTAACTTCCAATCAGTCTTTTTTTTTTTACCCCTTTACTACCTATTTATATATTAAATAAATTTATTGCACACTATTAACACTGTTTGCTATTGGAATCTCAGCACAGATGGTGTACACAAGTTTACTTTCACTTGTATGTAAACCCCCCCCCCACTCACATGCGCAATACATTCCTCTTTTAATTGTTTCCCTCTATGCTTTTGTTCTTTCTTCGATTTAAATTACTGTTTGCATGTGTTTACATCTCTTTTGTATACAACCTAAAACCATTGCATCTATTTGACATGCAAACAATTTTAACTCTAAATCAAAGGGAGTGAGGAAAGGGGCGACAACTCGTGACAAACATTTTAGTCCTTCCATTTCTGCTGTGCCCACCTCACCCACTTCTTTATCCTGCTCTGAGGCCTTTTCTTACCTTACTGTAGTATTCAATTTCATATTAATCTGCCTGTCCCCATCTACACTGTCTACCTAGCGATTCATATTCTGATTTATATCCCATGTAATCTAATGGAACAGAATCTGTTATTAAAAAAAACAAATGTCATATTTATAAAGACTTCTAAAGACACCCCCCCCCCTCTTCCTTGTGAGCGCAGGTGCAATTGTAGCCATCTCCATTATAACTAACATTAATATATTAGAAAGAACTGGACAGGATACAAGATACCTATCAAATATTAGTTGTGTCAATTCAAATTTGATTTATGGTTAATTATGCTTTATATTGATTTATTTCTTCTGAGGTGGACATTCTCTTGCCAAAAAAATCTTTGAAAATCATTATAAAAAGTAAAAACAATTAATCACGTACGTGTATATAATACTAAAACTCGTATAATCTTGATTGGTTGCACACTGAATGTATTTGATATAGGCAAATGAAGTCGGAAGAGGTGGGCTATGCATCAAACACAAGTTTCATAATCTGAAGGCTATGAGTTCAATCACTGTAGGTAGTACATTTTTATTTTAGGGGAATAACACTTATTCGTTTAGTAGGAGTTATTCCCCTTAGATGACTTCTTTTTTTTAAATAAATTGTGAATCACATTAGTGTATTGCAAATAACTTGGTACAACAACAAATAAAAAAATTGGCTCGTCATAATCAGTTTGATTTGTCACTTTCAATGCTTTTTAGGTCCAACTTTTAAAATCCAGCCAACAATTTTATATATTCGTTGTTGCTTGGAGGGGGGGGGGTATGATATGTTTTGATAATATCTGTGTATTAGATGAAGATTGAAGATAAAAGTCTAGGGTTTTTTGTTTTTTTTTATGAAAATCGCTCCAGACAAGACATGAAGCCACTTGATGTAAGAGCTAACAAGAACGTGATATGATTATCGCAAAGACAGGAGATGCCTATTGGCCTTAGTCTTGAAAACAGTTAGCAGGAAGAGTTCCACAAGCCTACAGTTCTTTGGAAGAAGCTACTGAAATAGGAAGCTGTATTACAATGAGGTATCAAAACAGTGAATTGATGGAGATCACTAGACCAACGAGTCAAACAACCTGGAACAAAGGAAGCAGGGAATAGATAACATAATTCTGAAGAACACATGCCATAATAGTATTCACAGAAAAGACTGAGACTAGCAACATCACGTCTGTAAGAGAGAGGGTGGAAAAAAAAAATGGTGAGGCCAATCCAATTAGATACATTTCTGCACCTTATCAAGAACCCTCAAATGGGACAGATTCACCAGCTCAAATATGACAACCGTACTCAATACATGCCTGATAGTAGATTTGTAGAGATAGAGAATAGCCTCAGGTGTGAGAAGTGTTTGGAGCGATAGAATCTACTTTACGAGAAGTAGAAAAATCTTGATATTCACTCCTAAGGATTAGGATTGAAAAGATCTTCTTTCAAGCATTTCTTATTGATCAATTAATTATTGGTATTTGATCATAAATGGTTTAACTTAAGTCCTGCATTTGTGCTTTTGTTCCCCCTCCCCCATTAAGTATAAATTAAATCCTCTGTTTTAAATACTGCAACCCCCCCCCCGTAGCCCCCCCCCCTTTTTTTTTTGAATTGGGTGGAATTTCTTTCACTCTCCTAGAACTCCTCATCTAATTTGTCTGAAGACAATGTTTTCCTTTTATTTCCACCCTAACCTGGGAAGAGGGAGGTATTTTTTCTTTTCTTTCCTTTGATTTCTTTTGGGTGGCTTTCTGTATTTATGAGAGGGTGAATAACAAAAAAAGAAACCGATTTCCATTATATTCTTGGGAGGGGGTATATAAAAGGTTCCTTTTTGAGGGTTGATTTCTCTTTTCTTTCTTTTTTTACCTTAAATTATTTTTCATTAACAAGCAATCTCACGTTCTAATTAGACATGTTTCCATTGGCATCAAAAGTTTTGTTTGAGTGTGTGTTTTTCTTATCCTTCCTTCAAACTACATCCCCCCCCCCCATCCCCAATCAGGGTTCTCTATTCACCCCACCCCACCCCGATTTCTAATCAAGTAAAAACAAAAAGGAAGGAAATTGGAAGAAAAAGAGCCGGTTTGTTCATCAAGTTGTGTAGTGTGTACAAGGTGTCTGAGGGAAAGGTGAACACCCACTATCAAAACTAAACACAAAAAAAAATAAAATAAAATAAAAAATGAGTAAAATCCTTCTGCAAGTGTTTCCTGGCTTTAATCAAGGAAGTAATTATCATGTGTAATTAAATCTGTATTTTCCTCACTCGCTCTTTCTCTCTCAACACTCATAAGAATGGTTTACCTTTTGTTTGTTTTTTTCTTTTGTCTTTTTTTTTCATGTTTAACAAGAGTTCAGGAGGAGGGGAGTAGAACTCTGGAATATCTTGGCATGTTGATGGCTGTTAGAACTCTGGAAATGTAACCGCCAAGTGATTAATGAACATTGCAAAAATCTCTACGTAGACACTTGATTTTAACGCTAACATTTGTGGACTCTTGAAAAACTTGTTTGCTAATTTAGATTCAAGGCTTGTCATACATTCTTCTATTTTGTTAACATGTTCGTAAGAGCTGACAAAAGAATGACTTCGGTCGGTACTATTTAAATTGGAAGAATATTGGTTTTGCCATGTCTTTCCATTTTATAAATATAATATTAAATACTAGCAAAATCTATTGTTAATTAGACTATAATACTAAAACTCTCCCACTTTCCGACCCGACCTTGGGTCACATCTTACTTGTGGGAGTAGTATAAACTGGCCTTGTTCCTAACTCCTGGAGAGGAGTAAATAATACTAAAACTCTGAAGACCTTGTATATTTTTACATGAATGGTGGTCGGGCAGATGACAAATAAAGGGTGAAGGATAATAGAAGTGGTTAAATCAATGGAATGACGTGAATAATTGAGGGGTAAAAGAGTGTCTATTATAACATCACAATGTATTCGGAAATTCTTTAACTTTAGGAAAAGTAGGTTTTTGTCTATTGATTCTGTTAGTTTCAGGGACTCAATGAGGACCCCCTTGTGCATGCTCCAGGCACTGAACTCCTTAGTAACCTTTCTAGTATTTTAATTTCTATAATTTTCAAGTAATAAAATAAAGTAAAATGTTGTATTTCCTTTAGAATTAATTTCAAGCACGAACACTGATCCCACAATGTTGTACCACCTTTGATCAAAATGAAATATACTTATCCAAGTACCCTGAATGATGTAGTTTCAGAATATGTAAGATTATGGGGTCTTTCTCCAAACCCTTAGGAGTTTGTGAATAAACAGGCAGGAACGGCAATTGAACTTGCATGTTTTGCTTTGTTTCGTATCTCCATAAACATTTTGTTTTCAGTCACCAATTTTGTATTCATTGTTGATAGTATATATAGCCTGGTCAGTATTAAAATGGGTGATGATTGATGTGTACTTTCCGCTAATCTCAGCGTTGTTTTCAGTCGGCCTGGATTCTCCTTGCCACTGGATTCAAGCAGTTCAGATTTAGGAGAGGTGTGGTTTAGGATTGTGCAACCCTTGATTCACTATTACATACGCAGCCACCCTTACGGGGTGTATCCATTGTCTCTCAAGACTGAATGGAGGCCATGATAATATATATATATATATATATATAGGAATAAAGAGTGCTCAGTTAAGTGAATAAGAGCATGTAATATTTGTTTATTACAATATTATACATTTATGAACTGAAAAACAGTCAAAAACATTCCAGTCATTAAAGTAACAACCCAATCTTGGTTGTGTGGGTGGGTGGGTGTGGGTGTGTATATATATATATATATATATATATATATATATATATATATATATATATATATTAGTGTGTGTATAGTTAGGCAGCTAGTCGTTATTTATACAAGCTTCTTTAAAGACCATGGAGCTCTCTTGTCGCGTCAGGCAATTTTTTTGATTCTCGGGTGTTAATTGGTATAATGTGACACCAAGCGTTGTCATGGTCCATTCCTCTTCCTTAAGTGCTTTCAGTCTCTCAATGATCCCTACAATAATAAGTTTTAATATTGTAGGATCATCAGTGTGAAATTATATATATATATATATATATATTCATAAAATATATTACATATATATTTTTGTTTTTTAGTGTTTACTTTAACTACTACATGAGTAGGGCTTATTGGTATTATAAAAAAAATATATACTTATGACAAGTAAGCTTCACAAAACTTTTTATTTATTTTTACTGAGTTCGCTCTCAAACAAGGCAAGTTGCCACTGTAGATGTAAGGGGCTACTGAGAATTAGGGTGAAATTTTAGGGGATCATCCTAAATTGGGAGCTGTGCAGCTAGATGTTTGTTGACATTAGTTTTAAATTTCTGCATGTCGGGGAAACAGAGCAGGGAGAGAGTTCCAAAGCCAGGCATTTTAGAGAAAAACTATTTGTCTAGCTTACTTGCTATAAGTATATATTTTATAGAAATAATATACATATAATACGCACACAAAGAAATGTAATTTTTATTGAACCTGTTGAAATATCTAATGACTCTTATATTGCTTTCTAACTCTGCCCCCTTCCCCCATCCATACCAATTGAATTTGCATGTTCTGCTTTGTTTCGGGTCATCATAAGCATTTTTTTTTTTTTTTTTCCCCTTTTCATCCTGTATTTGCCATTGATAGGCAATTTTAATTCAAAACCTCATATTTATTCTATGCATAATACACTTCAGATTTCTGCATAACCTTAACACAGCTGTCTCGGAAAAAAAAACAAATCCCACAATCATCTGTCGCACACATTTCAAATTTGATAGTCTTTTCTTTTTTATTTTCGTTTATCTTCTATATGGGGTTCAGGTATTCTTTGTATTAGGAAAACACATGTGATGTTTACTAAATTATCCGATCTTTTGTAACCATGAAAGATTTCTTCTATTAAAATTAAAAGATCACTGATGCCATTTTATTTGCTTAGTCGTAAAAAAAACGTCTTGTAGATACGATGCCACCAGTGATGAACTGGTTTCACTGCAGCTTTCAGGTTTTAAATCTGACCTGCTCCATCAGCAACCCTAGAATTTCACAACAAAAATGCTGCCTCCTATGTACCACACAAACATTTCAACCAATATGGCTAGGCAGGATAAAAAAGAAGAAAAAGAGACTATATGTGACATGGACACTTCCATCCCTATTTTTCTTTTCTCACTAGTTTGTACTCCCACTTAGAGATCGACCTGTTTTTTTTTTTTTTTGGTTTTTGAAACAATCAAGAAAACAGTGCGCAATCTACAATGAGAATGAGTTGGGAGGGTCTTACTAACGGACAGACAAAATGTGATGACTATCGTAGTCCCCCCCCCCCCCCCGTATCCCCCAAACAATTTTGCCGTTCTACCTAATTTGCAATTGCCATTTTCAATTAATTTTTGTTATAAATTTAAGACCAAGCAAATTTTTTTTTTTTTTTTTTTTCTCTCTGCCCCCCCCCCCCCCCCCCTGTATCGATTTTTGTTTCCACCTATTTCTAAGAATCTAATATTTGCTGAAACTGCATCCATCCAATGTCATATCACAAAACATAAATCTATGAAATTTTCTGTAGGTCTATATCTTCAATCCCTAAAATTTTAGAAATAGTCATTTTTAGAGTACGGGGTAAAAGTCGGCTACTTTTTTATTTATTTTTCCCCTTTCATTATCCATAGTATTATAAATAATAGGGGATCAAAATGAACCACTTTACATGCTCAGTGGTTTGTTTTTATTGGGTTTTTTTATACCAAATTTGGTGCCATTCTATTCTGACCAGAAGTTACACAGCTTGCAAATGAGTTTTAATTAGCGATACAGTGAACTTTTGACTCCCTCCGTACACTCGGTGTCTTTTCCAGCTTTTGTTCTAATTTTTTCCATCTTCAAAAGTGGCCATAGCTAACAGAAAAACCATGTCCACTTTTACTCATAAATAAAAAAAAATTTTTTAAATTATAATTTAGTAATTCTATCTCCCTCTCCCCAGTCTACTAAATATAGCCAATAACGGTATTGCTCTGTAGATTTCTTTAATAGATGACTCACCAGATAAGATTGTTTTTCTGTGTGTAGGCTCCATTCCAGTGACCAAGATTTTTTTAATTTTACTGTTCATTTCTTCTAAATCAAAGACTTTGGTACATTTTTATGGGCGATTCACAGGACATCCAACATTAGTATGTCAATCCCGGATCTTTCATCTATGGATCCTTTAGAAAAAATACATAGCAAGGCAGCAAAAAAAAATCACATAATAGAACAAGTTGCTTGTCAAGAAAGTCATCAGTATAAATATTTTTTTAAAAACATTGGCTTACTTTGTGTTTATGGTATAACAAATGGATTGCATGTACAGTACTGGGAACTTTCAGATAGGATTTTTCAAAGAATCTGAACTTTTAACAGAAAACTTCCTCCCCCATCTACAGCACATTTACCAAGATGGCCATGTAGGCATAAATAAATCTATGCAAGTTAATGTTTGTTATCTACCTTCCTCCACCCAAGGGATTATTGTAGTGTAGCCATTACTGTCACATGGTTGAAGTAACAATTACATATAAAAATGTCCTCATTCTGGGAGGATGTTTTTCTCGAACTGAACAAATAATTTGAATTTTTTTTTCAATTTGACAACTTTTAAATTTAAATTTTCTCTTATATTTTCAGACTGAAATTGCAAAACGGTTAAATGCAATATGTGCTCAAGTTATTCCATTTTTGTCACAAGAGGTAAGATATACGTAGATGTGTGTTTTGACACATTTTATTGAAGACCAAGCTTTTCTTTCTTTTAATATTCCTTTATGCTTATTGTTTTGGTTACGTATTTGTGAAAGACATGTGCCTGAAACTGTTGTAGAAGAGCTCCAGTACTTTCAACCATCATTAATCGTTTTCAATCATGTTTTTTAGACTAAACAGGAACTGATTTCAAACTTGGGTGTGGCGAATGGACAGACAACCTCTTAGAGACGTGTCGATTTAATCTGTACAAAATGAACTGAAGTGACGCATACGGACAAAACTTTTCATAGAAATGGGAAAAGGCATCTATTAAAAATAACTTGTTCTGGTGCTACCAGATCAGGCTGTCTAAAGATACTGGCTTTCTAACCCAAAATGCACCAAACATTGATGTTATTGTTTTTTCTTTTCCCTTTGTAAAACTAAATTATATTCTGCAAAGCCAAAAACAATTTCCTTCTACAAAACAACCAACCCAAACACTATAAATAGATATTTGAAGATATAAAGAATTTAAAGCATAAAAACTTTTACCAACATGACCAGATTCGGCATTAAATTATCCGAAAAGAGTTGATATGCCATAAAACAAACCAATCAAACAAAACACCATGAATAAATATTTGAAGATGTATAGAACTTGAAGCATAGAAACTTTTAACCAAAATGACCGTATTCGGCATTAAATAACCTGAAAAGAGTTGACATGCCGTAAAACAAAGCACCCAAACCAAAAAGCTTCTAGGTCTTAGATAAAACATATCTAAATGAAAAGTTGCTGTCAAAATATGAACACATACGCAACACATATATTAGCTGAAGTACTTACATACATCCGGTTTCATGTCAATACAACTAGAAAAGGTATTTTTTGGTTTAAATTTTCATAAAATCAATGAAAAATTACTATATTTAGTCAGTAATTTTTTTATATTGTACTAGCTCTCACTATCCCGCATTGCCCTTAATTAAACAATGTATTAATATTAACAAATGGATTTTCCAAAGAAAGGTAGATGGCCACAGCTGAGATCGAAAACGGAGACTGTAAAATGTTTACGCTGATCTGCTACCATATTATGTAATAAAGTTAAGTCTTAATGAATGTAATTTTCTGCTGATGCAGCTGTTTCTAAATTTTTGTCTAATTATTCAAAAATCCGATTGGGATACAATTTTATTTGACAGTAATTGAATAGAATTACTTATTCTTAAAGATATAGGTCCGTTTCCACTAAGGAAACTAAAAAATCAGAACAAAATATTGAGGCTGTAATCTATTGATGAGAATGTGAGAAATGGGCATGCTCGTCTTCTATATAGTAGAGAAATTAACTATATTCTGATCATTAGATTCGATTTCAATAAATATTTTTGTTGAATTTTTCAATTTGAAACATCAAAATGAAGATTGCTTCACTTATCAGCATAGAATTGGTGCCTATCTCTAAACGTTTTCTAACACTTTTATTGCTATCAAATTTTACCGTAAAGAAACACAAAATTAAGATTTCTTTTATTACACTAGCATTGAAGTGTCATGATTTAGAGAATTTAATGAGACTACCACCAGAAACATCTGCACTTCAAGCCTTTGTTAAGCCTACCAGAAGACTTTCAGAATGACCAAAGATAACATGGCTCGACGAAGTGATTCAAGACATCAAATCACTATCAGATGTCCACCTTGAAAACAACATAACCAAACCCACCAATAACCTCGGCTTGGACACCCTCAACGTAAATACTCCTGATCAACCCGATTACCAGCAAAGTCCTCTCCCCCTTCACTGTAGAAGTCCCCAGATGCCGGAAAACTTTCTACTCTAATAGCTTCTTTTCTCGGACCGCCTACCTTTGGAATTAATTTCCTGTTTCTTCCGACTGTACCAATATGAAGAAATTTTAAGATAATGTAAACAAATATCTGGTTACACAACTCCCCACTTAGGATGCCCCTTTCTAATCAATACATCAGTTTTAAATTAAAAATGAATAAAAAATTAGTGTAAAATAATTTAATAGATATTTAGTAATAATAAAATTCGATATAAAGGTTTTATTGGACAGATATTTGAGAAACTAAACAAAGTTCCAAACTTCATATAAATGCATGTATGTTTGGAGACATCTGCACATTGAGGTTTGAGAACATGCGTTGCATGGAGAGAAATGATACGATGGATGTGTAATGTGAATCTTAAAAACAGGCTTAGTTCTGATGACCTCATAGGAAGATTAAATCTGGACAGTAAAGGGGACATGTGGGCAGAATAGGAGACTTTGATGGTATGGTCATGTTTAAAGAATTGATGAGTTCTTAGGTCAGTAGATGTAGAACAGTTAAGGTAGCAGGTCCAGTTCACAGAGGAAGGCCAAGGAAAACATGGAAGTGAGTGATAAAAATGGACTTGAGAGAAAGAGGGATAAATAAAGACCTGGCAGAGATAGGTTAGTTTGAAAATTAATTTCTAAAAGCTGTCCAACATATGCTAGTATGTAAAACGGACGTCAAACTGGTGATGACATTTTGAAAAGGTTTGACCTGACAGATACTTGAGAAATGACACAGAATTCCAAAGTTCGTATAAATGCCCGCATATATGTATATTTGGAGACATCTGGGCATATATGCACGTCGTGAGTCTGCACGTATACAAATACTTTGTTAAATATGATACACAAATTGGCTAAAATATGTTTGAACAATCAAATGCTGCCGAGCTATGCAAAATAGATATTTACACCTGTCATTCACTTTCACTTGTTATTCAGTCGAGTTTGCAACCGCTATGTCCGTAGTGCAACTTTACATACGAGTGGATGCTGGGATCCCGCTGATGTGGTCTTTCTGAGGATGCAGAGGAGTGAAAGGGGTATGTCTGTTTGTAGTGTGTATCTTAATGACAATTAGTTCTGACTTCCTATTATTGAGGCTGAAAGTGCTCAGACTGGAATCAGCTCTGCATCGCAACCGCTTGTGGTGGTATAAACATGTTTAACAAAGTTCTGAGCGGATCATCTCCGCTTCGGATAACCTTGGAATATCTACATCAAAAATGATCCAGTCCTGGCACATAGAAAATGGTGGAAATGATAGAATTTTATGGAGGAAATCATGTACTGCCATCGTCAACGTGCAACTCGCATATGATATAGAAAGGACACACTAAACAACTTGGCCTTCGAACTGGGATTAAGGTGTAGTATATGTTCTTTCCTCTGTCAGTGAAAAAGAAGTACATCTAGGCTGAAACAATTATCTTTATCCTAATCCAGAGTGCCCTTTATTTGGAGTTGGATTTTTCCCACATTAAAAACAGACTTTTTGTCTAACTTTCTGCCCTCATGGGGAGGAAAGTAAATAGGGGCAAGGAATCAGTTATCTAATTTTTTTGTTCGTTTCTTCAGTACTATTTTAAAACTGGGTACTGGAGGGGGGGGGTACGTGAAAGTTATAAACGTTCCTAGGGGAAAACGGTAAAATAGCCACAACAGAACTCGCACGTGAAGCTGAGCTGGTACCTTCCTCCCCAATGCCACCTTCATAATGATTCTATGAAAAGTGGCCTTTCAATAAGATCTTGCAATAATCTATTTTAATCCCTCCCTTCATGCACTTGTAATTGCAATAGAGATTGCTGATTGAGCTTAAACGATCGTCTGAGTGTTGAATGTACTTGAATGAGTTCAAAACAAAACTTAAAACTGATTAAAATTCTTGCTTAAATACTCCTTGTGCTTTAAGCTCTAAGCTCTTGAATTATCCTCAAGATTAAAAGGTTAGCATTAACACTATTTCTTTTGAATACAAAGTTCTAAAAATATTCTAATCGCAATTGAACCTGATACTAAACTGATCAACAAGATTGGGTTACTTAAGTTGAATGATTAAAATAGGACACTCAGACTTCAAACTTGGATCAAAGTGTAGTATCTGTTTTCTATGCTTGGGGAGGGGGAGAAATCCTTCTCAGCTAGGATAATTTTTATTTTAGTCCCATCCAAAATGTCCATTAAAGACGAGCCTTCTGTCTCGCTTTACCCTCATAAATAAGAACTTAGTAGCTATCTCCATTATTTTGCTCGTGTAAACATTCTGAAACCTTGAAGATCATAAATATCTTAAAAATAAACCATCTCAGCTCTTAATTTAATTGAAATAAAATTTTAAAATTCCTTTATTTTTAAAAATTTAATTCTTTAATTTAAATTTTATTTTTTTAATTTCATTTTTAAATCTTATTTTTTAATATTTTTTATTAAGTGTTCATCTTTTAAAAGAATGCAATTTGCATTAAAGATATTCCTAAAATATGTATTTGAATTATTCTGACTACTGTTCTCATTTTGGATCTTATTCTCCCAACATTTCGGCCGATGTAAGCTCCGATCTTCTTCAGGTGCATCTTGTCAAACTCTGAGATCTGTACAGAATTTCAAAGAGAACCCTTTATTTAATTCACGGGGGTAGCTTGCTTCCGTTCCATCAGCTACTTAGTGTAAACCCCACTGAGAACTGAACCTTCAACCTCCAGAAGACTAACACTTAAAACTAATTGTTACTTACCACTTACAGAGCCTGTCTAAAAAGTATTTGACCTTAGGCCAGAAAAAATATTTCAAATACATGATGGGGTGTGGACCCTAATCCTCTTCAAAGTAGGCTCCTTGTGCTTGCACACACTTAGTCCACCGATCCATCCATTGCCAGAAACACCTCTGGAAGTCTTCTTTCGGAATGGGGTTCATCTCTGCCACTGCGTTAGATTTAGCAGGTGTTTGGAGAAGATGCGATGGGTGTAGCACAAATTAAGGAGCGGTTCAACCGATTCCAAAATAGATTGATCAACGTTCTGGCAGGCTTCAAACTGCTCGGAGTGCAGCTGTTGTTTAGAGGGTGCGAAAAAAAGAGATAATGCGGAACACAACGGCGGAGATGAACACCATTCAAAAAGACTTCCAGAGGTGTTTCCAGCAGTGGATGGATCGGTGGGCTAAGTGTGTGCAAGCACAAGGGGCCTACTTTGAAGGGGATTAGGGTCCCAACGCCGTCACGTATTTGAAATATTTTTTTCTGTCCTAAGGTCGGATACGTTTTAGACAGGCCTCGTATATCCGTTAAGTTACATTGCTGACAGAACGAGTGCAAGCTACTCTGGATGAAATAAAGGATTCAGTTCGAAATTCCGTACAGATTTCAGTTTGACATAATGCACCTGAAGATCGGAGTTTACATCAGCTGAAACTTGTGAGAATAACATCTAAGTTGAGAACAGTAGTCCGAATAATACAAATTATCAATCTCCATCTAAAAAAATTCCGAAACATAATTCCTAAAATATGTTCAGGAACGGGGATCCAATTCAAAAGGTTCTCTCTTAATAATTTGATAAAAGGGATTCACTGCTGTTTCATAAATGCTGCAAATATATATATATATATATATATATGTATTTGTTAATATTGGAATTTATTTATGATAGTATACTACGTATCACACTGCTTTTCCACATTGACGCTCCTGTTTGTATATGTACTACCATCAAACAGTCAATTTAGTCCACGAAAAAAAGCACAATAAAAAATTTAAAAAAAAAAAAAAAAAAAAAAAAAAAAACTGCATGTCTCATTTTTTCACCTTGTGGTTTTCTTAGTTTATTCCGAGCTCCGTGGACAAAATTAACCGGTTGTTTGGTATTACCTACGCAAAAAATGAGTGTCAATAAGAGAAGTAGTATTATAAGTAGTATATTGGATTAATTCACCAATTCAAAAAAAAAAGGAATCTATTCAAATAAATGAGACTACCAAAGAAGTTCTCAATACTATTAGAGACAGAGCCTGTATTGAGCTAAATTAGATGGTTACACATTGAACTAATCCAGTTATTGTTTCATGCTAGTACTAACAGCAGATTGGATATTAAGTTGCAAAACTGAATTAGATTTTAATTTTGATTTAATTTTCTATCAAGATTAGTATTATAATGAAAATTGACTAATCAGAAGCAAAGTTTGATTAGCAAAGTCAACTTAAATCCTATTTGGGTCTGATTTTGAAAATCTGACAAGATAACTTTATATAATAGATGAAATGTAAACAAATTTAATAGACAAATACAAATGCATTATTTTTTTTCTGTGTTCTTTTATGCATATTTTTCTTCTCTTCAAGAGAAAATCATTAAATCACTTTCATTTTCACCTCCAATTACTCATCCATTTTTTTTTTCTCAATTGTCCATTGTTTTCCTTGTCTGATGTCTTGAGTTAACATATTGTTTGCATGTTTTGTTTTGTTTTTCTACTTTTTTTTATTGTTTTACTTCCCATTCCATTAACTCATTAAAATGACCCATGGTGTGAATGTTGTAAACTAGGTATCTATTCTAACACGATAAATCGTGTTTTAAAAAAAATAAAAATCATTTTGAGGTTAGAGCTTAAAAAATATTGCTGGCTAATTATGCTTAGTTCTCTCCCTTATTTTATTTTTTAAACCTAAAATAATTGACTTTTTATAAAAGTGTTTTAAGAACTAAGGATTGCAAAATCTGTCTTAAATTTTCTAAATCTGTTATCCCCACATATTAATAAAGAAAAAAAAAAAAAAAAAAAGCATCTCTTCAGTTCACATTAACTTTAAGGAAATCCAAAAAATTCCTCTTGGCACTATTTGAAAAAACCTTATTGTATCATTATATTTAATGTTTTTTTTTGCGGTGGACAAAAGATTGGTAAAGTTATAGCAGGTCAAATTGTGAATAGTAAAAAAACATCTTGTGTTGGATTTTTAATATGGCTGATATAAACAAATCTAAAAAAGAGAAATAACTTTCATGTCATACAGTAGATACGGTTAAAAACATGTTTACTTTTCTATTTTGTAAAAAAAAAATGTGAGTGGGGTTATCTCCCTTGTGGCTTAATACAAACAGTTTTTATTTTTCTGTGCATCTCAATTTGTTTATGAGCCATATAAAAAATCCAACAGATGTTTTCTCTGAATTTACTATTCAACTTGCTGTAACTATTTTTTTATTGTTGGAAAAAAACATTAGATATAAAATGTTTTATATAATAGGTTCATTTGAAATAATGCAGGGCAGCATTTTTTTAGGAGTCCCCTAAAGTGTATGTTAACCTTTCTTAAACATGTTTTAATGCATGTTTAAGAAAATGTTCAAATTTAATCCATATGCTTAAACTTGTTTTTTTCCATATACATGATCCAACACTTAAGAGTTTTTACCTGCACTTTTACATATTTTTTTTTCATTACTTATTAGTTTGTAAGCATTAAAAGAAAAAATAAGTTAAAATAACATGTTTCAATTCTACAGTTAATATCCGGTTTATTGAACATATCTTTATTGTTGCTTGGTCACAAAAGAAAAAGAAACAAAACAATACGCTTATTTCTTGTAAGCATTTATTTCATGTTTAAAAATAATGGTGTAGGTAAATGGTACATTACCTAAAAGAATAGGAAACCTGCAGACATTTTCAAAAATATGCCAAACTTCATAGATCAAAATGGCATATGTGGAGTGAAGGAAAAGAGTTGTTACCTTGCAAAGACCACTTCCTCTTTAAGTTAAAGGTAATTTTTTGCATTAAATATTTTAATAAGGGAATTTTTTACTTTTAAATGCTTCATAGTTTACATCAGGTATTCTAGGAAAGGTATACGTGCGACTGGGGACTATTTTTGAACTTTGTATACCCTGGCAAAGCTATTGAGGTTGTCCAGAAGTTTAGCCTTGGTGACATCATTGAAACACAAGGTGGAGCAGGTGCTAGCATGATTGCAAAAGTTAGGAATGGATTGAGTAAGTTCAGGGAACTTCTGCCATTACTAACCAGCAGTGTTACCACTATCGACCAAGGGAAGAGTCTATTAGGCATGAGTACGCAGTGTGATGTATGGAAATAAAACCTGCCCATAAAGGGTTGAGGACATGCCTTGCATGGAGGGAAATGATATGAGAATGATACGATGGATGTGTAATGTGAGTGTTGAAGACAGGCTTAGATCTGATGACTTCAGAGAAAGATCAAATCTGGATAGGAAGATTAAATCTGGACAGTATAGGAAAATGTGTGAAAAATGAGAGACTTCAATAGTATTGCCACGTTTAAAGAATGGATGAGAGTTCTTGGGTTAGTAGATGTAGAACAGTTGAGGTAGCAAGGTCCAGTTCACAGGTGTAAGCCAAGGAAAACATGGGAGGAGGTGATAAGAATGGATTTGAGAAAGAGGGGATAAAGGTCTGGCCAATAATAGGTTAGTTTGGGTGGCTTTTACAAATTGACTTCCAATATGCCAGCATGTAAAATCGGCGTTAAGCCGAATATGATGTGAAGTATTTTATGTGGGTTACAAATCTTTACAAATACTTTAAGACACGACCAATATAATGAAATGAATTTCACCAATAATGTCAAATATTAAGGAATAAAACAAACTGGTTTGTTATAATCTTAATTTAGAATTCCCCAGCTTAAAATTTGTTTCAATTAATTTATTTTAAGTATTTAAGATCCTGTTGAAATTTCACACTTGCTTTTTTCATCTATCTACATAATTTACTTTTAATGATAATATTTTCTTTTAAATATTTCTATGTATGAATTTTAATCTATTTTTACAATTTAAATCATTTCAAATATAAATACTCTCTTCCTTATCTTAAATAATTGTAAGCCAAATATTCTTTAAATAAATAAAATGAATCTCAATTTTTAAAAGTACTTTTTTTGCATTCCATCTTCGGTGATCGGGCAATCCCATTTTTTTAATTTTTTTTTTTAAAGGATGGAGGGTGATAACGTACGTATGAAATTGACTTAGCGTATTATTATATCGATTTTTTTTTTTTTTTTTTTTTCCTCTTTATTTAATTTACTAGTTATCAATTTGTCGACTTTAGAGCTGCGACAAAAGTGGGGGCAAGATATAGTTAGCTGCTTTTATTCTTTCATATATTAGTTTTGGTGAAATTTGTTAATAAACATTAGCCCTTTAAGCTTTTCTGGGTGTTTTTTTTTTTTTTTTTTTTATTCAAATAGAATATCTAAATAAGGTATGTATTTTAAAAAATTTTTTTTTTTAATATATAATGGAAAGTAATCACAGAATTTTATTTGTAAATAATTAATTTAAAATAGATTTTTGTTTTAGTATTAAATTTCAAGATCCCTTGTTTGATATAGACAGTTTCAACATTTTTAGCATAGTTGTGACCTGATATAGGCAGATATTCCGCTAATATTTTATGAGCTTCCATAGAGACAGTATTATGCAAATATTTTTAAACAGTGGCCGAGAGGTTCAAAATGGTGCCTTTTTTTTGAGCCGTATGCCCATTGTCTTGCGGATGTGTCTGCTATTTCACATTTGTTTTGCAGCACCAACAACAGGTGGCAGCTGCTGTCGAACGGGCCAAACAGGTGACGATGGCTGAGCTGAATGCAATTATAGGGGTAAGTTTAATCCTCCTCCCTATTACTTGATTTAGCCTATTATAGGATATAACAATCCTAGGCTCAGAGCAGATGACTTTTTTGGAGTCCACTCTAATCTTTTCTTTCTTTTCTATCTTTTAATTTTGTTAATTACTTTTGGTACTCGAGTTTTCATTTATTGGGCCTACTGAAAAATTCTTTTTTTTTTTTTCTTTTTTTCTTTTTTTTTTTTTTTTTAAGTTTACAAATGATAGACCAATTTGGAATGTTTTATTTACTTAGCAACATAATCGCTATTACTTACTGATCATCACTTCTTACTTAGTCTCATTATGATAATATATAGAAATAACAAAGCTAAGAACCCCTAAATCTAAAATGAACACTCGATGAAGCAAAGAACTTCCCTGTAGACCTAACAGTTTTTTTTATCAAAATTAGTTTTATAACAGTTATCCCCCCCCCCCCCAAAAAAAAATCTTTAACTTATTTCATTTATAGGAAGTCTTCTAAAAATAGGCTACTAAAAAAGAAAACAATTTAATAACTATACAATTTATTGGCGTAAATAATAAAAGCTGTAGAATAGCGATCGGATTAAATATCAAAATCGTTTAGCAATAAAGATTTTTAAGAACATGCTCAGATGAAAACGAAATGTTTATATCGAAAACAATTTATATATGTACCTGACAATAACAAGTTAATTAAAGTTGAAGAAAATTGAAAAATCTGACTTTATATATAAGATCAAAGAAATGTTGAAAAGACTACTTTATATTTAAGATATATTTTTTAATCAAAGTCTTATGAAGTGTTTACATTTCTAACTTCAAGTGTTTGGTTTCTTAAAGCAAATACAAACTTGTCTATCTATCTATCTATCTTAGTACGAAAATATATCTTTGCCAAGTAAGCTATGCAGAAACGTCAATGTTTAATTCCTGCAGGAAATCATCAGGCTAAATGATTTCCTGCAAGAATGAAACATAGACGTTTATGTGTAGTTTACTTGGCATAGATATATTTTCATACAACTACTTCAAGTATTTAGCACTGTTAAAGTAAATATTGAATATATGTATGTGCATATAGATATATATTATATTACCTTATAATATTGTGTATATACATGAAATAATAATTATATATATATATATTATATTTACATTCCTGCTAAAATTATAATACATAGGGTTTCAGAATCTATAAAGATTCCCTTTTAAAGCAAATCTATTGATGTTAATTCAAAATGGGAGCTCATGGTTGAAATCAAATGTTCCAATGTTGAGATTGTTAATTAAATTACTTGAAAAATGTTTTTAGGTATTAATCTATACATAGATATTTTCACACACATAATTTAAAAACGTTTTTGCCGAGTTAGTGTTCGGTGCAAAAGCAGACCCCACATTCTCATAAAACTGGTGTTGATTCAGTGCTCAACCCCTCACTTGACATTTATTGAAATGTTTTGATTGGGGGCTAATTCCATGTGAAACTACTTTGCCGTTATTTTAAACGTAGGGTTGATCTAGGTCTAAGTTTACGTCTATCTAACTAACCCAGTTTGGTTAAAGTCCAATCGGTAGTTTGTTTTATTTATAACGAGTTGTATCAACCCGGCGTTGCCCGGGGTCCATTTGTTTTGTAAATATTTCTATGTTCTATAATCGCACCTTTTTTTATTAGATTCAGTGTGTAAACACAAAAAAGGGCAAATAAGCAATACTCTTTCTTACTAAAGGGATAAGAGTTATTCCCCTTAGCTAATTTTTCTTAGGTGTTTAATAATGTCTCCATATTAACAAACTGACGAAACCAGATGAGATATATTTTTTTAATGACTTATAGCGAATTATGTTAGTTTATTGCCAATAACATGGTACAATAAATTGGCTAAAAATTTTATTTGTCGGCTTAAATGCTATCTAGGTTTTTAAAATCTGGCTGACAATTTTATATATTGAGTTTCAGTAAGGGGAAAGTTTTATCTATTTTTTTTTTCTTAATTGTTTAGCCAATTTTAATTCTTTGTAATAAAACGAAAGAAAATTATTTCGATCTGTAAAAATATTCCTTTGTTAGAATTACTGTTGTGGCCTTAAAGGGCCGAAAAGAAATAAGACAACAAGAAGGTAGTTAGCAAGAGTATGTATTAACAAAAAGTACAGAAGTAATGGGTTGCCAGAAAGTGATACTCTCTGTTAACACCACTATTCATATTGTCAAAGACTTAAGGTAGTGATGCAATAGGGCAGGTCACCATAACATTTGCTTGAAAGGAATATATTTAACTGTCTAGATATAACTATTAGACCTGTTCAATTATAAATTTGATTTTAAAAAATAATTTTTAATTCATACATAAAAATAAAACAATTATAAATAAATAAAATATAAAAATTAAAAATTACCCTAACTTTTCAGGTTATAAGTTACTGCTCATATGCAATGTCATCTTTGCTAATATTTATATTAAAAAAAAGTGTTAAAATTAATTCTAGTAAAAATATTTATAACTAGAGGGACCTGTGGAAATTCCGCAGTTGTATTCTTCATCTATTGTATATTACTGCTGTGCCTTCTATGGATGTCCGACGCAAACACAAACCCCACGATATTGTACCACCTTTGTTCAAATTGAAACCTACTTATCTAAGTATTCTTGTTAATGTAGTTTTAAATATATCTGGGGGTGGGACTCTCCAAACCCTCTGTAGGAGTTTGTGACAAGTTTCCATTTTATGGACGTCCGGCATGAACGTTGACCCACCCCTCATCCCCCACAATATGATTGTGCCACTTTTGGACAGAACAGATACTACACTTTAATCCTAGTTTGAAGGCCAAAAAATGTGTTTTACTTAGTTTCATGTTCGACACAACAGTTCCATCAGATGCCATTTTTTTTCAAATTTACTTTCTTGCATCTTCAGTGATCGGGGAAATCCCATCTTTTAAAAAAGGGTGGGGGGGTGATGATGTATGAACATGAAAGTGCTTTAGCCTTTATTATATAAATTTTCATTTTTAATGATTAAAAATATTTTTTAACAAAAACTCAGTATTTTTATTTTACCGTCAAAAAACTTTCAAAATCTTTTATTTTAGTTTATTAATATTTTTTTTCGTTGTCATTGTATAGATTTTCTTAAATATTTTTTTCCATGGTTTTAAATAAAAATTGAAAACGAACTTTATTTTTATCTGGCTGTAGCTGCTTGAAAATAATGTGTGTATGAGAATCCCTATTTTTTTTTTTTCGTCATAACTTTTGTTAAATGGGAGGTCCTCACCGTTTTTTGTTTGTTTTTTGTCTTGTTTTTCACCCTTTACCCTCCCCTTGCAATTTGTCTTGCTTGCAAATTATTGTCAATGTCTTCATCCTGTCTCATCTTTCATTTCTTGTTTCCTTTTGTCCACATAATTGTCTTATCACCTTCCTTTATCACTTTAATGTTTTTTTAAACCAATCCATATTTCTTGATTACTCTTAGACAATTAACTAATACTATACATATTCTGGTTGCCTGATCTGAGCGTTGAGCTGGTCTATTTTTTTATAACCAATTTCCCTCGGTCTGAATGCATAGGAGTCACTGGGTAGGTTCAATGTTGCTCCAATTACTAGCTCTGCCCACGTGATATTGAGTACTGTTCTTTGATAGCTGTCTTTTAATCTAACTAATATATTAATATCAACTTTATTTTAGTCTTCTTTTTTGTTTGTCTTATTATATATATATATATATGTCATTTAACCCTTGGTAGACATTTAATAGATACTATGTATATACCATGTGTTGCAAGTTTGTTGAAAAAATAACCAGTGCTAAATCGTAGGTTCTAAAAGAGCTAATATAAATTATTTTATTTAAATACATTGTCTGTTGAGGATACCCAGGTTTCATCAATTTTGTTATCCTCGATTTAAGATAAAATCCAGCTGGTCATTTTAGAAAGATTCAGCAGTCTCCTTTGTTATCGAAGATTTCGAAGGAGACTTTGCAATCACCAGCCGAATTTTATCCTTAATCCAGGATGACCAGATTGATGAAACCTGAGTATCCACAACAGACATAATGTATAGTATTTAAATAATATATGTATACTCTTTTTCTTAGGTATTATTGTGGGCAAAAGAAAAAAATGTTCAACAATATATTAACCCTGCTTCCTAGAAAGAAAAAAAAAATTTATTTGCTACACTATATATATATGCATTTTTATTTATACAAACATTTTGGCTATCTGAAGAAATGTCTTGCCTATAGCCTTGTTTTGACTAAGCCTCAAGCCAAATTCTTAAGCCTGACAAGGCTTAGCCAAGATAAGGTTATAGGTAGCCAAAATGTTTATATAAATAAAAATTCATATTAAATCTATCACTGTCCTTATTGAGCAGTACTATATAAGACAGTATGGTTTTACACAATTAACTCCTATGAACAAACCTCAGAATAACAGCTGTTTCTTCATTGCCGCTATACAATCAAATCATTGGTAAAGTTTAAATCTTATAGACATGAGTAATCTGCAGAAAAAAAAACTACTTTTGCAAATTTAATCAAAAACAATTATATGTTGCAACACATGTACACAATAAAGTGCTTAATATTTAAATATCTAAAATAAAGTAATAATAAATTCCAACAAATAAATAAATGCTGTCATAGATGTTATTTATTTCTAACTTGCGATGGTACTAATGCGTGTTTTCCTTTGTGTTTAGCAACAAGTTCAGGCCCAACATTTGCCACATGCGAATCCACCAGCCATTCCAATGCCACCACATCCAGCCAGCTTACAACCTCCAGGAATTCCAGTATCTTGTGGGTCGGGTCTTCTTGCACTTTCAAGTACATTTCCCGGCAATCCACACTTAAGTGGTTCCCTCAAAGAAGAAAAAGGTGAGTGTTAATCCTTGAGTTCAACTCAATGGATTCTTATTACAAAACTAATATTTCCATATTTATTTTTATTTTCTTAATAATTTTTCTAAAGTGTATGTTTGAGTTACATGTGTGAATATATACATTCTGTTCCAAAGAATGTATCCAATTCTGGAGTTATAGTACAGACAAACTGATGGCATAACTTTGGGATTATATTCTATATGTATAAATTCTATATGTATAAAGAAACCCATCTTTTGGATGGGAGGGGAGGGGGGGGGCTTTTGTAATAGCAGTCCATTACTAGTCTAATTTCTTTTATGGTCCATTTCTTCCTCTGTGGTCTTTGGTTTGTGTTGATCATATTTATTTACCTTTATTTGGTCTGTTTTATTCTCTTATCTGAAATAAGAATGGCCAACATTTGCAGGATGCTGACCGAGTCATAATTGACCAAAGCTCCTTTGATAGCCAACATTTATTTATTTATATTTTAACTCATTACATCAAGTGGCTTCATTCCTTATCTGGAGCGAATTCCATAAAAGAAAAACGTTTTAATGCCGCTATTTACTTCTCATATTTATCTCCCTTTATTTTTCTTAAGCGATCATAAAATATCCATCTTACATTTTTATTTGTTTCTAAAGTCGATTTTATTTTATTTTATTTTGTTTCCCATATTAGTGAACTAAATTGTTTGAAATATTTTTTCTTGAAATTGAATTTTATCCTTTGAAGCCTACCGCTCGGAAAATTTAAGCAGATATGATTACAAATTGTTTTGATTAACATCTTCTAAACTGATGATGGCTAAATATTCTATTTGACCACAATTCTTGAAAAAGTATATCACTAAAGAGTATGGATTTCCTGATTTAAAAAAGAATTCTGCTCATAAATTTTGGTTGGATCATTCTACTGCTCTAAAAAGAATCACTTCTGACGCAATTCTCGACCTGTATATAAGTCAAATGTCTTAAGATGGAGTACTGCTGACACACCTGGGGAGGTGTTGCTCCGAGCATCCTTTTCTGCCTTGACAAAGTACAAAACCGACTTCGAAATCTAGTGGGCGATGTCCTCTTGTTCCCCCCCCCCCCCCCTTCAGCCTCTTTCTCACTTAAGAGATGTTGCTAGTCTTTCTTTACTCTATCGTTATTTTCATGGCAGGTTCTCGACTGAGTTTCAATGTATGTTTCCCCCCTGTAAAACATCCACAATAACAAAAACTCGTCTAGCTACAACCACTGTTAATAAATTCCCTTTCTCCCTCTGTGTACCTAGAACTAAGCAGTACTTTTATGAGCAGAGTTCCTTTCCTAAAACTGCCCGCCTGTGGAACACAGTACCACGAGGCTGCTTCCTGGCTGAATATAACATTGCTGTTTTCAAGTCAAATGTAAACAAGTTCTCTTAAGTAATCACTTTTTGACTAGTTACAACCATCATTGCTAATCCCCTCGGTGTTTCATCGTCTACCTGTCACTCAATAACCCTTATCCTCGAATGGTATGTTGGCCTTTATAAGTGTTGACTTGATTGAAAAAAAAAAGAAAAAAAATTATTCATGTGTATATGTAGAGTTTCGTCCTATGCTTGAGAATAGAAATTCTGCCCGGAGTGGCAATTGTGGCAGTATATGTGGTTTAGCAGATTATACTGAAGTACTTGCTCAAGGAATCTTCAGGACTGCATTATTTTTTTGCATAGAGGTTTCACTGTTCGCCCACATACAGCACCTGCTGATATTCCAAAATGATCACACATCTGGTACTAGCTAGGCTCAATGTCGCTTAACTTTGATCTAACAAGACAAAGTGTCAATTTGATTGATCAATGCATAAGTTACTTTTCTGATTCCTCATCATATTTACTTGTATACAATTTAGGAGTGTAGAATGTGGACCATGGGTTTATTTTCGGCAGCCTCGTAACTCTCACTTCCCTTATTTTGTCCTCTAGTCATCACATTTCATGAGCGATGTTTCTGACAAAGTGGAAAGTATTGCTGTTTTCTTGCTCTAAATCTATTCATCTAACACTTATCGGCTAGTTTTTGACTATGAAGTATTTTTTAGCTCCTTCCATCAAGTGGCTTCATGCCTTGTCTAGAGCAATTTCCATAAAAAAATATAATGTGCAGCTGGAAAAGCTGTTGAGTTTTAGGAAACAGAACTCTTTAAAAAGGTTATTTTAAAAACTTAATGCAACACTTTCAAGTATTCATGTGGTGAAAATTGTATCCTGGGAGTGAAATATCTTATTGCAAAAACGTGTGTGTGTGTGTGGGGGGGGGGGGGGGTTATAATACCAAGAAAAGTGAATGACTTATGAGGTTACAGTTGTCTAAATGTGGTGACATAAAATGCTCTATTTTGACATTTTTGTGTACAAAGGATAAAAATAAGATTTGCAGAGCACCTAGGATCAAATTGATAGATCATTTTGTGTTGCTATAGTTTAATACAAAGGCAGACAAGATGGCAACATGCATAATTTTATTGTTATTGAAATGCGGATTTTAAGCGTTTATGACTTGGTGCATACACCTCAAAAAGTGGACACTTTTTTTTTTCTTTACTGGCAGGGCTACCCAGTGTTGCCAGTGCCCTATCCTCACCCCTTTCTTCTCTGCCCAGTCCATTCGTCTTTCTGGACACACATACATACATACAGACAGCTCAAGTCTGCGTAAAGGAATTAACTCTGAAAAAAAATCAATTACTTCATTTTAGTTAGTAGCTGGAAATCTGTACCAGTTTACGGTCAAAGAATGAATATTTTTATTTTATTTTTTACTTGTAGATATTATTTTGCCGGGGGCACTGCCGATAAAGAAAATACCAACTTTGTGGGTGTTTTTGTAGTTTTTTACTTTTAACTGGACATAAACACACTCAACTGTCCCTTATATATATAATACATCCTTTTTATTGTCAGATACCCTTTTTATTGTCAGATACCCTTTTTATTGTCAGATACCCTTTTTATTGTCAGATACCCTTTTTATTGTCACATACCCTTTTTATTGTCACATACCCTTTTTATTGTCACATACCCTTCTTCCCTTTGTCTTATTCCTTTTTCCTATTGTCTTCATTTTTTATCTTTAATTCTTTGGAAAACAAACAAGCACAAGTTTTCAGATAGTATTTTTTTTTTTTAATTGTTCAACTTTTTTATGTAAGTTTTAACTTCAAAAAATCCTCTCTCCTCACCCCATTTACAAGGATGGTGTAAGCATCTTGCATGTCTGCCATTAATCTTATTTTAAAAGTGTATATTTCATCATTATTGTTGAAGCTAATAATGCATTTTATGCAACCATTTTTTTTTCTTTTTCATGTAAATTATTTTGGATAGCAGAAGAAAAACATGTAAGTAAATCTTAAACTCTTAAAAACTCAACAAAACAGAATATACAACAGATGTGACCACTTTTTTAAAAGAAACAAAAATTTTATGTTAAAAAAAAAAAATGTCCCAAATCTGTTTATTTTTTCGTTTTCTTTGTTCTTTTTTAAAATTTTTATATTTTGTTGTTTGTAAACTGCTGTGTTTTATTGTCGAGTTGTTAATTGTTGGCCTTTTTTCCTTTTTTTTTCTGTTTTAAATCTGCAAAACATTCATATGTGGCTTATTTTAAAATATGTCAGCCTCGCCCTTTCATGGCAACTTTGACTGCCGCAACACTAGATCAAATCCACGTGGGTTAGGGTTAGTGTTACTAAAAAGTCTTGTCACTTAGCACAGATAACTCTAGTAGTCACTTTTTGAAATAGCTTTAGCAGAATTTGAACTTGGCCGATGGAGAGAAAAAAAAAACACAAATGTAAACACTTCAAGTTATCTACTGTATTTAAAGTATACATTTCAAGACCAAAATATCCTAAATTTTTTAATCTATTGCAAAAGAAAAAATAATTATACATTCATTTTTTAAATTATATTTAGAGATCACAAGTTAATTTTAAGATTCATTTACTTTTGCAATATTGAAAACTTTTTTTTACATAATGTAGCAAGCATATTTTAAATAATTGTCATACTTCATTTGCAAAAAAAAAAAAAAATATTTTTAAATCTAAAACTAAAGTTTTTTTTAGCATATATCGAAAGAAAATGTTAACTTATGGACATGACTAATTGCTAAAACAAAATGAATTTAAAATCTGTAGTATGACTATATGTCTGCAAACTAAAAAGATCAGTTTTTTTTTTTTTTTTTTTTTTTTTTTTTTTTCAATTGTAATTGAACCAATTTTGATGCTAGCGATTGTCAATTTTATCCAAAATATGCTAATTTTATGATTGTTAAAACACTGTTGAATAAGTGTCCATTTTCATATTTGTGTTTTTTTAACTCCTTCATTGCCAATGTGTTAAATCTTCCAAAGTTTTTATTAAAACAAAGCTAATTTTTAGTGGGGCCACCCCGAAACAAAATACTTAATTGATATTTGAATAAGTTTTAAATACTTAAAATGTCTCTAATTTCTGAAATATGGAAAAGTGATTAGATCCAAACCCTCAACTGTCTGGACTTGCTTCTCTTATTGGATCAATTCTTAGATGTTTTCTTGGTCCATCTTGAGCGTCATTTTTTTTTTTTTTTTTTTTTTTTTTTTTTCTTGTAACCCTTTTCCAGGGTACACATTTTTCAGACTTCTAAAAACTTCATTGTTAATGAAATTTATGCTATGGAATTTCTTAGATGGATTGATAATTTAGATTATTCGGACTACTATTCTCATCTTGGTGATGTCACCTCCGACCTTCAGGTGGCCCTTTTCGAACTCTGGAATCTATATAGAATTAGAAACAGAACCCATTATTTAATCCATGGGTAGATTGTTCTTGTTCCATCAGTAATGAACCCATGGCGCAACTGATAAAAGTGTTGAGTAGTAGTCAGTTCTAAGTTAGTCTTCTGGGGATTGAAAGTTCAATCCTCACTAGAGAATAACATAAAAATAATCAACACTTCTACCCATTCATGGCTGACAGAACAAGACTAATCTACCTACATGGCTTAAATAAAGGGTTCCATGCAAAATTCCATATAGATTATGTTCAAAGAGGTCAGATGTTACATCAACCGAAACGCTGTGAAAATAATAACCAAGATGAGAATGGTAGTCTGAATAGTACAAATAAAATAAGTGTTAATCCTATCTTTAGAATTGGAATTCCCTCCCTGTTCTCCTGGCAGTACCAACAGGCACAAATTTAAATGTAATGTGAACAAGCATCTTGCTGCACAACTCCCCACTTAGGATGCCTCCCTACAAATCTGGCCTCTAATCACAGTAGCCACTTATGTTTCAGTGGCAATACACTTTGTTTGGGATGAATAAAGGTTTTTTTGGGGTTTTTTTTTATATAATAATAAAACTCCCATATTTTGTTACTTCTAATTTTTATATAACTGCATAAATTGCAAATAGTGTTCATCTTAAGCTATGTTGCACAGTTGCTGTTTGTATCGTGTCGCCTTATTTACAAGATATGGTAGTTTTTAGCAACCACGTGTTTACTCACTGCTTAAAACTGGGTACATCTCTAATTTCACAAAATGTAACCATACATCGATCTCTATATGTTCACCTCCCCCACAATATGATGGTCCATAATTGGGTATTTTGAAGTACATGGGGGTTATGTTTAATAACAGGACCCTAACTCTGACCCCTAATGTTTTAACGCACTGAAAAATGTACTGCGATGGCAAAGACTGGGAAATAAAGCTTACAACTGGTTTAGGGTTTTTTTACTTTTAAGTTAGTGGTAAAATGATTGAAATTTGCTCAAATTTTGAGAATTGGTTTCATTTTGTGTCTTAACAATGATTTAAATCGGTGATTAAACATTTTTAGTGAGAGGATGCGTGCTCCCTTAGAGAACCTCTTTCCAAAGTTTTTAAGAGATTAGACTCCCAAATACTTTTAGCTTACTCAAAAAAAATATATACTGCTATGGTGAAAATTTTGCAATAAAAAAAAAATAAAAATAAAAAAAATTAAAAATTAAAAAAATTAAAAAATTTAATTAAAAAAGAATTCAGTTATATGAGTATCCTTATTGTTATTGTTTATATCATCTATTAAATATTTTATTTTTAAAAACGTTTAGTACTTTTCACCAGCACTTTTGTGGTTGATTGGTATTAAAATCTTGTTTAGATCAGGCTTCTTTTTTTTTTTTTTTTTTTTTTACTCAAAATTTTAGGACTTTAAATTTTCTATTTCTACGAGGTCCCACAAGAATTACCAAGTGCAAAAAAGACAGGCACTAAGGGAAGACCCTGGAAACGATAATCAGAAACTCTGTGATAAAATCAAGAATGAAAATGCCAGTTCAAATAATAACCCCCTTAAAGGAACATGTTTTTGTTCCTCTGTGAACCTAGACAGTATATATTTTTCCCTCACGAACCTAGTCTCTATTTTAAGCATTTCCAATATTCTAGACAGCAATTAACGAATGGCAATACTAAACAGCTTTTGACTTCTGTAAAGATGGCTTTTATTTTTTAATGGATTTTCATGTTAATACATTGTACATACAGGTCTGTGCTTTTTTCTTTTTTTTTTTTTTTTTTTTAAATAACAATATCATGGATAGATGATTGGTCACATTTGTGGTCATTGTGTATCAAATTTGTGACAGGTCATCCATCAAGCATGATGCAAAGCTTATTATTGGAACTCTAATTAAGTCAAAATCATTATCGAATTGACACTCTGGATCTGCAGAAAAGTTTTGAAGTCGTTGATTTAAAATGTATCGATTACTAACAATAGCTTCATTTTAAATTTACTTTTGAAACCTAAACATGCAGACACAAAAAACTGTTTATTTTATGTGGCTTTACTTATGAACATCTCATATGGTCTGCTGGTCACAAAGTTGCCCATGCTTGCTCTATACAAATTAAAGACGGGAATGTTAAACTGATCTCAATATATATATATATATATCTATAACAATCACTTTTTTTTTCTTTAGTACAATTGATTTATTTGTTATAATTTTCTATCACAAACGAACACTGCTCCTGATTAGATAAAGGTGTTAATTTTAGTTTATAAACTTTTGCTGAAAGTGTCGGCCATCTTGAAAAAAAAAAAACCTATACAAATTTAATTGCTTTAAATACAAAATTGTTGTGTAATTGTTACATTTGAAGCTCAACTTCCTTTAATTTTTTTTATATACATGTCAACAACCAAAAACAAAAAAATAATTCACTTTTTATTTCAACTGTTATCTAATTAAAATATTTGACTGATTGGAACGGAGTGGGGACTATTTCCATCCCAAAACTTGGAGAAAAACAAAAAGGTTAAAATTTTAATTGACACCGATTATTCCAGATAAACAAATACTTTTACAAAAACTTAAGTATGTATGTTAACAAAAAATTTTTTAAACATTTGTTGAAAATGAATTTTAAAAGAACAGTTATGATTTTGGATTTTCGTTGCTAAAGACTTTTATCCGGTCATGGCTGAAAGAACGAGAGCAAGCTACACCTGTGAATTAAATAAAGGGTTCCATTCAAAATTCCTATCAGATTACAAAGTTCGACAAGATGCACCTGAGGAAAATCTGCAGAAACGTAAGAATAACTAAGTGAGAAAGTAGTCCAAATAATACAAATTATCAATTCTCATCTAAAAAATTTAGATACAATTATGATTTTGAACGATCTATATTTTAATTAAGCATTGGCCATTTATAAGTTCAAAACTAGCTGCCAGAATTGCACCAAATTCCACATGAAGCATCCTTATCATGTTAGATGTGCTGTGGGTGGCTGGGGAAGGAGTCAAAATTCTTATACTACTACTACAGATGATGATAAAACATTTGTAAAAATTCTGCCCTGTCCTTAGATTTCGCTCAAAGTGTCTGTTCTGTTCTGTCCTTGTTTTGGGGAAGAGAAATTCTTTCATAGTTGGCCAATGCTTTTTTTTCTCTCTAATCCTTATTACTCTTTGTTTGAGTTAGGGTTTTCCTCTACATCAAAAAAATCCTTCTGTGTCTAAGTTTTCATTTGTGGAGAGTCAAGTAAATAGGGAGTATTTCATCAAATTCGGCATGGTAGGGTTACAAATGAGATACTACTATTACTACTAATAATAATAATTATAAACACATGCTTCAAAACATTGAATATAAATTAATTAAATTTGGCATAAAGAGCTCTTGGAATGTCTGCTTTAATATTTAAACATACCTAAATAAAACTCCAACAACCCTCTGGAGAAGCTAGCCTAAAGGGTGACTGTTTGGCTTGTTTATTTAATTAAATCTTTTTATAAAATAATTTTTATATAACCAAAATGATAACAAAATCTCAGTTGGATTCTTATTATATGGAATCCATGGGTCATAAGAAATGACACTGAAAATATGTATACTCTTTATGTGCAACATTTGAAATATCTACATTTCTCCACTTTTTTTTTTATATACATTTTATTTAACTCTTAATAAGATTTAATTAAAATTTTAATAAAATTAGAATTATTTTAATTATATAAATATAGATATCCTTCTGCCAATGAAGGGGTAGTGCCCAAATGCCTGAAACCACTGGTATGGATGGCTAATAAATATATAAATAGTATGCTCTTACTGATGTGGTTGAGCACTCTGTAATTATTTCTTTAGACATTATATATATATATATATATAAGATGAGATTGTAGTTTGCTTTAAAAAATTGGTATATTACTAAACTAATGTTTATAATGTTTTAACCTTAGTTATATGATTGCTTAATTGAATTTTGACGTTTTCTGCGTTCCTACTCCCAATTGTTTTCCCCTATAATACGATGATCTGACACCGGTTTTTCCACGTTTTTCCGACCCCCTCGGTCTTCTATTGTTGTCTTCTGATAATGAAAGTTGTTCTTTCGAAAATTTAAGATTACCCTTTGCCGATCTGTTACTTACCAAAAAAAAAAAAATACTATTTGGTATTTAATCAGTTTTCGTGAAATTATTAATAAATCGTTTTGAGTTTCACTCTCTCCCTGCGTTTATTGCTTTTCACTTTTCCATCTCACGGCAACCACATCGCATTGCTATAGCCTTGGACGACTAATTTACACTTATATATATATATATATATATATAATTAGCATAATCTAAGTAAATTTACATCCATAAGTTTAAAATTCAGAGGAATCCTTATTGTGTTTATATAAGTGCTCAATAATTAATAAAGCTGTTTAATAGGTATTAAAATGTTATTTGTTTGTATGAATAAGTCTTTATTCCTATTATATAATTAGTAGATATAAGAAAAATCCTTGCAGAGTACTTGGCTTGTATATACGAGTAAAGAGCTCAATGTTAAGGACAGAGAAATAATAAGAGTATATGGAAACTAATTTTTTTAAAAAGGTAGGTTTTCGATAATTTATTTCAACCACATTAAATCGTTTAAGATGGTTGAAATAACAGTATCAAAATGAATTTTCAAATTTGGGACCTATTTCATTTTCCTTTGATAGCTATATAATCAATGGATAGAAGATGAGAAATTTTATGGAACAGGGCATTATTGACAATCTGAATGCAAATTCCAACTAAGGTTGCATGTATCCTTTTCTCTGGTGTCCTTTGCAAGGTTTGAACTTACCCTTTTTCCGTCGTTCTGTCCCTTTTCAATAGACTTATGTTTGATCTCTATTTATCCATAGTTCAAGAATTTAAATCTGTTACTGGTACCAATGTTAAAGATCTTAAGGCTTTGAGGATTTAATGCATAATTTGGTATAGCTCCGTCCTTGGTATTCAAAGAAGATGGTAAATGCCAATTGAGCCTCCCTTTGCTTGAATCAATACCATTGGGTTTTTAGCATAAACTCTGAACACTTGTTTTAGTCTAATTTTGGCAGAGTAATCAGACATGTACATTGCAGTAAGCATGACCCACCCCGTACGAAGACACAGTATAATATCCATATGACTTGTAATTATATATAAAATATAATATAATTTCACAAATATTTTTTTTTTAAACTTTTAAAAAAAATTTTTTTTTTTTTTAATGTTGGTTTTCGATTTAAGCCCACTCCAGGCTTGAAACTTATACTATGTTGATGTGACCTTATCTTCTATAACATTATTATATTTTATAACTGGAGCAATAATAATGTGGGTCCACTACAAAATTTCTACTTTTGTGCATATCTATAAGTGAATAAAACATGACATTTTGAAATTCTTTAAAGTTTTGTTGTCCTGCCAAAAATGTGCAAACGCACCATGGTAGTGCACCCGTTTTGTATATACTAAACATGTACACTTGTAAATATCTGCTGCATTCACACCCTGATGGAAAATGCATATAATTTTATGCTAAGCTATTTGTCGCTTTAACTTCAAAGAGAAAATCCCCACCTCATTACTAATCCCTTTCTATTCTCTTCATGCACTGTACAAGTGTGTACTGTAGTATCCCTATTTGCTGTCTTTGCCCAAGTTGATTAAAGTAACCCATATGACAAATGGGTAATCATCACTGTTACCAACATAAATTATTTTAAAGGAAAAAAAGTTAGGGAAAATTAGTCAAAAAAAATTTATTTTGCATTACATGCTCATTTGTGACCTATTTGTGTTACAAAAAGTTTAATACTTAATAATTTACTTTACCGTAAATAGTGATTGAGTAAAATAATCCGTAATAGCCATTTTGATTCTGGATAAGAAACTAAGTACATAACCAGAGTTAAAACTAGTAAGAAACTAAGTACATAACCAGAGTTAAAACTAGTAAGGGCCGAATACTTGGCTTCTGCATTTTCGGTCCTTACTCGCTTCCACTCCGGTTTTATATTTAGTTCCTGTCCAGACTCAAAATGGCAGATTATCTTATATAATTAGTATTTACGGTAAATTGGCGTCAGTTTCAAAGATTTAAAAATGTTACTGCAAATAGGTTACAAATGAGTGGTGTAAAACAAAGTAAATAGTTTTTGACTAATTTCCCAACCGTTTTTCCTTTAAAATAATTTGTCAGTAATACTATAGTAATGGTTACCAACAAATGTATTCTCATAATGTGCAAGGTCATTCAAAGCCACTGTTAGACAATATGTACATTAACCAAGTCCTTTATTTCTATGTATCAGCCCTCGATGAATAAATTTTTTAATTTATTTTAAATTTTTTTCTGGGATCCTAGACATTCGCACCCCCACCCCCCTTATCGCTGGGCCTGAATTTTGATGAAAGGTCCTTTTTTACTCAAGATTTCTACCAACTCTTCGAATAAAACCTTGCCGTTTATTTTCAGACATGAATTGGTATGATTATGAAGTAGCCAGAGAACAAAACAAAGGCCTGATCACTCTGTATGCGTGTGTGCATGTGCCTCTCTCTATCTGCCTGCCCACCGTGGATATATTTAATACAGTAGTCAATTATTATTATCCTTATAATAAAAAAAAGGACAAAATTGACCAAAACTAGCTGCCGCCATACCATTTGCTGCTCTTACAACCCCGAAAGACAGGAACTCAAACAAAATTTTTTTTTTAAATAAAAGCAAAAAAAAATACTTCGAAAGTTTTTAACTGCAGTTGGGAAAAGTTTTTTTAATAACTAATTTGTGTTATTGTTTAAAAAATATATTTTCTTTTTAATATTTTTATACTACATACAGATAAAAATCTTATGAATATAGTGTATAAAGTTATATATATATATATATATATATACATATACACTGATGAGCCAGAAATGATGAGTCGGTCTAATGTGTTGGTTCTCTTGACATGAAGACCTCCAAAGCTTTCTTTGAACAGATGTCTAGATTTTAAAAGCAGCTGTTTCTATGATGGGAATTCTGCAGGGCAAACCAGTGCATATAATAAATGCTGTGGGATTGAGATCTTGAGAGTATGGTGTCCAGGGTAACATGTTTTTTAAATTGTATTCCTAACACAGCAGGGTACTTATCCTTCTAAAAGATGGCTTACTATAACGAGGGTATATCTGGGTCTTCAGTAATGTCAATGTGGTTGGTACTTGAGAAAATTACTTTCTTTCAAAAAGAGAAGCCTTTTGACTTCTAACTTCTAAATATTGTTATCCTTGGAGGGTTACTCTGACAAATGTGGGGAAACTTGTTGAAGAAGTGACTACTTCAACAAGTGTTTCCCTCCATTTGTTAGAGTACACCTACCTCCCAGGATAACAACGTGCACATATCTTGCCATCCGTCTTATGCTGAAGTAAACATCATCGGATAAATTCTTTCTATTGATACGAGGTCCAATTCTTAAGTTCTGATGCAGATGCTATTATGATAAATGTTTACCGTAGAACGTAGAACCAGGGGGTGGGGGGGGGGGGGGCGCTACGCTACTTTGATGATAAAATAGTATTGGTTTTAATAAAACTGACATTCACTCGCCTCAAAATCACTTATAGCTTCAAAAAAGATCCAAATTACTTTTAGAAAAAATCTTTAGCGGATCTTTTGTAATTCAAAATTAGAATGAAAACGGAAGGTTTCTTTATCATGAATAAAAAAAGATTTTAATAAATTGTCCCGGTTAAAAAAAAAAAAAAAAAAAAATTAATATTTCATCTGATAAAACACAAATTTTTAAGTTATTTAAAATATTTGAAAGATAAATGTCTTTATGGTGTAGTGGTGTTGATGAAAAAGTCTTTTTTCTGCATTATTTTTTTTTGTTTTGCCTGACTTTAAATTAAAATGTAGCTTTAAGAGATTTTGCTAGTCTTTCTCTACTCTATCTTTATTTTCATGAAAGGTGCTTGACTGAGCTCCAATCTGTTTCACTCTGAAACATTCACAGCAAAAACTTGTCTAGCTCCAACCACTGTAAATAATTTTCCTTTCTTCCTCTGTACCTGGAGATAAACAGAACTTCCATGAGCAGAATTTCTTTCCAAGAGCTACCTGCTTCTGCAACACAATACTACGTGGCTGCTTCCCAGCTGACTACAACATGGTTGTTTTCAAGTACAATGTTAACAAGTTCTTGTCACGCCGTCCTTAAATAATGAAATTCTGCCCAGTTTCAACCATTGCCTCCAATCCAAGATGACTCACCGTCCACTTGACAAATTCATTAACCCTTATCTCCGAGTGGCTTTTGAGCCTTGAATAGCAGTGACTTATTAGTGCAAAGAAAAATTTGTAAGATTAGTTTATTGTGTATTATGAAAAATTAATATGCATCACAGTAATTTGTCTTTCTGAAAATACTTAGAACTAATTTTTCTCCTTCATATTCATAGATTAAAAAAAAGATTTGTTTATAATATATATAAAAAATACAAATGCTTTTCCAAGTGACCTCTATTTAGAATATAAATTCAAATGTTAGAAGAAAAAGATTTCTGGGTTCATAAGTTTGGAACACAGAGCCAGGCAAAAATCGTAGATCAAAATGGACATTTTCCTTCAACAATGCTTTACTATAAAAGCATGTTTATTTGTTTTATTAGATGACTCCTTTAAAGCCACATTCATTTTATTCATCAGGTGAAGTATTATTTTTATCAGAATTATCCCTTTTCCAAAAATTAAACATTCAACCATATATATATATATATATATTTTTTTTTAAAGGTAATATTTTATGTATTTATAGCTTTTTTTCTTTTTTTTTCTAAATATTGACTTAACTTATTTTAATCCTTATTTTTAATCTTAATCTTATGCTTAGTTTAATTCAAAACGTGATTTTACAAAAGTGTTGATCGAAAGAGTGTCCTTTTTGTTCTGTGTAGGTTTTTAACTTTTTGTCTACTCATAGAATTTGCTAGATTTTTATGTTTCTAGGGGAAGATGGGGGTTCTTTTTTGAACATGAATCCAGTGCCAATGTGATCACTAACTTTGAGATGAAGGGAAAATAACTGGTTAACGTGCGTATTGGAAAGTCTGATCATTTCAACATTTTGTTTGTATTGGAATAGGACCCTCTTGTCTACAAAAAAAACTGACAAATATGAGCAGAATAATGATTTATTTATGGATTCTAAGCAAAGTTAAAACCAAATAGATATCTGGATTATTTGGACTACTGTTCTCAAATGTTATTCTCATAACATTTTGGCCGGTGTAACCTCCAACCTTCTTCAGGTTCGTCTTGTCAAACTCTAGAATCCGTATGGAATTTCGAACAGAACCCTCTATTTAATCCACATGGGTAGCTTGATCTTGTTCCATCAGCCATTACCAAGTAGAAGTTTTGAGTAATTTGGAATTGTATTCTTAGTATTGCCCGCATTGAGAATTGAACCTTCAATCAAAGAGTTTCATCCTAAATTTTGTACAGATAGCAGAGTTCGCCAAGATGCACGTGAATAAGGTCGGAAATTCGGCTGAAATGTTGTGAGAATAACATCCAATATAACAAGAGTCCAAATAATGCAAATTATCAATCCTCATCTCAAATTCCAAAACAAACATTTTTTTGTTTCTCATTCTTTGGTCATAACTTAAACCTTTTTACTACAACTGCATGTGACAAGCCAATTTTAAAAAAGGCAACCTGATCTTCTCGGTGTATTAATTTGTCCAAAGTGACTCAAACTTCTCATAACTGATGTTCGGCTAGCTCTGAACTTGGTGTGCGTACTTATGAGATGGTTATGAAATAGTAGCTATCATTCTTTTCACAAATGCCCTCATTGGCTCATCAATGTATACATACAGACACACACATGTATAGAAAAATACTTGGAAAAAAGGAAACCATCAAAAAAGTATAGAAGATGGATTCAAATCAAAAACACATTAGTAGATTTGTTTCTTTAAGAGAAACTTTATCAAAGTGACTAGAAATTGTATTTTTGATCACTTTTAGATTTTTGGATATTCATCCATCTTTTGTACAAAAGTGATCAAAAATGTTGTCACTTTGAATTGATAAAGAAACAAAATATTAGTCTACGAATGTGTTTTCGATTAGAATCAGTCTCCTATATTTTTTGGTGGTTTCACTTTATCATTTGTGTTTCTATAAATCCTGTTGAATGTTTTTCTTATATGAATCCTATACACACACACATGTACATATAAAATCATCTCAAGCCACATAAAATCTACAGGATCTTTTCCCTCCCTAAAATAACGATTTATTAATTTCTAGCTAAAACTTAAACTTTTTCGGGCTGCAAATTTTTTTGCTTTTATTACTTTTCAAAAAAAAAAAGTCACAGGCCTGAGAACAATAAGGACTTTTTTTTTATTTTTCTGTCTTTTCAAAATCTACAATATTGAAAATGTCATTTTTCGACATTTCTTTTGTAAAATCCATTGTACCCTAAAAATAAAGATTATTTAACTTTTTAATCTACTGTCATTTTTTTTTATTTATTTTTTTTGTCTTCCCTCTTGGAATTTTAGATAAATTCATAACCTTTTTCTCCCCTCTAAAATTGTATCGTCCTGAGATTTTGTTAACATCTTTATTTTTGGGGTAGCTTCTTGTTGCTACTACCTGAGCAGGTAAGGTTAATTGAAAAATATAGGTTGACCAAGCCATCACTTGCCTAACACTTCTTCCCAAAATCTCTTCGTCAATGTGGCATGCCAGTAATGAGACCTGTCAAGATAGAAGATAATAACATGGAAAAATAAATGTTAGTCTCTGACTAGATTTGAACTTATTTTACTGGTTCTGCTTTTATGGCTCCACGACCTCCAATCAAATTGCATATATCATCAAATGCACGTACATAAATTATGTATTTTACTGCTATTATTTGTTAATGCTAATGTTTGCGGGCTGAAAATAAACAAAATACCACAAAATAAAAAATGACAGTACAGAATTTAAACCAGTGTCTCAAAAGGGACCACCTGATGCGGGTGGCATCTTATACCACTTGACTAATAAACCGAACATACAGAAAGCTGAAATTGTACAAATAACTCATCCCACGGGCTCTGTTGCAAAAATCGTAATTATCAGCCACAACTGAAAATAGATGAGTGACTTTGGTCACAAGAAACAGGTTAGTTTGATGGTGTTAGCAACAGAAGGAAAGGCACTATAATTAGGTGGTCTCACCACAGAGCCTTAGGAAGGCGTTAGTACAATTGTGGCTTTCTCTGGATATTCGTCTCGTTAGTCAAGCTGTCTAAGACTCTGCATATGGTGGTCTCTCTTCTGAGGCACCAGTCTGAATCCTGTAAGAGTCTCATTTTTAATTTTGTGACATTCTTTTATTCCCAGGCCCATGGACTAAATAAATCGTTTGCTTAGTGATATTACTTGTGCAATTTTTAGCATCAGCAAAAAACGGCAGCATAATTCACAATATACTGTCGGAAATAAATTCCAATATTAAAATATATATGTATATCTTTGTAAGATGAGTGGAAGAGAACCCCCAGTAGAGTGCTCGATTAAGAAAAAAAAAGAAAAAATAAGAGCATAATATTTATTTATATATGTATTACAGAAGATCAGAACAACATTGGTACCGTCAGTTTCAAATCAAACAAGGGGCAATAGCATGTGATCGTCGTTTATGGACTCTCCTCAGCCTCCATTTGGATTTGAAACCGACGGTACAAATGTCCTGAACTTCTGTAATATATATACATATATATAATTAGATGAAACGTCCAATAGTTTATAAATGGTATTTAATAGAAAAACGAAATATTCAGTTTATTAATAGTTCTTTATTAAAAAAATAGTGTATAACAGGGGGGGGTGGGATTAATTCAGTATATAACATCAGGAGCAGCTGATTCCTGATTTGAAATATATAAAGTTAGAATTGTTTGTAGTCGTTTGATGTAACCTAAAAATTGATGCTATTTGAGATAAAGCTAGTTTTGATGAATGATATAAATAGTTCTTTGTTTAAAGACAAATACATTTTATTGTAATATAAAAATGGTTGTTTTTTTTTTGTTTTTTTTTTTGAGGGGGTCAATGCTTTTCAGTTAAGAAAATGTAACATTTGTCATTTTTGACTGAACGCATTCTAGGTAATATAACCGCTGTTTTCGTCAATGAGAATCTCCTCAGATTATAGGATGTAAAGTTCCTATTTACTTGCCTCCACATAAGAGCAGTTAGATACAAGGTCGTTTTATCTAATATGGGGAAAATCCATCTTTCCCCCCCCCTCTCTCTCTCTCTCTCCCCCCCCCCCCCCCTCCCCCAAAAAAAGGAGCACTCTGGATTGGGACAAAAATACAAATCACCCCAGTCTAAAGACTTCTTTCATTGACCGAGGACAAAACAGATACTACACTCTGGCTCCAGCCAGAAGAAAAAGTAGGATGTTATTTCGTGATTCAATTATGAATAAATTAAAAGTAATATTTTGTTTTTCTGTTTAATATGTGTATTTACGGCTGTTCTGTTATGCTCAAATTGACATTTCTATCTTAGCCTAACGTGTAACCCCCTCTTTCCCTGACACAACTTAATTATCACCTCCCTACCTATTACCCTGATCCCATCCTCATCTATAATCACCTCCCTTCTGTTGCCAACACCACCAAGCTAACATCTTCATTCCTTGTGAGCAAAGTAACTTACCTATCTCCTTCTACCTGATAATTATCATTTTTGCAACACACACACACACACACACACACGCTATCCCTGTGGACACAGGATGATTGCTACCAATGCCAACAATGGAGTCGACAAGCAGAGTTCAATTCCCGACAGATCTAGTATTTAAACGCGCATTGACACCAATTGGAAGGTATTAACCTACAAAACTATAAAATACCAACATGTGTTCAATGAATAATTAAAATTGGTATTGTTTAGCATTGAATAATCTAAAATGGTTGATATGCCCCTCTCCCCACTTATGCCCTTAATGGTATTAACCCCCAATTCCCTCTGACTATATGCAAGATAGAAATTCGTCTACATTAGGTAATGTTTTCAGGAGAAACTTGTTTTCTTAAAAGAAAACAAAATTTTCAAAGGACTTCATATTAGATATAAGGTTTAATTAATCTGTATTTATGTAAAGTTAGATCTCAGCAACACTATGAGTAACATGGACATATTATCTTGTAAATTTTAACGTTTAGGGGGTGCATATATATAAAGTTAGGTATGCGTATATGTTTATATATTTCTATGTATAGGGTTCACTCTTAAACTAATTAACTGATCATTATGAAACACTGCTGCTAGGTGTAAAAGTTGGTAATGTGGGTTATATTTAGTTTAATTTTATGCAAAGGAGAAGAGTTCAGGTAACTCTGATTTTTGTCAAATTTGAACAATAGGTGTTAGACATGAATTAATATTCCCCAAATTTCAGTTTCTTTGAAGTATTGTAAAAAGGTTTTAGAAAGCATATGGGCACAACCTCCCATTTGTAAATTGTAATATTTCAGAGTTGCATTAAATTTTATCCATAGTCATTAGATACCAATTCAGCAAGATTCCCTGAATTTCAATTTAAGACTCCTTAAGTTTAAGCCTTAAATTTTAGACATTTTCTAGAATCAAGATAATGGATTTTGATAAAAATTCAAATAAGGATACTAGACATAAGGTTTTGTGTTATGTTGATTTTAATCTTCGTAAATAGGACACAAGTGATGCGAAACTGTTCTGTTTATAGAATTTATTTTACATATGTGGGGACAAGTATTTTAGTTATAATATATATATATATATGTGTGTGTGCATATTTATATATGTGTTTATATATATATATATATATATATAACACATTACATCTCATGGTATTAGATAGAATTATTTAAATTTTAGTTTCATTCACATGTAATTACCTTTAGAGGCAAAAAGTGTCCTCGAAATGCAAATATTTAATATTTTAATAAATGCAAATAAAAATGTTATTACTTTTGCCTTCCTCTATTCATAAAAAAATCTGTTGCTAAAATGAATAAAACTAAAACAATGAAATGAGAAATCTATACTAGGAGTTTATCTTATTAAAACGGGCTTTGAAAAATCATGATGCAAGAATTATTTTATTAAGTGCCATTTCTTTGTATACATAAATAATAATAAAATCATTGTGTACTATGCTCAGGTACACTGCAATTCATCAAAACTCCCATGTGTATGGAAAAAGGACATCAGGTGTATTTCCGGCGAATTACAGGAAGCCTGTCTCTGCAGGCAGTTTGTTTCATGCTTCAGCAATTCTGGGTGTCAAAAAAAATATTTCCGGAAGTCATGGAAGTTGTGCTGTTTTCTGACTTTTTAGATATGTCCACGCGTGTTAGACACATGGAGATCAAAGTGGTGCTCAAGGTTGTTGAGATGGTTAATAATTTTGTGTGTTTACCGAGTCGGTTGCTAGACATTGTAGCTTCGATGATAATATGTATTAATGTATTTTGAATGAAATCAAACTCTGTATGTAGATAATGAAAGTATTAATTATATAAAACAATTCTCAAAGTTTTATAATGTAAAGAAAAAAAAAAGAAAATATAGATCATGGATACCAAGACTTTTACTACTTTTTTTGTTATGTTTTTAGTTCTTTTATTTGCTTTGGTAGGTTTAAAATACATATCAGAATTTTTTTTTTTTTTTTTTTTTTTTTAAACTATTTCAAGATTATTTACAGTAGAGTTTTATATTTATATCAGCAGTCCTCCCACACTCATAAAGTCAGAAAATGTCATAGAAATTTATATAGAAAAATACCTTGGAAAGTCCTGGAATTTGAGTTTCAAATTTAGCTGGCTACCCTGCAAGTCCTAAAATCTATTAGTGACTACCCACTATTGTCCAGCTAGATCGCATAACCTAAAGCAAGTGTAAAAAGTGTACTTTTTTAACATTTGTAATATGAGGTCAAGTAATTATTTAAAAAAAAAAAAAAAACAAACTGAACTTAAAAAAAAACTTAGTACAGTGTTGCTACTAAAAGAAAACAATTTTAGGCAGCTGTAAAATGACAAATGGTTTTAACAAATCTAAACCTTTTTTTCTTTTTTTTAATCAAGTATTTTAAATTATCAAAATACCAATAAAAATAATTATTAATGTTTAAACCGCTTTTGAAATACATTCTTTACCAAGATATTCTTAATTTATATTTTGTTTTATAAAATACAGAAAATATATTTTAAGAAACATGAATTTCTTTTCTTTACATTCTAATATATTTCAGTTATTTTATGGACCTAATCGATAATTGTCCCTAATGACCTCAGAGAAATCTATGGAAAATTTCAATTGTGTCTTTAGATTCTGTGAAAAATGTAATCCTTATTGGAATGTTCTAACTCTTAACATCGATTTCTCTAACACGTATCTATATATATATATATCAGATAAGTGAAGTCAAATGAGATTTTGGTAGTATTCAAATGGACAATTAACTACACCTTAGAGATAGAAGGAAATGGTGAAGTCAGATTATGGCCATTATCTACTCAGAAATAATGCAGGTATTAAATCAGCTCAATGGTTGATCTATAGGTTCAACCAGAGCTATTATTGCAATTTATAAATAAACAAAATTATGACATTCATTTATATTAGTTCCAAGAATTCAACATCAACTGTGTGTGTATGTATGTGTATATGTATATATATATATACACACACATACACACACACACACACACACACACACACACACACACACACACACACACACACAAGAGGCTCCGATTAAGTTTGTTGAGTCCTCTACATTGTATTATGTTTATGGCCTGCTGTATTTGGCATAAATATAACTTAATTTCTCACATATCACGTGATAATTTCCTATGGCCTAGAGGATAGAACAGAAGCATGTGGTATCAAGGTTGGCTGTGTGAACAGAGTTCGTGCCTTGTGACCGTCTGAAATTATCACCTCCCTACACTGATGAGAGCATTAGCTCGAAACGATGTTATATGTAGGTAAATATAATTTAATATTTATTTATGAATATTATATATATATATATTACCAAACTGGATTTCACTGTGTTCTATGTAGACAAGGTTAACTTTTATTGTTTCCCTTGAGTTTACCTTTGTTCCCACTACATAACTTTTTTATCATTTTATAATATTTATGAATTCCACCATTCTGGACAGTTTTGGATTTCAACAATTTATTAACAAGCTATTTCGGCTGTCCCCTGTCTAGGCAAAATGTAAATAAGTAAATAAATATTGAAATCATAAACCCGTTAAGAGGTGGCTAATCTAGTTTAAATATGGAAAAAGTACATAAAGGATCTATATATGTAAGTGAACAATATCTTAAGAGTCATGTATAATATAAAAAATAAATAAATAAAAAAAAAAATTTTTTAAATTGGATTTAAAAACTCTGTATAAAATAGTTTTTATACTATCAGCTTTATCTTTTTATTGTCAATCCATGTTACGTACTCAAATCTTATATAATTTTCAAGATTGTTGCAAAGGTTTCAGAGTACAATTGCCATTTAGAGAAAAATTATATTTTATGGCCTTCAGATGGAAGAGATATAACACATTTTTTTATTTTCTTTTTCTATTTTTTTTTTTTTCTATTTTTCTTTCTTGCATTCAAATGAAGAAACAGAATTAAGATTTGTTTTTCCTTTTAATAATTGTTTACTTCACCCGTTTTTTTTTTTTTCTTTTGCGTCATCATTCATTTCTTTTTTTCTTTACTTTTCCTTTCTCTTTTTCTCCCACACTCTTTTTTACCTACTTCTCTTTGCCCCCAAATTGCTCAGCTAAGTATACTCGTACGTGTTTCAATGCACATACCTTGCTTTTTAACTGACTCTATTGTGTAATATATTTGCTTTTGGGATTTCAACAGTGTTTGTCCCCAAATTGAATCGGTGAGGGTTGGGCCTTTATTTACCCACGGTCATGCAAGCCTTATTTGCACGTGACTAACTCATCTCATCTTGAAAGACTCTCTTTATCTACCTTTAAGAACACTTCTTTTTTTTTTTTTTTGCATCTCCACAAACTTCGTTTATTTTGACTCACTAACAAACGTGCTCCGTGTCATTTCGGTCGACAAAATTTGTAGGTTCATCTCATAACATTGGAAAGTCACATCAGTTTTCTTCCTTTTACTCCAGAAAAAAACCCAACTAGGCTGTATTTACTGGTTGATTCACTTGCAAGATGTCAAAGCATCACTGTCAATCTAACTCTGTTATCTCTGAGATAAGCAAGTTAATCATAGCAAGAATATGCATCTTATCTTTCTTATATCAAATTAAATCAGTTGGATTCTCAACTTTTGTCATCGGTAGCTACCATCCTACAAAAATCAATATTTAATTTTGAATAGCCATTTTATTTTGTTGAAGGTTGGTTCATGTTTAAGAGATTAAAATGTAATTTAAGTGAATTTCTTCTACAAAATAATTTGATTAAATTTATTTTACGTATAGGCGTTTTTTTTTTTTTGTTTTTGTTTTTTTTTAAGGTAAATTTGTATTTGTCTTATGCAGACTTATTTCTTTTTGTTTCCAAGAGAAAAATAATTTTGGGTGGTACATAATTTGGTTTTCGTCTATTAAAGACTTACTTCCCTTTTGTTGGAACAAAAAATAAAAAATTTAAGAGATAAAGAAAATGGCACAGTTTCGAATTGGAAACTCAAAAGAAATTGCAAATAAATACTTTTCCAAGGTAGGGACGGCTAGTTGTGTATATAGAACTGTTGACTTTGCATGCTGTTCAACTTTCTCTAATACGTCAAGCAAAGGTATGAATCAATTTCTCTTCCTCCCAGCTTTAGGAAAAACAGTATAGACTACACTCTCCAGCTATGCTAGGGCAATTAGTTTTGAAGAAGAACTCAGCGTAACCACTCTGGCAAACAATTCTGATCGTCTCAAATTGAGTTATCCGGGTAGAAATAGCTCACCAGTTATGGAAATGCAGTTGTTTTTGAGAAAATAACTCTGATATAAAATTGACCAATAGCAGTGATTAAACACTGTTACGTTTCTTTGGCCGACTAAACACTCATGATGACTATATATAGAGTTCCCCTGCACTTATTCATTACAGGAGCAGCCATATTATCATATATTTATATTTAGGATGTAACTCCTCATTAATTCATTTAAGATTTATCTATTTTTTCTAGCCTGCTAATTGACGTCTGCTTCGCTGAGCAAATACAATACGAACTACTATCTAATTCAACACTTTTTAGTTAAAAATAAATTAGTTAAATAACACCTCAAAAATTATTTTATTACTTTTTTAGAGGAAAAAACGACATAGCTTTTAAGAAAAATTGTCAATTCTTGTGTTTTGTAAAGAAGACTTTATCATCTTTGTTCAAATCTTCAGTCATTTCTGGTTTGATATGTTGACTTCAAATTCAGACTATATCGGATATTTACCAAATTGCGAGATCACTTCTCGACACTGAACAATGTGTTTACGTTGTGGCTCTGTAGGAAATTAATACTTCAATGACTCTAAGTTGGCTCGACACTTGATGTGTAAGCACTTTTCTTCTTTTTTTGTTTCCTTTTTGTAACTCAACCACTCTACCCTCTCTGCCATCAGCAAACTGCTTTGCTACTAAAATGACTTTCCACCCCCTTCAAAATTCTTTCACTTTTCTTTCTTTCTTCTGAGCCAAAATGATATTGTAAAAAGAATAACCTAATGCTGGCTTGAGCATATAAATCTCTATTAGTCATGCATACATAAACGCACATATGTATGTTTGAGAGTTTGAATTACCTACTAGACACCATCCTCGAGTGTCTTCGATCTCTCTGTACAGAGGTTTGTCAGTACAACCTGACATGAGGATACTTCACCTTAACTCTAAACCGTGACTAAATATACAAAGTAACATAGTATTCACAGCACAAATAAGATCCCCTCAGCATGGCTATATACTTGCTCATACGAGGAATAGTGCCCCTTCTAGTGGTGTTACCTGAAGTAACAACACGTAGACGGATACTCCACCAGACTAGATGAATTCTTGTCCTGGAATCCGGTAGGACTGAGAGACCAAAAGAAAGATATACTATAACATAATTAACTGGTCAATTGGGGAGAGGAAAAGTAATCTTCTTTACTAACGCAAGAAGAACTTAGATAGATATCCGAATATTCTATTAATCTCATATAGAGATCAAGTCTAAGCCTCAAAAAGGGGCTCTTTGATTTCTGAGAACTTCGACTGAAGTAAAATAAAATAAAAAAATTTTAAAAAATGAACAGTGTTATCAAATTTGGTTTTGCGGTAAATAGTATGAAAGTTCTCAATACCATGAAAAGTAGAATTGCTGTAATATTGTATGACTTACATTGCCATAGTGTTGCTCTAGCGAACTATTCAGAGCCAAATAACTCAACAAAATAAAGATATTCGCTTATATAATAAGTGAACGTATGTGTTCAGCTCGCTTCAATAATCACATATGCAAATTTAATTTTATGAGAAAAGACGTGGAGGCTTAATCTTAAAAAAAAAAAAAAAAACTAATAATAATGAAAATAAAGAATCTTTTTCACGTTTAATCATCATCTAGTCGTGGTAGTGTCACTGCTCTTCCTGACTGCCTCAGCCATCTCTCTCTCTATCCTCCATCACACCAGGTAGGTCTTCATAAGTCCATCGAGTCCTCTGCTAGTTGCTTGACGTACATTCTGTGCGATCTCCCCACTTAACCACATCCCTGTTTTTGGCATCCGCAAAAGAATATCACTGACGATTTCATGCTTACCTTTCCAGCCGTGACCAGCAAATCACGTTCT
>OY744530.1:79825921-80005921 GCA_963556195.1 Sepiola atlantica
TCTCTCTCTTTCTTCTCTCTTTCTTCTCTCTCTCTCTCTTTCTTCTCTCTCTCTCTCTTTCTTCTCTCTCTCTTTCTTCACTCTCTCTCTCTCTCTTTCTTCACTCTCTCTCTCTCTCTTTCTTCTCTCTCCTTCTCTCTTTCTTCTCTCTCCTTCTCTCTTTCTTCTCTCTCTCTCTCTCTCTTTCTTCTCTCTCTCTCTCTCTCTTTCTTCTCTCTCTCTCTCTCTCTTTCTTCTCTCTCTCTCTCTCTCTTTCTTCTCTCTCTCTCTCTCTCTTTCTTCTCTCTCTCTCTCTCTCTTTCTTCTCTCTCTCTCTCTCTCCTTTCTTTTCTCTCTCTCTCTCTCCTTTCTTTTCTCTCTCTCTCTCTCTCCTTTCTTTTCTCTCTCTCTCTCTCTCCTTTCTTTTCTCTCTCTCTCTCTCTCCTTTCTTTTCTCTCTCTCTCTCTCTCCTTTCTTTTCTCTCTCTCTCTCTCTCCTTTCTTTTCTCTCTCTCTCTCTCTCCTTTCTTTTCTCTCTCTCTCTCTCTCCTTTCTTTTCTCTCTCTCTCTCTCCTTTCTTTTCTCTCTCTCTCTCTCCTTTCTTTTCTCTCTCTCTCTCTCCTTTCTTTTCTCTCTCTCTCTCTCCTTTCTTTTCTCTCTCTCTCTCTCCTTTCTTTTCTCTCTCTCTCTCTCCTTTCTTTTCTCTCTCTCTCTCTCCTTTCTTTTCTCTCTCTCTCCTTTCTTTTCTCTCTCTCTCCTTTCTTTTCTCTCTCTCTCTTTCTTTTCTCTCTCTCTCTTTCTTTTCTCTCTCTTTTTCTTTTCTCTTTTTTTTTATCTTTCTTTTTTTTTTCTTTTTCTTTCTGAGAAACCTGTAATCTGACATGCTTTAATTTTAGTTATAAATTTTTTTTTTTTCTCTAATCTTTTTCTTAAATTTTATTTACATGTTCTTCATTTCTTTCTTCCTGTTCCATTCATCTTTCCTTCATTTCATTTGTTTCCCTTTTCACCTCATTGTAACCATCACTCCTCCTCTTTCTTACAAATTACTATCACCCCCCCCCCTCTCTCTCTCTCTTTGTACTCACACCCTATTCCACGGTCATGTTTTATCTGCCATTTTATTCTATTCTGGTTTCTCTAGTTTGAACAATTTGTTTGACCTGCAAACAATCAAATAACCAAATAAACTAGTCAGATGTTCATCCCATTTATCTCCTATTTGTTATGCTTGTGTGGGTTATATTATATGTGTTAGCTGTATCTACCGGGCATTGCCCGGAATGCAGTGAAGTCATTTTAGTTTTTAATATTTATTTATTTGCACATTTTTAACTTTTTCAGAAAAAAATACTTTTTAGTTGTAAGGGAGACAACTAGTTTATATTCTTCAATTGAAAATATGATTTTTTTTTTTTTTTACGTCGTAATTAAAATCTTTCCATATTACCAGTTATTCCGCCCGGACTACATATTTTTTAAATAAACAATAGTATGTTATTCCATTGCCAATAACATGATACAACAATAACAAATGAAAATTCATGATATGTCAGCTTAAATGCTCTTTGGGTCACACTTTTAAAATTTCATAACTTTGTATGTTTGCTATATGTATTGAGTTGATGCGTAAAAGAATAGATTAAGTTAGGGCTCACCAACATATCATCTGTTGGCCAGAACTGGGCCGCCAGATGCTTTTGTCTTGCCCATGTTGAATAGAAATACATTCATTGTATTTGAATATCTCCTAACTTGGCATGCAGAATGATAAGCTATGTCTGATAAGATCAATCCTGAATATGGTCTTATAATAAGAATGTACAACTATCCGAGAACATGTGGAAGGGTTTTATATTGTTTGGTGAACCCCACCCCTTATTATAATCCTAGTTTAGCTTCAAACACTTAGTTGCACCGATCATCTCTCTCATCCCTATTCCTAATTTGAACCCTGCATCTCTCTCATCCCTACTCCTAATTTGAACCCTGCATCTCTCTCCATCCCTACCCCTTATTTGAACCCTGCATCTCTACGTCCCTCCCCCTTATTTGAACCCTGCATCTCTACATTCCTCCCCCTTATTTGAACCCTGCATCTCTACATTCCTCCCCCTTATTTGAACCCTGCATCTCTACATCCCTCCCCCTTATTTGAACCCTGCATCTCTACATCCCTCCCCCTTATTTGTAACCCTGCATCTCTACATCCCTCCCCTTTATTTGAACCCTGCATCTCTACGTCCCTCCCCCTTATTTGAACCCTGCATCTCTACATCCCTCCCCTTTATTTGAACCCTGCATCTCTACATCCTTCCCCCTTATTTGAACCCTGCATCTCTACATCCCTCCCTTTTATTTGAACCCTGCATCTCTACATCCCTCCCCCTTATTTGAACCCTGCATCTCTCTCCCCTCCTCATTCCTTATTCAAACCCTGCATCTGCATCTATCTCTCTCTCCCCATCCCTTATTCGAACCATGCATGTTTCTGCCTTCCTAATTTTCTCTTTTCTGCCTCCCCCCCCTATTTGTGTTCAACCTCCCCCTCTCTTTCTCCTCTTTCCTTATCAGTATAACAAAAGCGGTATTTTGTTACTATATCAATTCTTTTCAACTTTGGACTGCCCAGACTGCTCCACCTCATTCCTTTCTTCAACCACTTGGTTGCTGAGGGAAACGTCATCTCCCTCCCCAATCTGGCCATGTGTCTATCATCACCACTGCCCATCGCTCTCTATAGCTTATATTATACATCACTGCAAGAGGAAAGAGATTGAAGTATTCTTTCAATGACTTCCAAGTCAAGTTAAGAGCCTGCATCATCATCATCACCACCACCACCACCACCAATATTGTTGCTGTATTCTCTCATATCGCACGGACTCCTTTTGTGTGCAAAGCATTGGTCGGGGAGAGTTGAGTCGAGTGGAGAAAAAAAATGGACACAGGAATCCATTTTGTTTCTACATTGACGCCATTTTCTTTTCTTATTTTTTCCGTTTTCTTTTCTTTTTTATACCTGTATTCTGTCTCCCTTTTCAAATATTTTTTCTCTTTCGTTTATTGCTTCTTTTTTTCTTCTTTTTTTTGCTTTTTTTATTTTGCATTTGTATTATCTTTCTTCCTACCTCTCTTCATATTTGCGCTGAGTCCACAGGCAGTGTCAATAAGCAAGGCAACTTGGCTGGGGAACTGGCCGCTTCCACCTCTCTAGTTTTTCTTTTTTCTCTTTTTTTTCTCTTGTGTGTACACCACCAACCGAATTACACTAAGTAGCGGGAATTTGGTGTGAAATCCAAACACGCAGCTCGCACAAGTGTTATTACAAGATATTAGATGTTTGCCCCTCAAGTGAAAAGCTAATATTTGCCAGCGATGGTACCTTTTCCATACATACCACCTTTTAGTTTTTTGTTTTTTACCCTCTCTCTCACTTTAATCTCACACACAAAACATCTTGCGCGTTATACACACTCTGTACACAGTACACCGTACACCACATTTTGCTTTATTTTTTTTTGGGGGGGGGGGCACTTTCTGTGCAAACAAGTCATCGCCTGGCATTCACGATTCCTTTTTGTTTGTTGATAGCCATTGGCACTAGATTAGACCGAGACCCCCCCCCCCACCTTACCCCAACACCACGGCTTCATTTTTTTTTTCAAATAGGTTTTTCTGCGTATACATATATATACAGCTGATGGGTGGACAAGTATATCGACATACAACCAGATAAATTCATAGCTACATACATCTTTATATACACAGTATTAATAGGGATACACTTGGCCTTTTGGCTCGGAGCAAAATGAATCTGTTCTGATACTACACTTCATCTTTTCTGTCCTCGGTCAGTGAAGGAGAAATCATTCTAGACTGGGGCAATTTCAATTTTTGTTCCCATCCAGAGTGCCCCTCTTTTTGAGCGGCTGGATTTTCCCCAGATTAAAAACCGTCCTTGCGTCTATCGCTGCCCTCGTAGGGAGGCAAGTAAAAAATGACACATGGATGTGTATGCATTTTCTGTGTAATCTTTTGCTTTTTCTAATTGTTGAGTTTCAAATCTACATATGAAACACTCTTCACGTCTGGCCACACTGAAGAGGCTGTGTTGCAGTGAAAACGCTATCTGTGGATGACACACACACACACATACTAGTAGAATACCCATCCTGATATAATACTACTAAACCTTATGCCAAGAATCCTTATTCCAATTTTGATCAAAATCCATTGCATGATTTTGATTCTAGAAATGTCTAATATTTTAAAGTTTAAGGGGTATCAAGAAATTGAAATTCATGGAATCTTGCTAATTTGTGTCAAATGACTATGTATCAAATTCAATGCAAATCTGAAATAATTGAATTTTCACATGGGAGAGTGTGTCCATATTATGTCCCTTAAAAACTCTTCAAAATAATCTGAAATGAATTTTCACATGGGAGAGTGTGTCCATATTATGTCACTTAAAAACTCTTCAAAAAAATCTGAAATAATTGAATTTTCACATGGGAGAGTGTGTCCATATTATGTCACTTAAAAACTCTTCAAAATAATCTGAAATGATATAATTTTCACATGGGAGAGTGTGTCCATATTATGTCACTTAAAAACTCTTCAAATAAATCTGAAATAATTGAATTTTCACATGGGAGAGTGTGTCCATATTATGTCACTTAAAAACTCTTCAAAAAAATATGAAATGAATTTTCACATGGGAGAGTGTGTCCATATTATGTCACTTAAAAACTCTTCAAAAAAATCTGAAATAATTGAATTTTCACATGGGAGAGTGTGTCCATATTATGTCACTTAAAAAATCTGAAATAATTGAATTTTCACATGGGAAAATGTGTCCATATGTCACTTAAAAACTCTTCAAAATAATCTGAAATAATTGAATTTTCACATGGGAGAGTGTGTCCATATTATGTCCCTTAAAAACTCTTCAAAATAATCTGAAATGAATTTTCACATGGGAGAGTGTGTCCATATTATGTCACTTAAAAACTCTTCAAAAAAATCTGAAATAATTGAATTTTCACATGGGAGAGTGTGTCCATATTATGTCCCTTAAAAACTCTTCAAAATAATCTGAAATAATTGAATTTTCACATGGGAGAGTGTGTCCATATTATGTCACGTAAAAACTCTTCAAAATAATCTGAAATAATTGAATTTTCACATGGGAGAGTGTGTCCATATTATGTCACTTAAAAACTCTTCAAAATAATCTGAAATGAATTTTCACATGGGAGAGTGTGTCCATATTATGTCACTTAAAAACTCTTCAAAATATTCCACAGAAACAGAAATTTGAGGAATATTTATTAATTGCTGTTTAATACCTCTTGTTAAAATTTCACAAAAACTGTAGGTTTCTGAATTTTCACGAAGGGCTTCCCCTCTCTTTGTCCACCGTTGCATAAAACTAAATTAAACTAAATGTAGCCCACATTACTCACCTTTATGCCTAGAAGCCGTGTTCCAAAATCCATAATGATTGGTTAAATAGTTTAGTAGTGAATCTTATACATAAAAATATATAAACATATATGCATAGCTAACTTTATATACATGAAACTTACTGGCACAGCGTAAGTATGTGTGTTCTTACAAGTCTGGAATACGTCCTCGACAATACATCCAACAGTGACTTTGTTGCTGTCGGGCTGAGCTATGGTTCTGTTCAGTCTCAGGAGGTTCAACCTCCCAGGCTTTACCTTCTATTTGAGAAGGGGTTAGTCGGTTGCTAATCATCTGAAACGTCCCTACCGGGGAATGCCGACAGTGCAGTCAGGCATTTCTTGTAGGCAAAAGTACACTAGTCCGAGTGCGCTGGCTTTTCAAAACCACACCTGACCTTGTTTTCTAACTTCCTCCAGAGGATGTAATTAAAATACATGCATCCCCTAAATATTAAAATTTACAATCTTACTCACCATGTTACCGGCAATATATATTTAAAAATTAATAGTTGTCCATTCATTAGTTAAGATTATGTACGTATAAATATATACACATACCTAACTTTATATATATATATATATATAGAGAGAGAGAGAGAGAAGAGATATATATTAAACTTTAGGGTTTTAAATCGGCCTACCTTTCCCATAAATAACCAGTTTAAACGCGTCACCAACACCAAACGATAGTATAGTTAAGTTCAATTCGTGGATTGTGAAATTGTACGATTTTCCGGAACCGGAAATTTGTCTTTTACTTCTTTACTCCCAAATAGAAAAGCTCTTTCCGTGTGCTTCGGCTATTGATGATCAGGCTATTTATGGTGCCTAGTTTCTTTTGTAATCATTATTCTAATTTTGATCAAAATTCATTACTGATTTATGAAGAAAAGAATGAGAAAAAGTAACTGTTAGTAAACCTTGACTGAGATAAAAACCAAATAAGGAATGATAAGTCTTACTAAAAGAATGAGTTGATTTTTCTTTTAATGTGACTATTTAAGAATTTCTACATATTAGAAAAGTGCTAGATTGAATTAATTGTTTTTAATGAATTGTAACGGACTATTGCAATTAACATGGTAGTAGAATAACAAATGCAAATTGGCTAGTGAAAACAAGTTTGATTGGTCAGCTTAAATGCTATTTAAGTTCAACTTTGAAAATCTGGCTAACGTTATTTTATGTATTAAATTTTTTTAAATTTACTTGAATAGCTATTTTCACCTGTTCAAAGAAATAGTCAGAATAATTTGGAAATAATGATGTGAAAGCTTTTAGTTTTTTTTTTTAGGAGGAAGAAGGGGTTCCAATTATCGTGGCATGATTTCTTTGAACAATTGTTAGATGACAATAGCTAATTAGAAATATGTAAAAGATAAAAACAATTTTTTTTAATTTCAAAAATATTGTTTTCACATAGTGAATATTTGAATATAAATGGACTTTTATGTTTTTAGTGTTCTAGGACCATAGAAAACAAAGCTTAGTGCAATTTTTTTTTCTTTATACTCCTACAGCAGCCATTTTGAAGATGGGTCGACACAGCAAATGTGATCAATTATGGTTTTTCACACCAAAAAAACGATTTAGATTTCTAAATATTGATTTGTCTGTTGGTTTTTGTTTTGAGAGAATTCACACCAGCCCGTCTCCAAACTTGTTTTTTTTTTTGTTTGTTTGGTTTTTTTTCTTTTTTTTTTCATTTCAGTGAAAAAGAAAAAATGTTTTCCTCCTCATGATAAACTAATAAAGAGTTTCCTCCCTTTTTTGGAAAATCAGTAAACAATTAATTGGCTGAATCAAAATGTCAAGAAAATCGAATCGAAATAGATTCTCTTTTTGTCATTTGTTTTTTATTCTTATATTTCGTTTGATTTTTCGCAAAAAGAAATATTGACAGTTTACAATTTTTAATTTTTCCAGATCCTCTTATCTTCCCCCTCTCTTATCTCTCTATATATATCATGCTATATATCTCTTATCTCTCTATATATATCTCTTATATAGCACGATATATATAGAGAGATATCTCTTATCTCTATATATATCGTGCTATATATCTCTTATTTCTATATATATCGTACTATATATCTCTTATCTCTCTATATATCGTGCTATATATCTCTTATTTCTATATATATCGTGCTATATATCTCTTATCTCTCTATATATCGTACTATATATCTCTTATCTCTATATGTATCATGCTATATATCTCTTATCTCTATATGTATCATGCTATATATCTCTTATCTCTATATATATATTGTACTATATAGTTCTCATCTCTATATATCGTGCTATATAGTTATCTTTATATATATCGTGCTCTATATTTCTTATCTCTCATGCTATATATTTTCTCTCTCTTATGTATATATATTTAGGTGTCTCTTCAATTCTTCTATTTTCAATTCCTCCAAAGACTTAAAAACTCTATTTCTCTCTCTTCCAGTGGGGTCACATCTCGGGCTTCAGCAGCTCTTCGTCGTTGCCTCTCTGCCGAGTTAAGGTTAACATGCTTTTGCTAGGAAGTTGACTTTAATAATACATACCCTTAACCCCCTACCCTACCTTCATTTGTTGGAAAAAAATAAATGGCATTCAACTTCCAGAAATCTACCCAAGCTGCCTATGTGTGTGTGTGCGTGTTTTGTGGGTTTTTTTTTTTTCTTTGTTTTTCTTTTCGACTTTATCGTGTGCTGTGTTCAATTTCTATGCTTGCTTTTCAAGCCTGTATAAATAAACATTAATTATTTTCTCCGGTGTTCAAACTAACAGTGTTTTATACATGTACTGCATTGTCCTGGCATTAAGAACCCCACCCCCGCACCCCAATTTAAAAATATCAAATCCGTAAAACTAAAATTTAAAAAAATTTTTAAAAATAAAAAATTTAACTCTGTTCTCTGCATTTTCAAAAACTTTAGAAAGATGTTTTGTAGGTGGCTTGCTGATGCAAAACCTCATTTTGGCCCTTTATGGTCAGAATCTTGGTTTTACATTTATAATAATACCTTAAGGCGATTTCATGTTCGTATATATGGTATCACTTTGCATCCCTTGTTTAAAACATGAGATGACCCAATCTCAGAAGATGCAATGTAAAAAAAAGAAAAAAAGTAATGTTACTGTTGTATCGAACGTGTAACTCAAACTAAAATATACTATCTTGGCCTTCAGGCCACCCATCAAAGTTTAGTGTTTACTTTTTGGGTTTTTGTTGTTGTTTTCTGCTGAGATTACTAAATGCATTGTGCTTAACGATTTGGTTGCCTTTTGTTAGTTTTCTTTAATATACCATTTTTTTTATTCTCTAATGCAGGGGTTCTCAACCAGAGAAGAATTCCCTTGAGGGTGGGGCAATAACAGTGGAACCATAATCATAGACAAATCTTCATCAGAATAAAAATTAATTACGATGCCTTTATATCCTATTAAACTTTTTGTTTAATGAATTACAAAAAACTTATATTCTATTCGATTTAGTTTTTGATCCAAGTAATTAGTTATGAAAAGTTGTAAAATTTATCAACATTTTTAATGGCTATTAAAATTTAAAAACTACACAAAAATAAACGAATTCAATGTATTTGTACCAATAAAAAGAAAAAAATTGATATTAAATGGAAATCATTTGGAATGCACTCGAGTAAGGCATCTTCAAAATGTGGGGTTTGACATTTTGACAAATGGGTAAAAGGGGAGCTGTGGGGAAGGTTGAGAACCACTGTTCTGTTTTGCATGATTTGGTTTTTCTTTTTTCTTTCGCCTTTCAAATATTGAAATTATTTCTCAAATGTTGTAAATTGATTTAAAAATAAAGATCGTACATTGTTTTAGAAACCATGTTTCAATCTGGCACTCCCCGACTATGAAAGAAATACAGATTAAATTTTTTTTTACACAGGTTAATCAAACTAAAACCTCTCTTCCCTAATGACCACTTGGTAGTCTCGTTTTTTTCTGTTTGTTTTTTTAGGGTAACTAAATCTAACATCTAACACATACTCATTGCCTGTAAAGATCTCCAACAAACCAGAAAAAAATACTACCAAATAGACAATTTGAAGGATCTGTTTAACAAAGTTTGCATAGACAATATATTTAATTTCCTGAAAAGCTACAGGACTTTTCAAGAAAATTTGAAAAACACAAAAATCTCTTTATCCATGTCCCAAATATTCCTACCACTATAAGTTGAATAAGAAAGAAAAAAACATAAAAATACATACAACCCAATTCTACTGCAAGTAACCTATACATAAGAATCTGATAGATAACCTTTCGTGGCATTAAATGACCTTACAGGATCGATATGCTGTTAAAAAAACAACCAACTTATGTTCTTTCAAGCGAGATTGAACTTTCTTTTAGGGATAGAAATCCAGACACTAACTTTACGTTCCACATTCATAAAAAACTATTTAGGGAGTCTTTTTTTTTTTTAAATAACTAACATGCCTAAAGCATCTTTTCAGAATCACAAAAATGTCTACAGAAAATCATGTAGATTTTTTTAGTAGTTTTCGCGGGATGCAGCGTCAAACAGATGTTCATCAAATTAAATATGTTATTATGAAAAGTTAAAAATTTCATTAAATAACTGAAGTTTCCATATTTTTTTACTTGATGTAAAATCGGCCATTTATTATTTACAAAACAATAAATGTTGTGGTCCAAACATGATTATTGCTGGTGGCTTCCACTGTATTTTGATGTCTATCCATAGAGAATTACTCATGTTCTTTTTTTTTTCTATTTCTTCGTTTAGAGAGCATCTGCATCTCCGGCTGACCGCGAAAAGTACAGACATCGAAGCCGGTCGCCAGAAGTAAATGAAAACTCAAAAAAAAGGCGAGCAGAAGAAAAACCTAACGTAAGTTTTCTATTATCTATCTCGTATTTTAATAATGTTGTTTCACATAATTTTCTGCAAGTAGTTAAGTTTGTGCTCAAATAATAATACTAATAATAAATTCGAATTTATTTATATATATATATATATTAATGATAAATATAAAAAAAACATAATACAATAGCAAGTTAATATTATTAGCAGTTAATTCTAGATATGCACAAAAGATCGTCTCCTCGGAAAACTATTGAATTTTACGAGTGTTACAAAGCTGCGACCCCTTCTTTACAAAATACGGAAGCATAAATGTAATAATCCAGACATCAATAAATCAAGGTGGTTTTCAAATTTTAGATTTTTTTTTTTTTCTACATCAATATTAATATTTTTTTTAATATTAAATGGTACTTACATAATTTGAGATTCATAGCCGCTTCGAGTATTTCCGGAATAAATTTAAGACTCCAGTCAATATAAAATTATCTCTGCTGTTTGTTACTCCACGTATGAGACACCAAAATTTTAAAGATAAAAAATGTGTTTTCGGTTCGTGGGCAGAGCAGAGCATAGCATCTGTATTTGTTTGTTTTTTTGTTGTTTTTTGTGACGCTATTTTTTATGTGCATAAGCCTCAATTTTTCGATCATTTTAAAAAAAAAATAAAAAAAATTTACTACCGCATCTGTAATAAATATTTATCACAAAAAAAAATTGCTCATCGTTTTTTCCTTCATGAATGTACCAGCCTCCTTCTTTCTCTCCTGATAAAAATAATCATCAAAGAACAGCTTTACCTTTTTCCCATGAGAAAGATAGGTGGACAATATCCATAGTTTCAATTCAAGAAGTATCAGGGTAATCCCTCAAAAATACTACTTATCGAATCGTTAATAAAATTCACAATCCTTTCTACAATCCAACCATATTTGGTACAAATAAACTTCAGTCTATGCCTTACTTGTCCACCAAGTTTCAGTCATGAATGTCCAACAGTTTTTATTTTATTGCTGTTCAATGATATAGAGAGAAGGCACTTTCAGGATTCTCATTAGCAAGAGGTGTAATCCTGAATGGGCTTCACACTCCCCTTCCTCAGATATTTTATTTCTGGGGTTATCTCAAAGATCCAATATATCAAAAGAATCCCATGACTATTCTTGAAGTGAAGACGATCACACCTCAAATCAGAGCAGTTCCAATAGGCTGTGCCAATTATTGACAATTTTGCACACTGTATCCAACTGGTATTATCATTTAATGGCAAGAAAACAAATACTGTTGGACATTCATGACTGAAACTTGGTGGACAAGTCAGGCATAGACTGAAGTTTGTTTGTACCAAATATGGTTGGATTGCAAAAAGGATTGTGAATTTTATTAACGATTCAATGGGTGACATTTTAGTGGGTCACCCTATATTAAAACTTGAGTCATTTTTTTAAAATGTCCTTACTTTTTTAATTTTTTTTTTTATCTAGGATAGTGATGGTGAAAAAAGTGACCAGGACCTTGTTGTTGATGTTGCAGAAGTAAGTATGATATATAAAGTGAGTTTTAAAATCAGTAAGGTCTTATTTCTTTTTCTCGTTTTTTTTATTTCTGTTTTAATTTCATCGAAAACTTAAGAGTTGCTTCTTTTATGGTAATTAAATCCGGCTGTAAATTATTTTAAAATCCGAATTTTTAAAATTTTCCCTTAAAAAATGGTCATTATTTAATCGTGAATTTCTTGAGAATATATTAATTTTTTTTTTAGAATTCTGAAATTCCACGAGATCTCTAGAACTTAGTTTATGAAAAATAACTTTATAAAAGATTGATTAATTACAAATATTCTAATAATAGAGATTGTATATCAATAGTAAGTATAATAGAGATGCTATAAAAATGAATATTTATGTATTATAGGGTGACCTCCCCAAAAATACCCACCCATGGAATCGTTAATAAATTTCACAATTCTTTCTGCAATCCAACCGTATTTGGTACAAATAAACTTAATTCTATGCTTGTGTCAGTCATGAATCTCCAACCGTTTTTTTTATCACCGTTCAATGGTTTGCTCTGAATGTGCATCTGTGCGTTACTAGCCCACCTGGCTGCAATATGCAAAACTCTGACACGCTCTTCTCTTGGCACTGAATGAGTGACTCCATTGCCCTTAGCGTTTGCGTTTAATATTGTTCCAAAAGCCATGAATTTGTGGACTCATCTGTATATAAGTTTTTGTCTTGATACTAAAACATCAAAGCTTTCTCTAAAAGCAAGCTTGCACAGCCGCCATTGAAATTTTTTTTTTTTTTTTTTCTTGAACTGTCCAAGGCATTTTTGACACTACTCTATTTAAATCTTCCTTGCAATTCTTCTTCATAAACCTGAAATATTAAAAAATTTGCTCAATTATTAAATATTTTAGGGACGTTTTCATGGGTGGCATTTCTTGGGGGTCACCCTGTACTATTGTGTATACATGTTGGGTGTGTGTTCGCATACATGTGTGTATATATATGTGTGTATACGTGCATACACGTTTATGTATATATATATGTGTTTGTGGGTGTGTGTGTATATATTTGTGTGTGTCTGCATATATGTGTGCATACATGGTTGTGTGTGTGCATATGTGTGTATATTTACATGCAATACATAAACTTGTATATTTGTGTCTTATATATATATATATATATGTATGTGTGTATACGCATATTTTCATTGTTTTGTTTTTGTTTCCTTTTGTGTTTTCCAGGACAGTTCGCCTGTTAACGGAGACTTATCACCCAGAGAAAAAGTTCTAAAAGATTCCCATAAAAAAGACGACAGAAGCAGCCCTCGTAGCGATTCTTCCTCACACGCCAGCACAACATCTTCCTCTAAACATAAAGAGGTAAGTAATACGCAAAAAATCAACCCGTTATCTTCATCCTGCTTGGCTGCTGTATTCTTCAGCTTTTTTCCGATGGATTTTTCCAAAGAAATGGCTACATTCAATTCCCATGTTATCTTTCAGTGTTTCGTACCTTGGGATTTCTCATAACTCATCTTATCGCTGTTATGGTTAGCTCTTGTAACATAGATTTCCATTTAACGCCGATCCCTTTAGATGTACGTTCAAACCAGGCGTTCCAGCATCAATAACCAAGAAACAGGTCATCTTGTAGCAGTTACATGATTACGATCTATTTTCTTTGGAACTAGCATGTTCTCACTCATGGAGTGAACAGACGTAATATTTCTTTCCTCGTCTCTAGCCATGGCTAGACAATATGAAATTCCTGGACTTAATTCTATTTCTATTGTACAACCTATTTTGTATTCCTGCTTTCATAACTCCTTTCGGACCATTTGTTGATAAAACTGTTGGAATAAAAGTGATTTAAATTGTAAAGAAGTTTTTCCTTTTAATCAAAACTTTATCCTTTTCTACATATGAAACAAGGCCAGTAGGATGGATATCTATTAAACGACCCCTACTACAAAATGGCGATCCCAACATCTTCTCTCCAAACCTACAATCTATTATAAAAAGTCAAGTTAGCCTGATTCTTGAATTTTATTAACTTTCTCCCTATAAAATCGATGTTTGATTTTGACTTGCCAGAGTTTTTTTTTTTTTTAAGTTTTTTAAGAACATTGGTCCAATGTTTTCGAAAAATAATTTATCCGCCTTTTAAAATGGATACATTTTTCAATAATGACCTGAGTAGCAGCAGCAGACCCGTAGTTGAAAAAGAGGGAAAGGAAGTGTTTGGGTTTTTTTTGGGGGGGGGGGGGGGGGGGTTCCTTTCTTTATGTATTGAATTAATGGCATAACTGTACCATACTTGCCCCGTGGGTCAATCGCTGAGCACGTCGTTTTTAGAGAAATAATCTGAGTTCAAACCTCAACCCTGGCATAATTATTTTACTCAGATTTTGTTCCAAAATGAACTTAGACATTTTAAAGTACAGTATTAAGGAGATTGTTTAGTTTTGCATTATTTATTTATGTAATTTACAGAAATTAAGACCCTGGCAATGCTGGGTAGCTCTGTTCAGTATAAACCCCCAAAAGGGTTGATATACTGTAAAACAGACAAACCAGACCAAAATTCCCTCTAGCTATGAGTAAAATAAAAATGTGTTTTCATATGTAGATATTGTTTTTGAACCAAAGAGATAGAATCGACAACCCCAAAATCAAACCACATGTGATACCCATTAAATAACCGGAAAAAGGTTGATATGCTGTAAAACAAAACAACCAAACACCTCTGTCCACTTTACCCGGGGACAGATTCTAACAGTATATTGCTATTCTTCTTCTTTGTTGTCCATTAGCATGTCTTTTTCACATCGGATTAGGGTTGCACATTCACCATGGATGGCAATACAAAATGATTTTCTCCACGAAATTCCTTTACGTTGGCTTTTCTGTGCCATTGCTTGCTTAAGGACATCTTTGACTGTGTCACTTCAAGTCTTCTTCGGTCTGTCTTTTCCTCAATTACCTTTCTTGGCCTTTTGGCTAAGATCAAAGTGTAGTATCTGTTCCGATGGATACTGCACCCCATAGACTGGTATTGTCTTGGCCTTCGGGGCTTGATTTACGCCTGGCTATGGGTCTGTCCTGTGCAGTTCTAGGAGGTCCACCCTCCCAGGCTTGGGGGAGGAGTAAGTTTATTGCTTACTGTCTGAGGCGCCCCTAACGGGGAATGCCGACGGGGCTGCCCAGGCAATTTTTAATGGCCAGAGTTCTCACTTTCTCGGGCGCTGGCTTTTCAAACCCCACTTTCCCGACCCGATCTTGGGTCACATCTTACTTGTGGGAGTAAGATAAAACTGGCCTTGTGCCTAACTCCTGGGGAGGAGTAAATAAAACCTTAAACTGAGATGTGTGTACATCTATTTATCTGTCCAAAGCTTTGTTCAACATGTCTATACCATAGCAGGCGGTTGCAATGCAGAGCTGTCTTCAGTCTGAGTACCTTATGCCTCAATAGCAGGGAGTCAGAACTAACTCTGTCGTTCAGATGCTCATTAGAAATCTACTAAATCATAGCTTCATCATTTCTCTGCATCCTCACAAAGACCAAATTAGTGGCATCCCAACATTCACTCATATTGTAAATTTTTTTTATGATTTTGTCCTGATAAATCTTATTTTATTTTTTGTTTTTGCAGAATGATAAATCTGGCACTCCTGTATCAAAATCCCTCACCCCAACCAGTTCAGGGAGTGTTACGCCAGGTCCCTCGAGCGGCATGAAACCTATAGCTAAAGCGCCCCCTTTAAGTAAGTTGCATCTCTCTAGTTTAATACAAATTGATGTTGTCTTGTGTACCAACCCACTGTCGATTATGCAGTCTGCTTCACAATGTTCTTAATTCAGAATTTTCATATGTTTCAGGTGCATACCCTTTCATGCCACACGCTGGCCATGCAGTCTCAGCAGAGCTTAGTCCGAGCGCTGTCTATAGCAATAACATGTTACACAACAGTATTTCACCGAGCAGTTATTCCAGGGGACCAATGGTACGTAGTTGACTATTCTATCATATCCTCTCTCTCCATCTTTAATTTGAAAAAATAAATGTTGTTGGTTTGCTAACCAATAGTAATTGTTTTAAATGACACACAAATTTTTTAAATTCTAATATGGATACCTTAAAGAGCTAAACAATTAAAGACTACTTAGAGGTACATTACTATATATATATGTATATATACATATATATATATGGTACTTATGCAGTTTACGGACCGCATTATCGTTAGCACATTCCAGCAAGTTACATAAACCGCCAGAAGGTGCCGAATGAAAACTTTGTGTCGAAAACGCTGTTAATGTTAAAACGCTAGCAATCAGTAATAATTAAGGGGAAAACATTTAAATAGAGAAAACGGTCATCACATGGTAATTTCAACAAAAAAAGTTTTTTTTGTTACAAGGAAAAATTAATGGAAAACATAATCTTGTAAGAAACTTTAATAATCAAGGGGAAAAAACACTCATAGTATGATTAAGTTTATGAATAAATATTTATTTTTAGCAAAGAAAATAATGCAACAACTTATAGCAAACAGTTTTTTTTTTTTTTTTTTTTTTTTTTTTTTTTCCCATGCCAAATCTTTTTCAACCCTACCGACTGGGTTAGGTAGTTTTTCTGTTAGGGTGTTTTCTTAGCAGATTTCTGTTACGGCTAGGATAATTTCAGATGATGAGAGGGCCTGAACCCCAGTTACATATTCAGTCTAGACTACGCAAGCTAGCGCTCTAACCCCACGGCCACGGGGAATTACCATGTAAATAAGGGATATTAAGTTCTATTTGTGTCTAGGAAAGCGAGCAATAGACAGTAGACTATATATATATACATTACTATATATATATGTATATATATATAGTAATGTATCTTTAAGTAATCTACAAAAAAAAATGATCACAATATTTAATTTTCCTTTGAAATAAAATCTATACATGTAAATGGAGTTTCTGTTTTTCTTTAATGTCGCATCATTTAAATGACCAATATATTGAGATAAAATCTCTCCAAAGAAAATTTAGTATTGTGATCAGTTTTTTGTGTGTGCATCTGTTATTGGATATCTTGTTTCAAATCATGTTTTTTAAATGGAGACACTGTATGGTTGAAGAGATTGTCAAAATGTCTTCATAGGTGTGAAACTCATAATAATTATTTGAATTTGAGCATAAATGTTGCCATGAGAGAGATATTAAATTAAGAATTTATATATATATATATATATGTATTACATTTTTTAATAATAAAATAATTAAGCAAAAAACTAATCTGGAACAAAAATAAACTAGATCTAATATCCGGAACGTTTTTGTTCTTGTTTTTTAAGGGAAGTGGTGTCTGATCAACTCTGCTGGGAAGCCATGAGATTAAATACTGTTTTGTTTTTAAATTCTCGAAACAGTTTTTCATGGTATACAATTGATGATCTCTTAAAATAATGTTACGACTAGCGTAAATTCTTGGAAGAAAACTAATATAGTGACTGTAAAAAGTTAATAGACTTACAAGCAAAGTAGTTTTCCAACAAAGAAGTAGGGACTAAAAGTGTTTTTTTCCATATAGTTTTAATGGTTGAAAAACTTCCAAGACTATATATATATATATAATATTCTAAAATATTGTATAGATTCCTTTTTTTCCCAAAGAAATTTTTATTTTTTTATTATTTTTTTATTTTTATTTTTTTCCAGGCTGGATTTGAACCACATGGACATATGAGAATGCCGTCTTTCACGGGGTTTCAAAGCGGAAAACCGTAAGTATATATTGATTAATCAATCATATTGAACCAAACGAATGATGTAATTTTAAAATGCATTGAAATTGGGGGGGTCTGAACAATGAGCCTCACTAGCTTGAAATGTTCATTAACCATATGAGTTGTTTTTAGTTAGACAAATCGAAAGAAAAATTGTATAAATTATTAATATAAAGAATTATAGCTTTTCTTAGAACTTGTCCCCTACAACGTTGATATTTAACCATGGGAAGAGTATCACCATAAACGAAGCCTATACATGAAGATTGTTTGAAAAAAAAGAAATTTAATTTTTTATTTATTCCAAAAAATTCACTGTAGTGTAACAGTGTACTGTAGTAAGGAATCAGATTTTTTTTCGAGGTTGTTGGGGGTATTCACATTACATTTAAATTTCTGTATGTTGATAATGTAGGAAGAGAATTCCAAAGTCAAGCAGTATAAAGAAAGTTATCAGAGTAGAAAATTTTCCACCATCTAGAGACCTCGACAGTGAAGAGGTGGGATTTCGCAGCTAGTCTATGGATTAGGAGTACTTTCGTTTACGTGGTAAAAGGTAGAAATATTCAACGGTTACAGGGAAAATAGTTTGAAGTAAAATAAATAAATCTGAAAGAAAAAGTTTGTATTTTTTTTTTTTTTAATAATTCTAACATAAGTTTCTTTTTTTCTTGAAATGATGAAGTATAGATAACTACCTTCACTTTGTCATCTCATATTCTCTCTTAACGCCCCCATCCTCTCAGATCTTTTAACTTGGCCTTCTCTTACATCCTTTCTTCTCCCCTCATCTTTGGCATCAAACCCTCTGTCCTGTCCCCTCATCTTTGGCATCAAACCCTCTGTCCTGTCCCCTCATCTTTGGCATCCAACCCTCTGCCCTGTCCCCTCATCTTTGGCATCCAACCCTCTGCCCTGTCCCCTCATCTTTGGCATCCAACCCTCTGCCCTGTCTCCTCATCTTTGGCATCCAACCCTCGGCCCTGTCTCCTCATCTTTGGCATCCAACCCTCTGCCCTGTCTCCTCTCCTTTGGAATCCAACCCTCTGCCCTGTCTCCTCTCCTTTGGCATCCGACCCTCTGCCCTGTCTCCTCTCCTTTGGCATCCAAACCCTCTGCCCTGTCTCCTCTCCTTTGGCATCCAAACCCTCTGCCCTGTCTCCTCTCCTTTGGCATCCAAACCCTCTGCCCTGTCTCCTCTCCTTTGGCATCCAACCCTCTGCCCTGTCTCCTCTCCTTTGGCATCCAACCCTCTGCCCTGTCTCCTCTCCTTTGGCATCCAAACCCTCTGCCCTGTCTCCTCTCCTTTGGCATCCAAACCCTCTGCCCTGTCTCCTCTCCTTTGGCATCCAACCCTCTGCCCTGTCTCCTCTCCTTTGGCATCCAACCCTCTGCCCTGTCTCCTCATCTTTGGCATCCAACCCTCTGCCCTGTCTCCTCATCTTTGGCATCCAACCCTCTGCCCTGTCTCCTCATCTTTGGCATCCAACCCTCTGCCCTGTCTCCTCATCTTTGGCATCCAACCCTCTGCCCTGTCTCCTCATCTTTGGCATCCAACCCTCTGCCCTGTCTCCTCATCTTTGGCATCCAACCCTCTGCCCTGTCTCCTCATCTTTGGCATCCAACCCTCTGCCCTGTCTCCTCATCTTTGGCATCCAACCCTCTGCCCTGTCTCCTCATCTTTGGCATCCAACCCTCTGCCCTGTCTCCTCATCTTTGGCATCCAACCCTCTGCCCTGTCTCCTCATCTTTGGCATCCAACCCTCTGCCCTGTCTCCTCATCTTTGGCATCCAACCCTCTGCCCTGTCTCCTCATCTTTGGCATCCAACCCTCTGCCCTGTCTCCTCATCTTTGGCATCCAACCCTCTGCCCTGTCTCCTCATCTTTGGCATCCAACCCTCTGCCCTGTCTCCTCATCTTTGGCATCCAACCCTCTGCCCTGTCTCCTCATCTTTGGCATCCAACCCTCTGCCCTGTCTCCTCATCTTTGGCATCCAACCCTCTGCCCTGTCTCCTCATCTTTGGCATCCAACCCTCTGCCCTGTCTCCTCATCTTTGGCATCCAACCCTCTGCCCTGTCTCCTCATCTTTGGCATCCAACCCTCTGCCCTGTCTCCTCATCTTTGGCATCCAACCCTCTGCCCTGTCTCCTCATCTTTGGCATCCAACCCTCTGCCCTGTCTCCTCATCTTTGGCATCCAACCCTCTGCCCTGTCTCCTCATCTTTGGCATCCAACCCTCTGCCCTGTCTCCTCATCTTTGGCATCCAACCCTCTGCCCTGTCTCCTCATCTTTGGCATCCAACCCTCTGCCCTGTCTCCTCATCTTTGGCATCCAACCCTCTGCCCTGTCTCCTCATCTTTGGCATCCAACCCTCTGCCCTGTCTCCTCATCTTTGGCATCCAACCCTCTGCCCTGTCTCCTCATCTTTGGCATCCAACCCTCTGCCCTGTCTCCTCATCTTTGGCATCCAACCCTCTGCCCTGTCTCCTCATCTTTGGCATCCAACCCTCTGCCCTGTCTCTTCATCTTTGGCATCCAACCCTTCTGCCCTGTCTCCTCTCTGCTGACACCCAACCCTCTGCCCTGTCTCCTCTCTGCTGACACCCAACCCTCTGTCCTGTTCCCTCTCATCTGAGCCATACTAACTCACAAGTGTTAACAAGCCAAATGGTTGAACGTAAATCTATAACTGCCCAATCTGTACATATGCTAACCTCTTTATTTTAAGAAATTAATTAATCAATTTCGTTTTTTCTTTTTCTCAGCGCTTATTCATACCATGTAAACGCTGATGGTCAAATGCAGCCAGTTCCATTCCCACCCGATGCCCTCATTGGACCAGGCATTCCCCGACATGCGAGGCAAATCAATACTTTAAACCATGGAGAAGTGGTTTGTGCGGTGACCATCAGTAACCCCACCAGACATGTATATACTGGCGGAAAGGTAAAAACACTTAAAGTTTTATTAGTCTATGAGGGGGTGGGGGTGGGGGCTGTATTAATTCAAAAAATAATGAATGAGCTGCCTTATTTCTCCAACACCAGCTTCAAACTTTTTGAACTATCATATATTATTATTGAATTGGACAACATATTGCATTTTATGTAGTTATTATTTCAAGATATTTGATAGTATATTAGGAGAGTAGAAAGTGGACCGTGGGTTTATTTTCGGCAGCCTCGTAACTCGCTTTCCTTATTTTGTCCTTTAGTCCTCATTTCATGAGCGATGTTTCTGACAAAGGAGGAAGAATTGCTGTTTTCTGGGTCTGAATCTATCCATCTAACACTTATCCTTGGCTAGTTTTTTACCTTGAAGTGGTAATTTTGTTTTTAGCTCATTACATCAAGTGGCTTCATGCCTTGTCTGGAGCAATTTCCATTCAACAAAAAAAATCTGAGTTTATTACCTAGACAAATCCTTTTTGTTTGTTCTTAAAATGTTCTTATACTATTCCAGATTCTGAATCTCTCATCCAGAAGATGCTAAATAGTGTTATCTTTTCTGTTTTATACACATTAATCAGATCGAATGTTCAGAAAAGATAATTAGCATTTTAATAGTTAATAATAATGGAATCCTTGCATACAGTACTCAGATGAACCAAAACTCATCAAAAGTGCATGTATATTAGATAGGATAATGTACAATTGTCAGGGAAATGAACAGTGTACGACACGTGTGTGTGCATATATGTGGAGGCATCACGTATAGTTTGGATGAATTTTCAGAAACATGAGGGTTTTAAAGGATACAGTGTCTCAGCAGCCAATAACTGATGTAGGCAGTTCCAAGCTTCAACAATTCTGAACGTGAAAAAATTCCTTAGAAAATCATGGGAACATTGTTGTTTACTGACTTTGAAGGCATATCCACGTGGATCCAAGTTTAGGGTTGTTTCCCTTAAAATGTTTATCCATTTTTTTATGTCTATTCATTTTCTTTATTTTTATTTCAGGGCTGTGTAAAAGTGTGGGATATTAGCCAATCAGGCAACAAAAATCCAATCTCACAACTTGACTGCCTGGTAAGATTTTTTTTACTTTCTCTTTTTGAAATATGTTTAATGGCATTCAAATAACCCCTATGTTGCATATACCACAAAAAGATAGCACACAATAATTAATAAAATAAATGTTAAGTTAAATTTTTTTAAATATTAACTCCTGAATTATCAGCTGTCATTTGAGTATTTTCATTAATTTTACTTTGTGAAAAATTGTTTTAAGTTTTTAATAAATCCACACATATTTTTAATGACATTATCCACTGTGTATGGTTATTTCCACCTGTTTTAATAGATAACACTACAAAAAATAACAAACCCGCAAACGATGTCCACAGTTTTTGTAGTATATAGATAGATATACAAAATATAAACACTTCAAAGGTAGCAATGACTTACCTATGTTCTTCATCCAATCCATCAATTTAATGGAACATAAAATACAATTCCAGATGTTCAGAAATACAATTCCTTATGAGATGATTTGAAAAATCTATACTGTTGAAATAATTTCATTGTTTCTTGATCAATTAAATAAAAATAGTATATACTTTTTTTTTTATTTCAATTATTACTATTTTTCTGTTTCTAATCATATTTTTTTCTCTTCAAAAGCAACGAGACAATTATATCCGATCAATAAAACTCCTTCAAGATGGCCGGACACTTATAGTTGGTGGAGAAGCTAGTACATTATCAATATGGGATCTCGCAGCAGTAAGTTTTTCTTTTTCTTTTTCTTTTTCTTTTTCTTTTTCTTTTTCTTTTTCTTTTTCTTTCTCTTTCTTTTTCTCTTTCTTTCTCTTTCTTTCTCTTTCTTTCTCTTTCTCTTTCTTTCTCTTTCTTTTCCTTTCTCTTTCTTTCTCTTTCTCTTTCTTTCTCTTTCTCATTCTTTTTCTTTCTTTCTTTTTCTTCCTATTTCTTCTTTCTCTTTTTCTTTCTTTTTCTTTCTCTTTCTTTCTCTTTTTTCTTTTCTTTCTTTTTTCTTTTTTTCTTTCTTTTTCTTTCTTTTTCTTTCTTTTTCTTTTCTTTTCTCTTGTTTTTTCAAAATTCGTTTATCTTTTCTAAATTGCTTAGCAATAAATATATATATATATATATATATATATTCTATTTATTTAATTTTTTCTCTATTTCCTTTCAGCCAACGCCAAGAATCAAAGCTGAGTTGACCTCAAGCGCACCCGCTTGTTATGCTTTGGCCATCAGTCCGGACTCTAAAGTCTGCTTCAGTTGTTGCAGTGATGGTAACATTGCAGTATGGGATCTTCATAACCAGACGCTTGTCAGGTTAGTATAATAATTTAGCTGATTCACATTAATTTCTATAGTAATAAAATCATGAGGCAACTTCATGTGTGTCAATGTAATTTTGGATGATTTCACATCGAATTATTTTTTTTACTTACTATTAATTGAATATAGATTAAAATAAAAAATTTAATGGCATAAAATAAAACGCAATTTTTAAATCTTATTTAAAAATAATTTAATTATGAAATTAAATCTAGCAGAATGCATTTCGGTTTCTTTGCTCACACACCAAACCTCGGACAATTTTTCTCCCTCACTGAATTCATGTAAATCTTCACTCATTCTCTCTACGAGCCTGCCTGCTGATATTGTTAACAACTTTATTTTCGATTAACTCGATCGATTCTTTTAAACCAAAAAATATACCTTTCATTTGTTTTATAACAATTTGGTTCAATAAATAATTTAATGACCAAATGATATTGCAAAATTTTCTTTAAAAAAAAATTTGAAGAAAAATAATAAAACAGCATAGTTTATGCAAGTTGAAGAGATCCAATCGATTTTATTACAAGGAGATTTTTTTAATATATATATATATATATATATATATATATATATATATATATTTTTCTTCATTGAATTTTCTTTCCAAAAATGTAAATATTTTCTTGCAAAAATTTAAGAGAAGTTTTTTTTTTTTGTTTTTTTAATAAGGGGTCAATGAGCAAAACAAAAATGAAAGTAAAAGGGACCCCCGGGCAACGCCGAATAGATACTGCTAGTTGTAGTTGGTGAGATGGCAAAGAGAAATAACATGTTACTGCTAGTTAGCAGGGAAAGGAATTTAAGGTTAATTGAAGATGTTTGATTTACATACAAATATACCGATTTAGACTAGCAGCACTCTTATTAAAAATGAGCTCTATTTAATCTTTGACCGAAAATGTTTTTTCGTTCGAGAAATTTCAGAAATCAAGGGAAATAACTCCAACAGTTTCAAAGTTATTTCCCTTGAAATAATTAAAATTGAAAATTGTGAAAATCAATAATTAATATTCTGGGGGTATTCACTGCAGATTTTTTTTTTATATATATATATAATCAACTGCAAGATATTTATTTTCTAAATGGCAATGTCATTTAAATTTTAAAAAGGTCGTGGATTATAAACTGTTGATGATTAATTATTATAATTCTCTTTCTCTAAAACACGGAGTTTGTAGCAGATTTTTCCTCTAATATATATTTATCGTTTTTGTCTAATTGAAATTATAATGTTATTTCCAGGCAATTCCAAGGTCATACGGACGGGGCAAGTTGTATCGACATTTCTCCTGACGGAACAAAATTGTGGACTGGTGGATTGGATAACACAGTCAGATCTTGGGATCTCCGAGAGGTTAGCGGAAATTTTCTTTTCTTTTTTTCTACTTTAGATTAACGAAAGTAAGATTTCTGTGAAGCAAGAGTTTAATTATTCTTTTAAAAATCAGGTGAGAAAAAAAAAGCATTAAAATTCTCCCAACATTTTTTAGTTATACATGCGACTTCAGAAAAGTAATGAACATATTTTTAAGCACCTGCTATATTAACAAAAAAATTGCAGATCCTTTTTATTTTTACTTACATTCAATTACAAATATAAATGAATTGTTTCATATCACACACACACACATGTGTGTATACATAGATATAATCGCTAAAATTCAGTTTTCCTTATTAATTTACAAATTTCTACAATATGGTGGGGGGGATTCTGATTTTTGCATAGTTGAAGTTATATAGTATACCAAAACGTATGGATTAAATAAAGCCATTTTCACAAATATTTTTTTGTCATTTTTATACTTATATATATATAGTAAGTTATGAAAATATATTTATGGCAATTAAGCCTATATGAATATATATGTGTAGACAAAGGATGAGAATAAAAGTTGTAAAAATACAAATCTATTACATCTTCAGTTATTTAAAAGAAGGGATTTATTTTTCCATAAACCATTGCTTTTCAAAGAATTGAAATCTTATCCTCAGAGGAATACAGATGGATAAGTTGGTAAGAGAATTACCAAAGTCAAAATTTGAAGATAAAAGATAAAAAGTTATTTGAGAAAAATGCCAAGGAGAAAATGTTGAGTGTCGAATGCAAAGAAGCTTTTACAATTTCCCACCTTTGAAACTACTGCTGCATTTTCCATGACGCCTTTTTTTATATGCATTTAATTTATCTTCTTTGCATTGGACACTCAACATTTTCTCCTTGGCATTTTTCTCAAATAACTTTTTCTTTTAAAATTTTGACTTTAGTAATTCTCTTACCAACTTATCCATCTGTATTCCTCTGATAAGATTTCAATTCTTTGAAAAGTCACAGTTTAAGGAAAAATAAATCCCTTGTTTTGAACTACTGAAGAGGTAATAGATTTTGTATTTTTACCAGTTTAATTCTCATCCTTTAATTACTCTCATATATTGAGCATCAAATTTTTCATGATGTTTTATTTTAAAGATATACATTATATTTTTATTTTCCTGTTCCATATATATATATATATAATATATATATATATATACACACACACACACAAATATGGCTTATTTAAAACTGTTTTTCAGAAGTCAATTTCATGATCAGTTTTAATTTGTATTAAAATGTATAAAAACGGTTAGGCAGGAATTTATTGAGACACTTTTGAAGATAAGTGCACCAAGGATAAGTCACATTATTTATTCTAAAAAGATCTATCTGAAAGATACTGAGCTCCTTATTTTTTAATTAAAATCTGCTGTCTTGATTTGGCTCTATTCCGATTTTGAGAAGTTGATCTTCACATTTTAATTGTAAAGACTTCTGTTTCTAATTAATAAAATTTCTATTAAATAACTAAAACACTGACATTGTCTGTTTAAATAGGATCCACACATCACCACTGCTTTTTATTTGTCTCATTCTCTTTCTGTGACTGATTTTTGTTCACTATATTCTGTAAAACTTTCCGGTGTAAGTTTTTTTTTTAAATCATATTTTTTTTCTTTTTTCAGGGACGACAACTCCAACAACATGACTTTACGTCACAGATTTTCTCCCTTGGCTACTGTCCAACTGGTGAATGGTTAGCCGTAGGGTACGTATCTGAATCTATAATGAAAGTCTTATTACGCTTATGTTCTTTGTTTATATATATATATATATATATATATATATATAAACATTGATTATAATTAAAGTTTTAATATTATAAATTTAATTCTGTGAGATTCCTAAGATCCAATTTGTTAAATAAAAATTGTATTTGATTGTGTGGAAATATCTTGAAGTGTTTTGTTTTAAAATCTTTTTACATATATACATATATATATATGGTTCTTAAGTGTAGTGTTTTAGTAGTAGTAGTATTATTATTGTTATAATTAGTATTTAATATGCAAATTACCATATCAGATTGTAGTCTTAAAGGTAATGTTTTATTATTATTTATTTACTTATATATATATTAATGAAATAAAAACTGAATGGTTTCTACATTTGGTTATTGGGAAGTGGTTATTTCATCCGTACCACAGACAATTTCATAATAGGGCAAAATTGGATATATTTTTTTAAATGAATGAAAAGTTTACATTACCGAAATAGTTTTTGAAAAAGTATCCATTTAAGGAATAAGCTTGAAAATTTGCCACTTCACTAATTTTGGGATGAGGAATTAAAAAAAACTGTTTGTCTTTGTAATATCAACATTTTTTGCCATAGATATTTTAACTTGGGTGAATTTATACAGTTTTTTAACTTGCCAAAAAAGAGCTGACAAAAGCAAAATTAGTTTTGTTTTTTGTTCATTACTTTTCGTTTTTTTTTTTGTTTTTTTTTCCTTTTTTGGGGGTGGGGGTCATTTTTTTTTAAATTTTCCCCTCGTTTTTTTTTGGGGGGGGGGGGCATTTCTATCTCCTCGCCATTCCCCCCCCCCCCCCCCCCGTTTTTTGGTCATTTTTTTCTCTTGTTTTTTGGTCATTTTTTTTTTATTTCTTTGTTTTTAATTTAAATAACATTTTGTTTCTTTTACTTTAACTTTCATGTCCATTTTTTTTTTTTTTTTTTTTTTTTTTTTTTTTTTTTTTGCAATAATGCAAATCTAATTTTTTCCTTTTTTTTTTCTGTCTTTAGGATGGAGAGCAGTAACGTTGAAGTACTCCATCACACAAAAGCTGACAAATATCAGTTACACTTGCACGAGAGTTGTGTCCTTTCTCTAAAATTTGCGTATTGCGGGAAATGGTTTGTCAGTACTGGTAAAGACAATCTGCTGAATGCCTGGAGAACTCCATTTGGGGCAAGCATATTCCAGGTAACACAATTTACAAATGACACCTCTTTTTATGACCCTTTCTTTTTATGACCCTTTCTTTTTATGACCCTTTCTTTTTATGACCCTTTCTTTACATGATCCTTTTTTTATGTCTTACTGTTAGAAAATGGGTAAGATTATTATACCTTTTCATGCAGATATAAACAGTGGCATTGCTGGCATGCCAGATTTGAGTTCTGTTTACTGCATCACTTTCAATGATATCCTTGAAAGGTGTCAGTTCATATATCCTCCCTCCAGCTATGATTGTGCAATTAGTATAGGAGAATAAAAATTCTGAAATGACACCAGTCTTTCTCTGCTCATCACTGCATTGTTTCCAGTTCTCCTGGACTTCTCTTTGCCACTGGTTCATGAGATGTGTGATTGAGGATCGTGCAACATTTGTTTCACTGTGATGCACTCCCAAACAAGGCACATTATCACAGATTTATTAAAGGGTCTACTGTGATTAGGGGCCAGATTTATAGGGGGCATCCTAAGTGGGGAATTGGGCAGCAAGATCTTTGTTCACATTACATTTAAATTTTTGCATGTTAGTACAGTCAGGGAAACTGAAAGCAGGGAGGGAATTTCAAAGGCAAGCGGTCTGAGGAAAGAAGTTATTTGAATAGAAAGTTTTCGTGCATCTAGGGACCTCTACAATGAAAAGGTGGGATTTTGCTGCTAGTCGGTTTTGTCCATGTTGAGGGGGGTACAAGTGCAGTAAGTTCGTTGGAAGTACTTGTAAAACAAGCACAGGAATGCAACATTGCAGCGATGAGCCTGGGGCTGGAATTTGGTAGACATTGTGGGACGTATTAAATTAGACTCTTTTTCTTTTTTTTTTTCTTTTTTTGCACCCTGTCCAAGCATAGAGACTAGCAGTTGGTACAACAGCCCAGATATATATATATATATATATATATATATATAATCAAAATACTGTGAGATAATAAAATTCATTTGTTAAATCGCCAATTGTTCTTTTCTTCCAATCGAGAAACTTGGAAATTAATTAATTTTCGTAAACGTACAATGAATGTGAATATAAATGGCCTTGCAAAAGAATGCGTGTTTCTTTTTCTGTTTTTTTGCGCTATTTATCGGGAAAACCGGGAAATAATTTCCCGGAGATCAGTGCGAGATGATTCAAACACTGCTCCAGTGATAGCGGATGACCACGCTAGTCAAGACGCAGACGGCTCAAGTGATTTCTATATTGTGGCAAGGGAAACATTGACTATTTCAGCCATTCAGGTCAGGTCAGCGAGGCGAGATATGTGGGGGTATGCAAATAATTTGGTTTGCTTTATCAGTGAAATTCAATCATCCCGAGCAGCTAATACAGTTATTTGAATGAGTTGTTTCTACGTTCAATAAAAAGCGGAATAATTCAGCATTAGATTTCTGGGCTTGATGGTGTTAAGATTGGAGTTGGAGGAAACGTTCGTTTGTGGTAGGTCTTTGAATCCTGTGAGACACGTTGCTCCTGCTGTTCAGTTGGGAAAGGTTGCTTTCTTCAGAGCTATTTTTCCTCTCAATATTTCAAAAAGGCTCCAAGAAACTTTTGCTTTTTGTGGGTCTCAGTTGCTGTCCCATTGGAATCAGTCAGGTGGTGCCGTCATCAGCTTTCATTTACAACAAAAAGTGAATTGCAAACAACTTGACCGGAATTCAAACTCAACTTATCAATTACAATTTCAGTCTCCATAATTCTTATGCCATCCGCATTCCCATAACAGCGAATAAAGATAAGTAGATGTTTGATGCTTTTTTTTTTTTTTTTCATAGTAATATTTTTTTAAAACAAAAAAAAATATTACTATGGAAAAAAAAAGAAAAATATATTACTATGGAAAAAAAATTTCCATAGTTATATTTTTTTTTGTTTTTTTCCCATAGTAATATCTTTTTCTTTGTTTTTTTCCATAGGAGTATTTTTTTTCTCATAGTGTATTTGTTTTTTCTTTTTCTTTTTTCCATAGTAATATTTGTTGTTTTTTTTGTCTTTTTTCCATAGTAATATATATATATATATTTTTTTTTTTTTTTTTTTTTCAGTCAAAGGAATCGTCATCAGTTCTCAGTTGTGATATCTCTACAGATGATAAATACATCGTCACAGGTTCTGGAGACAAAAAGGCCACGCTGTACGAAGTGATGTTCTAAACGATCACCAAACGGAAAAATGAAACAAACTTTTGTAGTTTCCTTTTTATTTCACTGCAATTTTCATTTTTCTTCTCGTCACACTGAAAATGTCAAACATTTCACAGAAAGAGGACGAACATTTGCTGTTCCCCTCCTCCCACCCCCGCATTATTTCTTCTCTTTGGGAATTTGAACAGTTTGATCCTTTAATGGATTTAAAATAAAAACAAGAAAGAAAAAACTCCCACCAGGAAGATAAATTTGTTTGACTTGACATACGATTCACTTCGGTACATTTCAACCTGTCCCCTGGCTTCTTAAATTAGCTGGATTCGCTAAATACGGAATCATACAACAAAATTAATTTCTTGGGGAAAAGAAACCAGGCGTGAAAAGGAAGAAAAAAAAAACAATACTCATTGTTCCCCATTATGTAGACGATAAATTTAGTCTAAATCATTGAAAGAAAAAAATTTTAATGAAAGAGGCATAAATAAAATAATAAAAATGGGATTTTTTTTTAAATTTTTAAATGATAGAAATGTTTATTTTTATTTTATTTTTAAATATTCTAAAATTATTCTAAGTAAATAAATAAATATCTAAATGTTTAAAAAAACAAAAGTACTAAAATAAATTTATGCTCAAAGTCTAACAAGTTAGATAACTCTTGTCTGAAAATTTAGCAACGTAGCCATGAACATAAAAAATATAAAGACCTTTTTTATATAGGTCAAGGTTCTCAGTCCGAGGAGGAGGTCATCTTCCCAGACTGGGACTATTATTACGTGTAATAGTTACCAGCAAGGAGTGTCCATGTTGCATTCGGTAATGGCTGTATCCCACTTAAGTCTGGCCATGTGTCTCATTCAGCCCTTGTGGGGAGGCAGGTGAATAACTAATAAATATATGTAATAAATATAAATGGAGGATTCGTTTGGTTTATTAAAAATTGATATGGAAAAACTAATTGTAATCAATGAGATTAGATTTAAGATGGTGGTCACTTAAAACAAGATATTTTTTTTAAGAAAGTATACAATATGTTATGTATTGAGCTGATTTTTTGTTTATGCTCTTGTTCATGTGAATAATATTACTAAACAGCCAACTATTTAGTCCACGGAGCTGGAAATAAGCAAAGGATACCACAAAATGAAAAATGACTTTTACAGTATTTTTCTATTTGTGGTATTCTTTGCTTATTTCCAGCTCTGCGGACTAAATAATCACTTGTTTAGTAATATTATACAAGCAAACAATAGGATCAACAAAAAAGCAGCTGTCGGAAATAAATTTAAAAATGTTTATATTATAAAGTGAAAGTGTTTAAATAAATAAATTTGCTCTTATTAGTTCGTAAAACCTTTTTTTTTAAACGTGTGCGTTTTTTTTTTTTTGGTTTCTTTTTAAATATTTTAAATTAGATCTTTTATCTATTGTTAGTAACAAAAAAAAATAATTGTTTGGGATTTCCAAGAATTAGTGTAAAAATTAAATTCTGTCTGAAAAAGACGAATTTTATAATTTAAAAATTAAAAGTTAATTTGTACCCCCTTCCTCCTAAACTAAACCAATTTGCTTGGTACGGATTACACTCACCTCTGAGCAAAAAAAAACAGGGAGGCGCTTCTCTTGCTTCTATTAAAACAAAAACAGAAAACTGATTTTGGCAGTGAAAATGTAGATAAAAGAAACGATTTCATTTAAAAAAATAAAATTTTAAAAACTTGTAATTTTATTTTTAATCATCCTCCCCGCCGCCACACACTACATGTGCTCCTAATCACCAGTGTACATTTTTTCACATTGTCATGTTACAAAGAAAAAGAAAGAGAAAAAAATATCATAGTTGTTGATGAGAAAGAAACTGATTTTAAATCAATCGGAAGAGAGATATGTCTATGATAATAATAGATAAATATAATTCTCTTTTACCAAAATTCGTCTCCCAAAACATTTTTCAGGCAGCATAACAGAATTGGGAGAACCATAACATTGGATACATACGTATGTGTGTGAGTGTATCTGTATATATCAGTGACGATTCAAGCGCATAAAAAAAGCATTAAAAGAGAAAAAACAATTATTCGGAGATGTCATTTTTTTTTTTTTTTTTTTTTTTTTCATGAATTTCCAGTGAATTACAAATTTATTTATTTCTGGTACATTGCAAAGTTGTCTGTTCGTTTGGACTAAATATTCTGGCCCAACAACTTAACCAACATCGTAATCTTTTCTTCATGAAACATTATTACAGACACCAGCGTCAAACCTTTATTTCGGTCGACACTTTGTCATGCTGTTGAAATAAAGTCGTTCTCTATTCTTTGATAAATAGTTACAATCTGCTGGGATTAAATCATTTTTGATGGGTGGGGCAGGATTTTATCAACCCAAGCCTTCTGAGGCATTTCTTGTTCACTTGAGATTTTTTATGATCGACAATTAGGCAACATCGCGCTCAGCCCAGGTAGCCCTACTTCTGGAGTTGCCACTGAGATTATATATATAAAATATATATATATATAAAATATATATATATATATAAAATATATATATATATATAAAATATATATATATATATAAAATATATATATATATATATAAAATATATATATATATATATAAAATATATATATATATATATAAAATATATATATATATATATAAAATATATATATATATATAAAATATATATATATATATAAAATATATATATATATATAAAATATATATATATATATAAAATATATATATATAAAAAATATATATATATATAAAATATATATAAAATATATATATATTTTATATATATATATATATATATATATATATAAAATAAATATATATATCTAAATGAACATAAAAATAATGTATATAGTCTTGAACACATTATTCATTACACATAAGTATACAAAAAAATACATTTTCATTTCTAATCTTTTTTTTTTCTTCAATTGAGTCGCTTGCTTGCAATTCATCCTCATCTTAATATTTCCCCTTTTTTTCTCATCTTTCAACAAATATTGTGGAGTCAATTTTCCATTTCTATTCCATACGTTTCTGCTACATGACAAAAAAGACGAAGAGGAAAGTGCATTGAACTAGTTGATCTACTTACGCTAAAAAAACAAATATTTTCAAAAATTTGTTTATGCGAAAAAGATTTTTAAAAATACTCTCATCATTGCCAGCACCTTCTAGTTCTTTGTTGTATCGCAAAACAATTCATTATCCACACACAAACACACGCGGACACCAAGAAAAAAAATATAAACATTGTTTCATTCTTTTAAAACTGTAGAAATCTTTATGGATGTGATAATTGCTATAGACAATTTTGTCCACCAAGAGACCAAACCGTAATAGTCTGTGTTATATAAATATGTTTTCCATTTATTGAAAGAGAAGAAATTTGACTTAACAAAAGTCTTGTCTTGTTAAATTTTTTTTTTCTCCCTCCCTTTAAATAAAATTTTGTGCCATCGCAGATTATAAATTGTGAAAGGACTAATCCCGTAAGCCGAGGAGAATTAAACATTCTTCAAGGAAGAAGGTACAAAGCTCTTAGCCACCACACACCCTCAGCGTCTGGGATGGGTTAATATATATTTCCCATCAGAACTAGTGATCTGTATTTAAGCCCTGCTTAAATAAAAATTAAAAAATAAATAAACAAAGCTGGGATATTAGATGCTGAATTTTCAAGGCAGGCGGACATATTAGCCCTTCTCACAGGGGTAAGTCGACTAACACCATCTACATCATTTTAGACCTTATACCAGAACTAAGCTGCTATGCTTAATAAATCTAAATCTGATGGTATTCGTCAATTCTTTCATTGAAAAACGTTCGGTTTAATCAATTTAAAAATAAGTAAAGTAATTTTTTTTTGAATTCTTCAACTTGAAATATTTTTGCAGGAAGAGGGAGACTGGCAGGTGAAATTTTTAATCTTCATAATGTAGACTTTTTCTTTTTGAAAGTCTTTCGCTACTTGTTCTGTTGAGGGTGTGTAATGTTCTCCGAGAAAAATGTGCACAACTTGATGTAAGGGAAAAATAAAATATGAAGAATCATGTAACAATTAACAATGTTTTATTTATTGGGATCAATTCCAATGTTAGCTATAAACCACGAGATGCGTGATGGTAAAAGTTCAGTGTGTGTTAATCCGGTCTTTTTGCAAACAGCAATGGCTGACTTGTTTTGATCCCATGATCCAATTCTTTATAAAGAAAGTCACTCTTTCTATAGAATTCGTAGTCAGTTAAAGGGACATAACTCTCCTTTAACTAATTATGTCTTAATGCGTTTTATTAGGTTTCGAGGTTGTTAGCTTTAACTTGAAATGTTTGCTCACATGAAATACCGATGTAAAACAATCGGTGCTACTCAAGTTGATGCTAAAAATGTGAAAGAGATAACTCAATCGTATTTTTAACAAAACCTGACAAATAAGGGAGATAAGAGGAGTTTTTTAACAATTTTTTTTTTTAAATACTAAAATGTTTTTATTGTATTTATTAAAAATATTAATTTAAATGTAGAGTTGTTCTTTTTTTCTTTTTTTTTTTTTTTTTTTCAATAATATTTCTTTAAAAAAATAGAATTACCTAGTCAAGCTGCGAAATTTGCTTCATTTTCCATGACTTTATGTACAAGCGAAATAAAAGTACATGGTTAAACAATATATTTCTTATTGATACGATGGTGCCTAAATTTGACTTTATATTCTGATTAATTAATTCAATATTTTTCTGCATTACATAACCCATAGTTAGTTGCTATGCCGTAAAACAAACCAAACCAAAAAAAAAAAATTCAATTCCAATAGCCAATGAAAAAGTTGGTTTTTTTTCCTGTTAAAGACACAATCGAGTTATCCCCCTCACATTTGCATGTAATTATGATAGACAGAAAAGCAAACGTGCATATTCAGCTATTTGTAGTTAATATTTAAAATCCGTCTCCAAAATCCTTATTTACATTTATCCACTCTTCATAAATTCTATGAATCGAATCTTGTAAAACCAGGAATAAATAATTCAAATATTCACATTTAAAACGAAAAATATTTATATTTGAATAAAGTTGAAATAATAATATTGTAAAGTAGACAGAAAAATGGCTGCTATAATTACTTAACATTTGGAGGGGAAAAAAAGCTAGAAAAATTATACTTAATGTTTAAATAAAACTTAGCTGGTTATGATAAATATTTCTCTAATGTTAAAACTATTTTTCGTTTTAAATAACTTTCAAAAGTTGTCATTTGCAAACTTCTATCGAGTTATCTCCCCTTAACGGAACTCTCTCTTGTGATGTGTTTTTTAAAAAACTTGATTCTTCCCAACTAAACGTTTTTAAAAATAACAAATGTTTGAGAAATGAAAGAAAATGAGGGTACCGAGGTATAAAGGGTGTTTTGGTAAATTTTTAGCCATATTGGATAAAAATGCTGATTCTTCTTACTCTCATTAATGCTGAGAAGTAGTTTTTGGGGTTTTTTTTTTGTTTTGTTTTTTTTAATTCAAAAAAAGGGTCAACGGTCTGGGTGGGGAACTATTCTTTACTTTTTCAGTCATCTACCTCTTCTGAATGAAAAGTGGGAAGAAAAGAAATAATTTAAAAAATTTTCTTCTCTTTTTTTTTTTTTTTAATTTTGAAAGAGTAAATGGAACTCTTCTTAAAGGACCAAATTACTTTCACCCCCACCCGCCCCAATATTTGTTTTGTAATGCATAATATTATTTTGTATGTGTGGGTGTATTTTTTTTTTTTCTCCACATTCTCTTTTTGTGCTGGACTAATTTTTTAAGGGTGTGGTTAACCCCTAAGGGTCAATCCGCTTGAAAACATGCACAAATCGAGAAGCACATCTTTTTTATTTTTTTGTTAGGGGGGACTTAAATTGTGCTGTATTTGTATATTGAGGAAAAAAAATGGAGAAAAAAATTTTACACAAAACATGAAATTATCAGAAAGAAAGAAAAAAAAAATGCAACAAAAAAACAAAAAATGAAGAAAAAAAACTCTGGCAGCCAAAGAATTACAAAAAAAAAAATATTAAAACAAAAAATATATATATATTACAAAGACTGAAAAATAAATGGACAAAAAACTGAAATATGATTTCTGGTTTGTAAATAGGGGTTATTCACGTATATAAAAAATATTGCATTCACAAATCACCAAATTTTGCCGACTTGTTTTGTTGTTTTCATTTTATATTTTGTTATTACATTTTTTTTCTTTTAAATGTTTTTAAATAAGAAACAAAGATGAAAATTGTTTCCCAGAAAGAAAAAAAATATGACTTCATCTAAAAGGAATTGTTAGAGGAACTTCATTGTGTTTTTTGTTAATGACTCTTATTTATTTTGTTATGCTTGAATATTGCAAGAAGTGTTTGTGTGCTTTTTTTAAATGTGAATGGTTGGCAGGCTTGGTCTCTGTAAATCTGACAAAAACCAATCTTCATGATATCCAACAAATCATCCTCAACAGTGGAATCGATTCAAATACTTAAATAGTTTCTCCTCTCATGGCTGCAGCATCATCAGGATAATCCTCTTTTAGCAGATTTGAAGAAAGATCTTTTAAAACAAATGACGAGAAGTGGAAGTTAGAGACGACATGCTAAAAATGTAAGGCACAATTCATTTGGAGGTGAAGCAAACGTATGTGTTGGCATGTAGCTCTTAGAAAGAAAAGCGAAAGCTATTTTTATTTTTCTCTTTCACTCACTCACTCACTCAAGCATATATTTAAGATAATATAATGAACTATAACATTTTGGTATAAATGTTTTTGTGTCAGTTGATTGTAATTAATGATGAACTAGCCACACACGCCTGTATGCAGAAGCACCTGCCAAAGATGTATCTAGCCCAGCAGAACAGTTTTAACCAGCTGACTAAGTATGACTTTTAGAGTTTCCATTTAATTGCCTACCCACAAGGGCAAAGTTAGACATAAATAATGTGGGGGAAATCCAGTTCCCCAAAAGAGGGTCACTCTGGATTGGGACAAAATTAATAATTCTCTCAATCTAAAAGAATTTCTCCTCCATTGACCAAGGACAAAAATTATGAAGTGTATAAGAACAGATACTACACTTTGCTCCGAACCCAACTTTTTATTTCATGAAATCATCGTCATATCAACATCGAGTAACTAGCCGATCACGATGATATACAAAAAAAAGACCCCTAACTCTAACCTCCTAATCAATACATCTGGTTACTAGTCAATTGTCATCACAATTCTATAGAGCTGTGAGCAATGGACATTATACAATTGTCACATCGATGTTCTTGAGAACATCCATACAAAATACCTGCAATAAAGACAACTTCTATGAAATACTCTGTATCAGTATGGAGATTAGCATCAGTTAATTAATTTAGGAGTTAATCCTATACATACGCATGTGTATATGTTTATATATTTCCACTTCATATACATACACCCCCTAAATGTTAGTTTACAAAAAGATTAATGTGCCCATTTACTCACCGTGTTGCTGAGAATATATGTTCTAAAATTCATGATCCGTTCGTTAGTTTAAGAGATTCTCCTGTACGTAGAATATATACACATACCTAATTTTTTATATATATATATATATATATATATATATATATATATGGAGAGAGAGATATACATACTAAATGACAGTAGTAAAGAGAAAACAAAAATACATAGAAAAAGTGATAAATATAACAATAATACAGAGTGGTCACGGGAAATTTGTGAAACCGTAATTTATTTTAAAAAGCAACTTTTATAAAGATTTCAACGACTAATATTATAATACACTCACAGATGTTCAAAATGTCGTCCGTTCACTTCATAGCAGCGTTTTAACTTAGAAATCCAGGCTCGTGTGACGTATTGAAGAGTAACCTGTGAGATATAATTCCAAGCTCTTGGCAAGACCATTTTCAAATCATCAGTAGTGTCTGTCGCATCGACATTTCTGATTTTCTGCTAATAAAAAGTAATCCATGACATTTAAGTCTGGGCCTTTTCAAGGCCAATCCTCCGGTGCAATGAAATCAGGAGTAGATTACTGAAGAAATTGAATCGAAACTCTTGCTCAAATTCCCCGCTTTTCTAGCGACCGCTCTATATAATCACCAGAAATAGTAATAACTCAGACAGTAACGGCAATTATCCAAATAAAAATAAGTTAATAATGGAGAGAAAAACTGTAACTGCAGAAGTCACGCAGTGTCCATTACAAAATAACAGCTTAACCAAAAATAAGTCGCGCGTGTGTGGTCCCTCTCTGTATGTGGCGAGTGTAAAATGCAATAAATTGGGGCATTTTTGACACCCCCCCCCTTTGACCCCCTGAGGGGCTCGAATTAGAATTTTTCTGAGGTCAAGGATGCACATTTTATATCCAGAACAATTGCTTCTACATTTTGGCCAAGTTTCAGAAGAATTGAATGGATGGCTCAAACGTTATGAGGGGAAAAGGGTCATTTTTTGCCATTTTGGGGGCTTTTGACCCCCTGGGGGGCTAACCAGATTTTTTTTCAAAAATCGGAGAATATCACTTCTAACCTGACCAAAGTTACAACTTCATGCAAAATTTCAGAGAAATTCAATGGATGGTTGCGGAGAAAAATCCGGACGGACGGACATGCCTCAAAACATAAGTCCCCCGGTTTTATAAATCGGGAGACCAATAATTCAAGGAAGACAACTGGTCCAAAGCAGATAACTCCTAAATATTTTAAGCCAACAACGATATTCATTGTTTGGTTTAACGTCTTTTGCATTAAAAGTAAATAGCAAATAATATGAAATCTGTTTCTAAAAAAAACAAACTATAACATCATGACTGAAAACACAGAACCATTATCTGATAAAAGATTGGAATATTGTGTTAAGCGATGTTTGAATAAAACATTTACAAGTAGAAGGTTGTTTTTTTTTTGTTTTTTACTCTGTTTTCAGTATTAATTTGTCCACTCTAGTATATCGCCGTTTTGCTTTTGAAGACTTTTGAACACAATTTTGTGATTTAACTTTTTTTAATGGCAATCGCTCCAGACAAGGCATGAAACCACTTGATGTAAGGAGCTAACAATAACAAATATGATTATCGCAAAGTCAGGAGATGCCTATTGGCCTTAGTCTTGAAAAGACCAAGATTATAGGTAGGAGGAAAACAGTCAGCAGGAAGAGAGTTCCACAAGCCTGCGATTCTTGGAAAGAAGCTACTGGAATAGGAAGCTGTATTACAATGAGGTATCAAAACAGCGAATTGATGGAGACCACTAGACTAATAAGTCAAACGAGCTGGAACAAAAGAAGTGGGGAACAGATCACATGATCTTGAACACATGCCATAATAGTATTTATAGAAAAAACGGAGACTAGTAATATCACGTCTGTGAAAGAGAGGGTGTAGAGAAGAAGACAGGGTAGGGCCAATCAAAGGAAATACGTTTCTGCACCTTATCAAGAACACTCAAATGGGACAGATTCTCCAGCACAAATATGACAACAGTACTCCATAAATGGTCTGATTGTAGAGATAAATAGCCTCAGATGTGAGAAAGTGCTTGGAGCGATAGAGAGAACCGACTTAACGAGAAGCAGAAAGAGCAATGGATCTAATGTATGAACTCCAATAAAGAGTTGATGAAAGAGAAAGACCAATTTCAGAGTCGATTTCTCCTTAAGAGCAGAGCCATCCATGAGAATCCAAAGAAGAAAAGAAACACGCCGACGATTAACTACACAATATTCCAATCTTTTATCAGATGATGGTTCTGTGTTTTCAGCCTAAAACTTAATTTTTGGTACACATATCTTTTTAACTGAACCCTTAATCAATAGCTTACAAGTTTCCATGCAGATCTGCATCTGACAGCAGAAGCGAAGTGGTCTCCACTGACTCTTATAGCATCAAAGTAACAACGGTACAGTTTATTAAAATACTTTCTTTTTTTTTCTTCTTTTTTTTTTTTTACTAATAAGTCACCACTTATCAAGGCTAAAAGCCACTCAAAGATAAGGGTCAAGGCGAGAGATAGGTTATCAGTTGGATTATGAAGAATGTTATACGATGATTGAAAATGACGAATTATATTAACAAAATTGGATTACTAATAAGGACGGTTTATGACAAGTATTTGTTGAAATTGGATTTGAAAATGACCATGTTGTAGCTTGCAGAGATGCAGTCCAGCGATAAGTGTTTCAACAATCTATCAGGTATAAAAATACATGTTATTTACAAGCAAAAATATGTGCCTGTAGATGTCATTTTATTTATGCAATTTGGGGGTACATATTTTATAAAATTGCAGTATTTGAATTTTAACATTTTTTTTACTCTGAATTTAAATAATTAGTATTATATTTTATATTATCATTTTCAATTTTTGTCTTCTTGGGGTTAGAAGGCTAGAAGTTTCGTGAATGACTTCCAACTCTTCCTGTCTGTTTCCATTTCACTTGTACCGCCCACCATGATCAGGTCGTCATCAACTGATCCCCTCTATTAGCTCGAAGCATTCAGAATAGACATGTTAAAGGGAGATAACTTGTCAGAGTTGGTTGTGAAATTGCGAGAGTTATGTCCCCATTGGCTTCCAAACATTTTTTAAAGACGTATGACGTTTTAACTCCCACTATAATTTCAATTGATTAGTAAATCCTTTTTCTTCCAATTGTAAAAAGTAAGTAAATAATTCTTTGTTGACTACACTAATTTTTTTCAGTCAAATTATTTCTCATATTTTTGTTTGTTACCTCACATTCACATATTCAAAGTTACACACACTCAGTTAACCAAACACGGTCACTTCACCCTCCATCTCTTAAGTGGCCTATCATTGTGTTCTAGACAAAGGTCACAAGAATCTTGCTAGGTCCAGTTGCACTGATGAGTCATAGATGACAAAACAGCTGCTTGTGGTAACTATATATATATATATATATATATATATATATATATATTAGGTACGTGCAAAAATGGCGTCTTCTTGTACGGACTATGCTTATTAAAGAGCGCTTATCATTAATTATTTAATTAGTTTCCGTGTAAACTTTGATTGTGTTTGAAAGATAAAAGCCTAAACTTAATCTCTAAATGAAAAAAAAAAACTGCATATTTACGTGTGAAAAATAAATTATGATGAAATATGTAATCACGGCGGGCCAAAAACCCACAAATTCAGTGAATTTTGAACTTTGAAAAAATTACTTGTAAAAATCCCTTGAAAGATAAATATAAGTTTTTGGGAACTATTTCAAAGATAATTATTAAATCCAGCATCAGTTAATCGTAAACGACTTTGTTTACCAATTGACTACTGCTATGCAAAATACATGGAAGACAAAAATGTCATAATTTATCATTTTTAACTTTATACATAAAAATTGTTTTGTAATAGTTTATAGAAGTTGAAAAATTATTATCCATTAATTTCTTTATTCTTTTTAAGGTTATAAACAAATTTAAGTTCCCTTATTTTGCTATAATAAAAAAAGGAAATGCTTATTTAATTAAAATATTTGTGAATGTACGCAATTAAGATCTTATTTTATGTTTAACTAAAAAGGTTCATATTTAACTTGGTATTAGTTTTTAATTCAGTAATACTCTGAAATTATTGATGACGTCTGTTTACCAATGTCTTTCCTTAGAATTTGAAATAAAACTTTTTTAAATGTTAAAAATTATTTTTACGTTACGAACTGCATCAATTTTATCAATTTTTTTAAAATGATTTAACACTTTAGTTACTCGATTTATTCTTAACGTGTCGTAACGATAAATTACATTGATTCTTTTTAAAATGAAGTGTTTTTTTTTCATTTTAAGTGTGAAAAAGTAAAGTAAAGTCAATGACTACACTGACAATTTATTCATTGAAAAAAAAAGTTAAAACAGTTATTTATTGATAAACAGAATTCAATTTTTGAAAGAAAATGTCATGTTTGAATTCTCTTTATTCATCAATAAATAATTGTTTTTAACTTCTTAAATATTGATTAATGAAAAAAAGACAAAACATAAAAAAGGCCTCTATTCAGTCTCGAGAGACAATGGATACCCCCTGTAAGAGTGCCTGCACGGGAAATCTCTAGTGAAGCAAGAGTTGTGAAATCCCAACCGATTCCTCAGTTTGTTGGGGTTTTTTCGAATGTCTCCCTTTATCTGGATAAGCACCAACCCCATGAATAAATAAATAAAAATGTCAGGCTTATTTTTCCGTTTAAAATAAAATGATCAAAGGGGGATAAATCTTCAAGAACCGTTGGGTTTAAAAATAAAAATATTCAATTTTATTAATTCTAAATGAATAGTAAATATTAGGTACGTTCAAAAATGGCCGCCGCTTGTACTGACTCTCGTTCTTAAACGTGTATTTTCTTAATTTTTCAAAATAGTTTTCGTTTAACTTTAGATTGTGTTTGAAAGATAAAAGCATTAAGTTAATATCTAAATGGAAACAAATGTATATTTACGTGTTAAAAAAAAAATAGAATGGAAAATCTTATCAAAACAGCGAAAAATCCGTTAAAAGTGAAGATTCAATAAAACATGTTTAAAAATCGCTTGAAAAGTAAATATCAGTTTTCGGGAAGTGTTTCAAAGATAATTATTAAATTAAAGTCTTAAGAGAGTGAATTACAAAAGAATGTTCCCCTTTTTTTTTTACTAAAATTGCTTCATTATAAAAAAAAAGTGAAAGTTAGCTAAAATATGTCCGGGGCCAGTTTTGTAAATGTAAACAGAGACTACGGCTACAAAATCTCAAAGTATAGAAGGCTCAAACTGCCGTAATAGTTATTTTATTTTATTTTTACGTTACGAACTGCATCAATTTTATTAATTAATTTTACATGATGATTGATTAAAATCTTGAACAATTACATTACTCGATTTATTCTTTAAGAATTAATGTAATTTTAAATTAAAATTCTTAAAGAATAAATATAACTAATTTATTGTTACGACACATGTAAGAATTTCTTACATGTGTTGTAACAATAAATTACATTAATTCTTTTAAAATAAAGCTAAGAGTATTTTTTATTTTAAGTGTGAAAAAGTAAATTAAAGTCAATGACTACACTGACAATAGTCATTGAAAAAAAATTAAAACATTAAAAATTATTTATTAATAAATAAATAGAATTCAATTTTGAAAGAAAATGTCATGTTTGAATTCTATTTATTTATTAAGAAAAAATTATTTTTAACTTTTTTAATATTTATTAATGAAAAAAAGAAAAATACAAATCTTTCCAAATAATTGACGATGAATTGTGAAATTAACGAAATTGTTGAATCTCTAAAAATAAAATTTTGAGGGCGGTGTAAAAGTGAGTGGTGTGGAGGATTAATCGCACCTGGTTATTAAAGAACGGGGCTACCATATCAATCCAAGTGAATCGCTAGTAGAAATTATTCAATTTTTAAAATTCTTTTTTTCGTTATGTTCCTGGATCTCAGATTTGTCAATTTTTGGTTTATTTTCAAAATTATAAAAAAAATTTCTTGCACTGATGATGCCACATTCATGTATGAAAAGGAAATATAATTATGTTGCATTTTTTTTTCTCAGAAACTTTAATCATTAAAATCACTTGAAATATTTTTTGCAATTATATTATTTTTTTTGGTGAAAATATTGATTAAACAATGCTTTATTCAATAATAATATCGTTAATTCAAAAAATTAATTTTTCTTCGAGTTATAATCATTTTGTTGACACGGTATTTAGGGGCCTTTTTCGTAATATATAAAAAAAATTCAAAATTTTTTTTTTAATTGTTAACATCTACAATGCTTTATTTTCATAAAAACAAAAAAAATTAATGCATTTTTTTTTTATTAATATATAAAAATATAACTTTAGTAAAGGTGTATTTTGTTTTTTTAAGAATTGCTATTTTCTGGGTATGAATCTATCCATATAACACTTATGGTTGGCTAGTTTTTGACCATGAAGTAGTTTTTTTTTTAGTTCATTACATCAAGTGGCGTCATGCCCTGTCAGGAGCGATTTCTATAAAAAAAAAAATTTAATTAAAAAGATTTTTAAAATAATTAAATATAAGAGAAAAAAATAAATGTTATGATCCGTGGCGCAACATATAAAATTTCAAGGGTGGTGGCGCAACGGATAATCAGTTCTAAATGATATTCTTCTGACGGTTGAAGGTGTTATCCTCAGTATGGATGATACTAAGAATATTTAAGACTTCTACCCGATCATGGGTGACAGAATGAAAGCAAGCTACCCTCCTCCCTGTGGATTCAATAACAGGTTCTGTTTGAAATTCTGTACAGATACCCGAATTCAACATAAAGATTCCCAAGTACGACAAAGAAGAAGGTTGGAGGTTACAGCGGGCGAAACGTTGTGAGAATAACATCCAAGATGGGAACAGTATTCCAAATACTCCAAATAACACAAATTATCAATCCTCATCTAAAAAATTTCAAAGCATAATATATAAATGTGATTTTTAATTTACATACTTTTTTTTTTTAATCTTGTTTTAATAAATAATTGCGTTATATTATGTATTTCTAATTTCATTGTTTTATTTTCATACATATATGCAACAAAATTTGTGTAAAAATATTATGAGAAAGCTATTAAGAAAAAATTCTAATCTTTTTATATGCATTGACAAATTAGCAAATATTTTCAGCTGGAGGATGCATATGTTTGATAGTACCTATAATGTAGTAAATAAACTGGATTAGAGCACACTCCCATGTAATAATAATAACTAGCGGGACTCATGTAAATTACACGAAATGATGTTTTCAATACTAAATATCTTCTTACTAACCTATACATGTTTGAATAAAATATGATAAGATTTGACTTGTTTATTTATTTTAAAAAATGAACAATGCATGAAACAATTTACAAAACTTTTGATATGTGTCTTTCCGGTAGTCCCCTCATTACTTACCTCCCCCCCCCCTTCGATGTAGAAAAAAAAAATCTTAGAGGTTGGTTGGGATCGAACTATAAACCAGTCGGGCCGACGTAAAAAACGACATCAAAATTCTATGTCACTAACCATTGCGCCAAAGGGAAATACTTCAAATCTTATGAAAATTAGGTGACTTGAATGCTTTTCCAAATCTAGGTGCGGCACGCATGCGCAGAGCTTTTGATGTAAACGTGACACACAAACACACGCGCTATTGTATTATTATATAGATTAAAAGAAGTAAACGAAGAAGAAAGTAAAAAGAAAAAGGGGAAAAGAATATAAGTAGAAAAGGGAATATTTTTTGTGCCTACAGAATTTCTTTCCTTTCTTTTTAATAATTATGAGTTATTAAGTTTAACCCTCTTAGTGCGGCTGTCGTAAAATTGCGACAAGTCTACCACCTCTAATAGATGATACTACTGGTTTTATTTGCAATATACCACACAACGGCACACATATGGACAATAAATTCAGCAATTGACTTATGTGTGCATGAGAAAATGACAATTTTCGATGAACGGATGGTCAACTTCATCATAAATTCAAGATGGCCGCCATCACAATATGGAAATTAGTAAAATTTTACAATTTATTTTGGTAGTCCTACTTATATGAAACAAATGTCATAGAAATTGTTTGGCCATACAATGAAAGGTTAAGCATACAGCGTCATTTTAAAAATAGGTGTAAAAAATCATTTTTTCTACAAAAAAAATCAGCACTCAGAGGGTTAAGCCTATCCTTCTTTTCTTATAAGTTATTTTTTCTTAATTAAGCCTCACCTTCCTTGCTCATAAAAATTTAATTTGCATACGTGATTAGTACAGGAAGTGCATTTTCATTGTTTTTGTAGTATCAGCTTCACTACATAGAATTAATTTTCCTTGTTTGCGTTTGTTGAAACTGTCAATATTTGAGCTATATTCATAAAGTGAAGGTCAAGACGTGCTGGTTTGTTGCGGAAACCTCAACAATGGACTTTGTTTTTAAACACTTTCACAGGTGAATTATTTCTGGAAAAATGATTTATTCCGAATAAATTTTTTTGGTAAAATTAAGATGAAATCTCTGACTGGAAACTGACTAATGAAAAAATACTCCATACCAATTTGATACCTCAGCTATAAAATTCTCGAGGCAGCGTATGTGTGTCAGAGTCATGTAACAAGCTAGAAAAAAGATGAGATATTGCGTTACCAGCCTATTTTGGACAATAAGTAGTTTTGATAAAAAAAAATTCTGTGAAGAGGATCAATTCACAGTTATTTTGGGGAGAGAGGTATAATAATGAGCCACTCAATGGTTAATGAGATGGGTAGATTGTCAGTTTAATTATGAAGAATATTATGAAAGGATTGAAAATGATGAATGGAATTAACAAAATTTAATTACTTATGAGGACAGTTTATGACAAATGGCAAGTAACACATCACTCAATAAGTCTCGGGCATAACTAATAAAACAACAACTTTAAGACAAACTTCGACTATATTCATCTATGAACGAGTGCTGTGTGTGTTCATTGCATAGGCCATAATCATTAGCTCATTGTGCCAGTCCAAGGTCGTTGTTCAGTGTCAATCGTGTGATCACAGTCAGTGTTGCAACAGAAGAATTCTCCCTCCAAATAAAGCCACAACTCCAGTTTAAAACAAGTAACAGAGGTTTATTTGTTAGAGGTTACAATGGTATTCGTTTCTGAACAACAAACTTGCCAAATGAGAGATTTTTGCCCGGCCAAAGCAAAACACAAGTCCAAGAGTCAATCTTGCTTGGAGAGACACACAGACCCAACCAACTGTCAGACTCCAGAAAAATAAACTGATTGTGTGACATCCAGAGCGCCAAGTCTGACTGGCCTCCCCAGTCCATCTCCTGAAATATGTACTTCCTACCAGAAATCCTAGATGTCTGGTCTTTTTTTCAGTCATCCCCGTTCGACCACACAGAAGTTGACCACTTGAGATAATGGCCAGCCTTATCTATGAACACACAAAAATCTACTGCCTAGGGGTTCCATATCTGGAAAGCCATTAAATCTGGAAGTCCCTGAATGAGCCATAACCCCAACAGGAAACCAATCATCTGCAGGAACATTATCTTTTCAAAGTCTTCATCCTTCAGCATGAATACCCGTTTAATAAGACACTTACTTTTTATTTCAAATAGAAATCAAATTCTGGGTGGTCAAATACAAAATCAGAGATATTTTCAATTTTCTGTGTGGCCTCTTTGCTCTTAACCAAATATCTTGCACCTGCAGAAAGTCTGTTATTCACATGCACTGCAAACATGCAACCCACAAAACATGCCGCCGAGTGCATGTTTAAAATCAATATAGGGTGATACACTGATTCCAACACGTCTCTAACAATTCAATGGCTTTTTTTTATAGAACGATTTGTCCTTGGCCTCAAAGTATGCTTAAGTTTCCAATATCATTTCTTCATTTAAGCGAAATCTCTTTCCTTGGAACATTGTTTTGAGGTCTGCAAGCAGCCAGTAGTCGCTGGGGCCAGATCTGGAAAATAGTGTGGGTGCAGAAGCAATTCGAAGTGTAATTCATATAGTTTTGCCATCGTTGCAAGCAACATGTGACACGATGCATTATCTTGCTGAAATGACACTTTCTTCTTCTTCATTTGTGGCTGTTTTGGGGCGATTTCTTCCTTCAAATGCACCAGTAATGCTATATAATATTCGCCATTGATGGTTCTTATTTTCTTAAAATAAGCGATGAACAAAATATTTTGTGCATCCCAAAATACGGAGACCAAAACCTTGCCTACTGATGTTTGCATTTTTGGTCACTTTGGTCGACTTTCACCTGCTTCTGTTCACTCAGCTGACTGCCGATTTGACCCTGGAGTGAAGTTATGGTTCTATGTTTCATCTATTGTCACATTATTGACACAAAAGGCATTTTTGTTGTGTTGAAACAGTTGAAAACAACTATTTGAATCATTGACCCGTTGTTGTTTTTGATTGACTGTGAGCAAATGCGGCATCCATTTTGAACACAGCTTTCTCTTTCACAAATATTCACGCAAAATGGTGAATGCACTGCTTTCTAATATCTTCAACTTCTCCGCTATCTCATTCAACTTCAATTTACGATTGACCAAAACGAGTTTGATGTTTTTCGGGACAACTGCCGAATTTGGGCGATCTACGCATCTAGCATCATTTGTGTCTGTACGACCGCGTTTAAAGTCAGCATACCAGAGTTCGAATAACACTTATCAAGCCATTGCTTTGCTTGAACATTTGAAATTTGTGAATGAAATAACTCTCTCATATATCCAACGAGTGACTTAAATGTATACATCTTCCCACCACAGCAAGTATGATATAAGGCTGAGTTTAAGATAAGCGGAGAAATTCCCCCCCCCCTTGCTTATGGCAGGCTAAGTACAGCAAAATAATTTGTCAAAACTTTATTTCTATTTTTTAAATTTAAAAAATTTCTTTTATCTGCGACACCAAAGTTTCACCCTGACCGAACCCAATTAACAAAATGGGTAGGTGTTACCTGCGAGCAAGATCTCCTGTCGAACATCTAATTTTTGAGAACTATATAATCTTTATCATGAATAGTAAGGATAACTTATCTACCGAAACAAAATTAAAAAAAAAAATTTTAATAGAAGAAATAAATGAGATTTCCAAAGGGAAGTAACTCTCATAAAATAATTAAGAGTAGCTTCCCTTGGTATGAAAGAAATTAATTTGTTTGACTTGAAAGTTTGTAATACTATTACCGTATATTTTGGATTATTCAAATTACTATTCTAATCTTGGTTTTTATTTTCACAAAGTTTCGGTCGACTTTCTTTTGGTGCATTTTTTCGAATTTGGAATTCTTTATTTCGAACTCGAGAACCTATTGCTGTTCACACAAGCATAAAAGGTTAGTTTTGATTACTTGTATAAAATCCATTTCGTATTGGAAGAAGAAGACGAAGAAGAAGACGAAGACGAAGAAGAAGAAGAAGAAGAAGAAGAAGAAGAAGAAGAAACTACAATTTAGAAAAACAAACAAAAACATTTTCTCCGTATTTCTTCTACGTTTATTTCTTATTTTAACTTATTTTTAGAGTTTTTATTCAACAATTGATTTTAACGAATATTTTTTCAACAATTGATTTTAACGAATATTTTTTCAACAATTGATTTTAACGAATATTTTTTTTAACACTTGATTTTAACGAATATTTTTTCAACAATTGATTTTAACGAATATTTTTTTTTAACACTTGATTTTAAAAACAACAAAAAAATGTTATTTGTTTTGAAATGGAAATGAAAACATTTTTCTATAGGCTAAAAACAAAGAAAAACAACACTAAAAACAAAATTTCATTGGCTATTGGAGTTTAATATTTTTTTCATTTAATAAATAAAGAAAATGACAGACTTAGAACGTCCTCGTACTTTTTTTTTTTTAATAATTATGAAGAATTCATGAGCGATTGCTCTTTTACCACATTACCTCGAGTGGAGTGTATTCTATGGCTGACTCTTCAAACTTGAGTATTTTATTTACCTCCACACACAAGGTCAGGTGTGGGTTTTGATGAAAATGTTTTTGTGGAACGAACTGGATTCGAACCCGACACACCCAGGTCCGCGTCGTTAACAACTCAGCCACCGTGACATCCCCAATAAGGAATATACTTTGAACGATATATTAACTCCGGTAAAAATTTAAGATTTCTACAGGAAAATCTTTTTCGCTTGTACACCAAAACTAATAGAAAATGAAGTCCATTTTGCAGCTTTACTAAGTTTACGAAGTAATTCTAGCAACTGTGGAGCATGCGAAATACCCAGGATTTTAACGAAAACAAAGACAAATGAATGTCGATGGGAATACCGTAGACATACTTTTTTTTTAATGGAAATCGCTCCAGACAGGGCACGAAGCCACTTGATGTAAGGAGCTAAAAAAGAATTACCACTTCAAGGTCAAAAACTACACAACGATAAGTGTTATATCGATAGATTCCGCCCCAGCAAACAGCAATTCTTCCCTCTTTGTCAGAAACATCACGCATGAAATGTGAGGACTAAAGGACAAAATAAGGGAAGCGAGAGTTACGAGTCTGCCAAAAGTAAACCTAAGGTCTATTTTCTACTCGGTCAACAAGTAGGGTCCTCAGTCAACAAGTAGGGTCCTTTTTTTGGACGGAAGTCATCTGCATATGAGACAGATAATTGTGCTATTATTTTGCCGGAACCTTGATAGGCAGCAGAACATAATCAAAAAAAAAATCAAAGTTTCATCACACATCATAGAAGATTGGATGCAATCCATCCGAGAAGTTTGTGAACAAGACATCCTTAATAATCTGCTAACGCTAAGTGAGATAGATGAAGAGATCAATAGTGCTAAAGAATTCGAAATAGATGAATCTTTCTTCTTCAAGAGAAAATATAACAGCACTTTGAAGAGCATTGATGATTCAAACTTTGTCGGTTATCTCTCCTCCGATCTGGAGCAATGGGGAGAAAAAGTGGATTGTAACCTTTAACACCTCTAAAACCAAGCTTCTCTCCTTTCACCTCCAACGCTTAAATTCTAGTTTTGTCTCAGTTGGAATGAATGGCTCTCTCCTTGATGAAGCCCCTTTCTTTGATAAGCTCATACGTCTAACTTTCACCCCATACTTGAAAGGAGAGACTTGCATAAAATATGTTGCTAAAATTGCTAGAATAATTGTTGGATCATTCTACTGCTCCAGAAAGTACCTGACTCCTGATGCAATCCTCTACCTGTATAAGGGTCAGATGCGTCCTAAGATGGAATACTGCTTCCACATCTGGGGAGGTGACGCTCAGAGCACTATTTCTTGCCTTGAGAAAGTACAAAATCGACTTCACAATCTAGTGGGATATAATCTCTTCTCTTCCTTACAACCTCTTTTCTCACAGAAGAGACGTTACTAGTCTTTCTCTACTCTATTGGCATTTCCATGGTAGATGTTCGAGGTTGGGTCGTCCTTCATTAGTATAATTCCATCATCCAACTGAAAATCTCATTAACCTTTATCCATAAGTGGCTTTTGGCCTTAGTAAGTGATTAATCATTAGTATAAAAAGAAAAAATAATTCGGTCGATGTAACCTCCAGCCTTCTTCAGGTACATCTTTTTTAATTCTGGAATCTTTTTGAACTCTACAAATTATACAGAATTTTTAATTGAATCCTTTATTTTATCCACAGTAAGGATAAAGGTAGTAACAATCAGTTAGTTTTATGTGACTGTTTTCTGGAGGTCGAAGGTTCAATCCTTACTACAGGCGATAATAACTAAGAATAAGAAGAATTAATTTACACTTCTATCCAGTCATGGATGACGGAACGAGAACAATCTACCTCTGAGGGATTAAATAAAACGTTCAGCTAGAAATTCTGTATATGGTCACGAGTTCAACATAAAAATTCACAAGTTCGAAAAGGTGTGTCTGCTATCTAAGACATGCTAGCATGTAAAACAGATGTTAAATCGAATATGATGATCTACTTTTAATCTATCGGACATAGGATCATGTTGTTATAATTCTTCCTTTCGAAATAGTGGTCCGCCCCGCTCCTCATCCAAATAGTGCGTCCCCCCCCCTCATCCAAATAGTGCGTCGGTCCCCCCCCCCCTCATCCAAATAGTGCGTCGGTCCCCCCCCCCTCATCCAAATAGTGCGTCCGTCCCCCCCTCCTCATCCAAATAGTGCGTCCGCCCCCCCCTCATCCAAATAGTGCGTCCGTCCCCCCCTCATCCAAATAGTGCGTCCGTCCCCCCTCCTCATCCAAATAGTGCGTCCGTCCCCCCTCCTCATCCAAATAGTGCGTCCGCCCCCCCCCCCCTCATCCAAATAGTGCGTCCGTCCCCCCTCCTCATCCAAATAGTGCGTCCGTCCGTCCCCCCCACATCCAAGAAAGCATGAAACCCTCTCAGTGATTTTTTTTACCTCTGATTTTAATAAGAATTAAACCAGAGTTAAATTTCAGCAAATTTTGGTGATTCTTTGAATTGCTGAAGCATGAAACAAACTACCTGCACCATCTGATGTCATTCCTTCCATACACATGCACACACATGTATATCATGACTCATACACTGTTCATTTCCCTGACAATTGTACATCATCTTATGTACTATGCATGTATTTAAGATAAGTTGTATTGCATTTGAGCAATGTACGCAATGATTTCATTATTTCATAACTTCTATGTTTATTCAGAAGGATACATATCAAATAATTATATTATTACAGAAATTATATTTATTCAATAAACGTGATGCATTTACAAACAAATTCTACAACCAATTAAGTATGTTAGATTCTAGATCTATACATGATTAATATAGAAATAATTCTACAACCAATTAAGTATGTTAGATTCTAGATCTATACATGATTAATATAGAAATAATTCTACAACCAAGTCTGTATGTTAGATTCTAGATCTATACATGATTAATATAGAAATAATTCTACAACCAAGTCAGTATGTTAGATTCTAGATCTATACATGATTAATATAGAAATAATTCTACAACCAATTAAGTATGTTAGATTCTAGATCTATACATGATTAATATAGAAATAATTCTACAACCAAGTCTGTATGTTAGATTCTAGATCTATACATGATTAATATAGAAATAATTCTACAACCAAGTCAGTATGTTAGATTCTAGATCTATACATGATTAATATAGAAATAATTCTACAACCAATTAAGTATGTTAGATTCTAGATCTATACATGATTAATATAGAAATAATTCTACAACCAATTAAGTATGTTAGATTCTAGATCTATACATGATTAATATAGAAATAATTCTACAACCAAGTCTGTATGTTAGATTCTAGATCTATACATGATTAATATAGAAATAATTCTACAACCAATTAAGTATGTTAGATTCTAGATCTATACATGATTAATATAGAAATAATTCTACAACCAATTAAGTATGTTAGATTCTAGATCTATACATGATTAATATAGAAATAATTCTACAACCAATTAAGTATGTTAGATTCTAGATCTATACATGATTAATATAGAAATAATTCTACAACCAAGTCTGTATGTTAGATTCTAGATCTATACATGATTAATATAGAAATAATTCTACAACCAATTAAGTATGTTAGATTCTAGATCTATACATGATTAATATAGAAATAATTCTACAACCAATTAAGTATGTTAGATTCTAGATCTATACATGATTAATATAGAAATAATTCTACAACCAATTAAGTATGTTAGATTCTAGATCTATACATGATTAATATAGAAATAATTCTACAACCAATTAAGTATGTTAGATTCTAGATCTATACATGATTAATATAGAAATAATTCTACAACCAATTAAGTATGTTAGATTCTAGATCTATACATGATTAATATAGAAATAATTCTACAACCAAGTCTGTATGTTAGATTCTAGATCTATACATGATTAATATAGAAATAATTCTACAACCAATTAAGTATGTTAGATTCTAGATCTATACATGATTAATATAGAAATAATTCTACAACCAATTAAGTATGTTAGATTCTAGATCTATACATGATTAATATAGAAATAATTCTACAACCAATTAAGTATGTTAGATTCTAGATCTATACATGATTAATATAGAAATAATTCTACAACCAAGTCTGTATGTTAGATTCTAGATCTATACATGATTAATATAGAAATAATTCTACAACCAATTAAGTATGTTAGATTCTAGATCTATACATGATTAATATAGAAATAATTCTACAACCAATTAAGTATGTTAGATTCTAGATCTATACATGATTAATATAGAAATAATTCTACAACCAAGTCTGTATGTTAGATTCTAGATCTATACATGATTAATATAGAAATAATTCTACAACCAATTAAGTATGTTAGATTCTAGATCTATACATGATTAATATAGAAATAATTCTACAACCAATTAAGTATGTTAGATTCTAGATCTATACATGATTAATATAGACATAATTCTACAACCAATTAAGTATGTTAGATTCTAGATCTATACATGATTAATATAGAAATAATTCTACAACCAAGTCTGTATGTTAGATTCTAGATCTATACATGATTAATATAGAAATAATTCTACAACCAATTAAGTATGTTAGATTCTAGATCTATACATGATTAATATAGAAATAATTCTACAACCAAGTCAGTATGTTAGATTCTAGATCTATACATGATTAATATAGAAATAATTCTACAACCAATTAAGTATGTTAGATTCTAGATCTATACATGATTAATATAGAAATAATTCTACAACCAATTAAGTATGTTAGATTCTAGATCTATACATGATTAATATAGAAATAATTCTACAACCAATTAAGTATGTTAGATTCTAGATCTATACATGATTAATATAGAAATAATTCTACAACCAAGTCTGTATGTTAGATTCTAGATCTATACATGATTAATATAGAAATAATTCTACAACCAATTAAGTATGTTAGATTCTAGATCTATACATGATTAATATAGAAATAATTCTACAACCAAGTCTGTATGTTAGATTCTAGATCTATACATGATTAATATAGAAATAATTCTACAACCAATTAAGTATGTTAGATTCTAGATCTATACATGATTAATATAGAAATAATTCTACAACCAAGTCTGTATGTTAGATTCTAGATCTATACATGATTAATATAGAAATAATTCTACAACCAAGTCTGTATGTTAGATTCTAGATCTATACATGATTAATATAGAAATAATTCTACAACCAATTAAGTATGTTAGATTCTAGATCTATACATGATTAATATAGAAATAATTCTACAACCAAGTCTGTATGTTAGATTCTAGATCTATACATGATTAATATAGAAATAATTCTACAACCAAGTCAGTATGTTAGATTCTAGATCTATACATGATTAATATAGAAATAATTCTACAACCAATTAAGTATGTTAGATTCTAGATCTATACATGATTAATATAGAAATAATTCTACAACCAAGTCTGTATGTTAGATTCTAGATCTATACATGATTAATATAGAAATAATTCTACAACCAATTAAGTATGTTAGATTCTAGATCTATACATGATTAATATAGAAATAATTCTACAACCAAGTCTGTATGTTAGATTCTAGATCTATACATGATTAATATAGAAATAATTCTACAACCAATTAAGTATGTTAGATTCTAGATCTATACATGATTAATATAGAAATAATTTTACAACCAATTAAGTATGTTAGATTCTAGATCTATACATGATTAATATAGAAATAATTCTACAACCAATTAAGTATGTTAGATTCTAGATCTATACATGATTAATATAGAAATAATTCTACAACCAAGTCTGTATGTTAGATTCTAGATCTATACATGATTAATATAGAAATAATTCTACAACCAATTAAGTATGTTAGATTCTAGATCTATACATGATTAATATAGAAATAATTCTACAACCAAGTCTGTATGTTAGATTCTAGATCTATACATGATTAATATAGAAATAATTCTACAACCAATTAAGTATGTTAGATTCTAGATCTATACATGATTAATATAGAAATAATTCTACAACCAAGTCTGTATGTTAGATTCTAGATCTATACATGATTAATATAGAAATAATTCTACAACCAAGTCAGTATGTTAGATTCTAGATCTATACATGATTAATATAGAAATAATTCTACAACCAAGTCTGTATGTTAGATTCTAGATCTATACATGATTAATATAGAAATAATTCTACAACCAATTAAGTATGTTAGATTCTAGATCTATACATGATTAATATAGAAATAATTCTACAACCAAGTCTGTATGTTAGATTCTAGATCTATACATGATTAATATAGAAATAATTCTACAACCAAGTCAGTATGTTAGATTCTAGATCTATACATGATTAATATAGAAATAATTCTACAACCAATTAAGTATGTTAGATTCTAGATCTATACATGATTAATATAGAAATAATTCTACAACCAAGTCTGTATGTTAGATTCTAGATCTATACATGATTAATATAGAAATAATTCTACAACCAATTAAGTATGTTAGATTCTAGATCTATACATGATTAATATAGAAATAATTCTACAACCAAGTCTGTATGTTAGATTCTAGATCTATACATGATTAATATAGAAATAATTCTACAACCAATTAAGTATGTTAGATTCTAGATCTATACATGATTAATATAGAAATACTTCTACAACCAAGTCTGTATGTTAGATTCTAGATCTATACATGATTAATATAGAAATAATTCTACAACCAAGTCAGTATGTTAGATTCTAGATCTATACATGATTAATATAGAAATAATTCTACAACCTAGTCTGTATGTTAGATTCTAGATCTATACATGATTAATATAGAAATAATTCTACAACCAATTAAGTATGTTAGATTCTAGATCTATACATGATTAATATAGAAATAATTCTACAACACATTAAGTATGTTAGATTCTAGATCTATACATGATTAATATAGAAATAATTCTACAACCAATTAAGTATGTTAGATTCTAGATCTATACATGATTAATATAGAAATAATTCTACAACCAAGTCTGTATGTTAGATTCTAGATCTATACATGATTAATATAGAAATAATTCTACAACCAATTAAGTATGTTAGATTCTAGATCTATACATGATTAATATAGAAATAATTCTACAACCAAGTCTGTATGTTAGATTCTAGATCTATACATGATTAATATAGAAATAATTCTACAACCAAGTCAGTATGTTAGATTCTAGATCTATACATGATTAATATAGAAATAATTCTACAACCAAGTCTGTATGTTAGATTCTAGATCTATACATGATTAATATAGAAATAATTCTACAACCAATTAAGTATGTTAGATTCTAGATCTATACATGATTAATATAGAAATAATTCTACAACCAAGTCAGTATGTTAGATTCTAGATCTATACATGATTAATATAGAAATAATTCTACAACCAAGTCTGTATGTTAGATTCTAGATCTATACATGATTAATATAGAAATAATTCTACAACCAATTAAGTATGTTAGATTCTAGATCTATACATGATTAATATAGAAATAATTCTACAACCAAGTCTGTATGTTAGATTCTAGATCTATACATGATTAATATAGAAATAATTCTACAACCAAGTCAGTATGTTAGATTCTAGATCTATACATGATTAATATAGAAATAATTCTACAACCTAGTCTGTATGTTAGATTCTAGATCTATACATGATTAATATAGAAATAATTCTACAACCAATTAAGTATGTTAGATTCTAGATCTATACATGATTAATATAGAAATAATTCTACAACACATTAAGTATGTTAGATTCTAGATCTATACATGATTAATATAGAAATAATTCTACAACCAATTAAGTATGTTAGATTCTAGATCTATACATGATTAATATAGAAATAATTTTACAACCAATTAAGTATGTTAGATTCTAGATCTATACATGATTAATATAGAAATAATTCTACAACCAATTAAGTATGTTAGATTCTAGATCTATACATGATTAATATAGAAATAATTCTACAACCAAGTCTGTATGTTAGATTCTAGATCTATACATGATTAATATAGAAATAATTCTACAACCAAGTCAGTATGTTAGATTCTAGATCTATACATGATTAATATAGAAATAATTCTACAACCAATTAAGTATGTTAGATTCTAGATCTATACATGATTAATATAGAAATAATTCTACAACCAATTAAGTATGTTAGATTCTAAAACTATACATGATTAATATAGAAATAATTCTACAACCAAGTCTGTATGTTATATTCTAGATCTATACATGATTAATATAGAAATAATTCTACAACCAATTAAGTATGTTAGATTCTAGATCTATACATGATTAATATAGAAATAATTCTACAACCAAGTCTGTATGTTAGATTCTAGATCTATACATGATTAATATAGAAATAATTCTACAACCAATTAAGTATGTTAGATTCTAGATCTATACATGATTAATATAGAAATAATTCTACAACCAAGTCTGTATGTTAGATTCTAGATCTATACATTATTAATATAGAAATAATTCTACAACCAAGTCAGTATGTTAGATTCTAGATCTATACATGATTAATATAGAAATAATTCTACAACCAATTAAGTATGTTAGATTCTAGATCTATACATGATTAATATAGAAATAATTCTACAACCAAGTCTGTATGTTAGATTCTAGATCTATACATGATTAATATAGAAATAATTCTACAACCAAGTCAGTATGTTAGATTCTAGATCTATACATGATTAATATAGAAATAATTCTACAACCAATTAAGTATGTTAGATTCTAGATCTATACATGATTAATATAGAAATAATTTTACAACCAATTAAGTATGTTAGATTCTAGATCTATACATGATTAATATAGAAATAATTCTACAACCAATTAAGTATGTTAGATTCTAGATCTATACATGATTAATATAGAAATAATTCTACAACCAAGTCTGTATGTTAGATTCTAGATCTATACATGATTAATATAGAAATAATTCTACAACCAAGTCAGTATGTTAGATTCTAGATCTATACATGATTAATATAGAAATAATTCTACAACCAATTAAGTATGTTAGATTCTAGATCTATACATGATTAATATAGAAATAATTCTACAACCAATTAAGTATGTTAGATTCTAGATCTATACATGATTAATATAGAAATAATTCTACAACCAATTAAGTATGTTAGATTCTAGATCTATACATGATTAATATAGAAATAATTCTACAACCAATTAAGTATGTTAGATTCTAGATCTATACATGATTAATATAGAAATAATTCTACAACCAAGTCTGTATGTTAGATTCTAGATCTATACATGATTAATATAGAAATAATTCTACAACCAAGTCAGTATGTTAGATTCTAGATCTATACATGATTAATATAGAAATAATTCTACAACCAATTAAGTATGTTAGATTCTAGATCTATACATGATTAATATAGAAATAATTTTACAACCAATTAAGTATGTTAGATTCTAGATCTATACATGATTAATATAGAAATAATTCTACAACCAATTAAGTATGTTAGATTCTAGATCTATACATGATTAATATAGAAATAATTCTACAACCAAGTCTGTATGTTAGATTCTAGATCTATACATGATTAATATAGAAATAATTCTACAACCAAGTCAGTATGTTAGATTCTAGATCTATACATGATTAATATAGAAATAATTCTACAACCAATTAAGTATGTTAGATTCTAGATCTATACATGATTAATATAGAAATAATTCTACAACCAATTAAGTATGTTAGATTCTAGATCTATACATGATTAATATAGAAATAATTCTACAACCAATTAAGTATGTTAGATTCTAGATCTATACATGATTAATATAGAAATAATTCTACAACCAATTAAGTATGTTAGATTCTAGATCTATACATGATTAATATAGAAATAATTCTACAACCAAGTCTGTATGTTAGATTCTAGATCTATACATGATTAATATAGAAATAATTCTACAACCAATTAAGTATGTTAGATTCTAGATCTATACATGATTAATATAGAAATAATTCTACAACCAAGTCTGTATGTTAGATTCTAGATCTATACATTATTAATATAGAAATAATTCTACAACCAAGTCAGTATGTTAGATTCTAGATCTATACATGATTAATATAGAAATAATTCTACAACCAATTAAGTATGTTAGATTCTAGATCTATACATGATTAATATAGAAATAATTCTACAACCAAGTCTGTATGTTAGATTCTAGATCTATACATGATTAATATAGAAATAATTCTACAACCAAGTCAGTATGTTAGATTCTAGATCTATACATGATTAATATAGAAATAATTCTACAACCAATTAAGTATGTTAGATTCTAGATCTATACATGATTAATATAGAAATAATTTTACAACCAATTAAGTATGTTAGATTCTAGATCTATACATGATTAATATAGAAATAATTCTACAACCAATTAAGTATGTTAGATTCTAGATCTATACATGATTAATATAGAAATAATTCTACAACCAAGTCTGTATGTTAGATTCTAGATCTATACATGATTAATATAGAAATAATTCTACAACCAAGTCAGTATGTTAGATTCTAGATCTATACATGATTAATATAGAAATAATTCTACAACCAATTAAGTATGTTAGATTCTAGATCTATACATGATTAATATAGAAATAATTCTACAACCAAGTCAGTATGTTAGATTCTAGATCTATACATGATTAATATAGAAATAATTCTACAACCAATTAAGTATGTTAGATTCTAGATCTATACATGATTAATATAGAAATAATTCTACAACCAATTAAGTATGTTAGATTCTAAAACTATACATGATTAATATAGAAATAATTCTACAACCAAGTCTGTATGTTATATTCTAGATCTATACATGATTAATATAGAAATAATTCTACAACCAATTAAGTATGTTAGATTCTAGATCTATACATGATTAATATAGAAATAATTCTACAACCAATTAAGTATGTTAGATTCTAGATCTATACATGATTAATATAGAAATAATTCTACAACCAAGTCTGTATGTTAGATTCTAGATCTATACATTATTAATATAGAAATAATTCTACAACCAAGTCAGTATGTTAGATTCTAGATCTATACATGATTAATATAGAAATAATTCTACAACCAATTAAGTATGTTAGATTCTAGATCTATACATGATTAATATAGAAATAATTCTACAACCAAGTCTGTATGTTAGATTCTAGATCTATACATGATTAATATAGAAATAATTCTACAACCAAGTCAGTATGTTAGATTCTAGATCTATACATGATTAATATAGAAATAATTCTACAACCAATTAAGTATGTTAGATTCTAGATCTATACATGATTAATATAGAAATAATTCTACAACCAAGTCTGTATGTTAGATTCTAGATCTATACATGATTAATATAGAAATAATTCTACAACCAATTAAGTATGTTAGATTCTAGATCTATACATGATTAATATAGAAATAATTCTACAACCAAGTCTGTATGTTAGATTCTAGATCTATACATGATTAATATAGAAATAATTCTACAACCAAGTCAGTATGTTAGATTCTAGATCTATACATGATTAATATAGAAATAATTCTACAACCAATTAAGTATGTTAGATTCTAGATCTATACATGATTAATATAGAAATAATTCTACAACCAATTAAGTATGTTAGATTCTAGATCTATACATGATTAATATAGAAATAATTCTACAACCAATTAAGTATGTTAGATTCTAGATCTATACATGATTAATATAGAAATAATTCTACAACCAAGTCAGTATGTTAGATTCTAGATCTATACATGATTAATATAGAAATAATTCTACAACCAAGTCAGTATGTTAGATTCTTGATCTATACATGATTAATATAGAAATAATTCTACAACCAATTAAGTATGTTAGATTCTAGATCTATACATGATTAATATAGAAATAATTCTACAACCAATTAAGTATGTTATGATTAATATAGAAATAATTCTACAACCAATTAAGTATGTTAGATTCTAGATCTATACATGATTAATATAGAAATAATTCTACAACCAATTAAGTATGTTAGATTCTAGATCTATACATGATTAATATAGAAATAATTCTACAACCAATTAAGTATGTTAGATTCTAGATCTATACATGATTAATATAGAAATAATTCTACAACCAATTAAGTATGTTAGATTCTAGATCTATACATGATTAATATAGAAATAATTCTACAACCAATTAAGTATGTTAGATTCTAGATCTATACATGATTAATATAGAAATAATTCTACAACCAAGTCAGTATGTTAGATTCTAGATCTATACATGATTAATATAGAAATAATTCTACAACCAATTAAGTATGTTAGATTCTAGATCTATACATGATTAATATAGAAATAATTCTACAACCAATTAAGTATGTTAGATTCTAGATCTATACATGATTAATATAGAAATAATTCTACAACCAATTAAGTATGTTAGATTCTAGATCTATACATGATTAATATAGAAATAATTCTACAACCAATTAAGTATGTTAGATTCTAGATCTATACATGATTAATATAGAAATAATTCTACAACCAATTAAGTATGTTAGATTCTAGATCTATACATGATAAATATAGAAATAATTCTACAACCAATTAAGTATGTTAGATTCTAGATCTATACATGATTAATATAGAAATAATTCTACAACCAAGTCAGTATGTTAGATTCTAGATCTATACATGATTTATATAGAAATAATTCTACAACCAATTAAGTATGTTAGATTCTAGATCTATACATGATTAATATAGAAATAATTTTTACAACCAATTAAGTATGTTAGATTCTAGATCTATACATGATTAATATAGAAATAATTCTACAACCAATTAAGTATGTTAGATTCTAGATCTATACATGATTAATATAGAAATAATTCTACAACCAATTAAGTATGTTAGATTCTAGATCTATACATGATTAATATAGAAATAATTCTACAACCAATTAAGTATGTTAGATTCTAGATCTATACATGATTAATATAGAAATAATTCTACAACCAAGTCAGTATGTTAGATTCTAGATCTATACATGATTAATATAGAAATAATTCTACAACCAATTAAGTATGTTAGATTCTAGATCTATACATGATTAATATAGAAATAATTCTACAACCAATTAAGTATGTTAGATTCTAGATCTATACATGATTAATATAGAAATAATTCTACAACCAAGTCAGTATGTTAGATTCTAGATCTATACATGATTAATATAGAAATAATTCTACAACCAATTAAGTATGTTAGATTCTAGATCTATACATGATTAATATAGAAATAATTCTACAACCAAGTCAGTATGTTAGATTCTAGATCTATACATGATTAATATAGAAATAATTCTACAACCAATTAAGTATGTTAGATTCTAGATCTATACATGATTAATATAGAAATAATTCTACAACCAATTAAGTATGTTAGATTCTAGATCTATACATGATTAATATAGAAATAATTCTACAACCAAGTCAGTATGTTAGATTCTAGATCTATACATGATTAATATAGAAATAATTCTACAACCAATTAAGTATGTTAGATTCTAGATCTATACATGATTAATATAGAAATAATTCTACAACCAAGTCAGTATGTTAGATTCTAGATCTATACATGATTAATATAGAAATAATTCTACAACCAATTAAGTATGTTAGATTCTAGATCTATACATGATTAATATAGAAATAATTCTACAACCAATTAAGTATGTTAGATTCTAGATCTATACATGATTAATATAGAAATAATTCTACAACCAAGTCAGTATGTTAGATTCTAGATCTATACATGATTAATATAGAAATAATTCTACAACCAATTAAGTATGTTAGATTCTAGATCTATACATGATTAATATAGAAATAATTCTACAACCAAGTCAGTATGTTAGATTCTAGATCTATACATGATTAATATAGAAATAATTCTACAACCAATTAAGTATGTTAGATTCTAGATCTATACATGATTAATATAGAAATAATTCTACAACCAAGTCAGTATGTTAGATTCTAGATCTATACATGATTAATATAGAAATAATTTTACAACCAATTAAGTATGTTAGATTCTAGATCTATACATGATTAATATAGAAATAATTCTACAACCAATTAAGTATGTTAGATTCTAGATCTATACATGATTAATATAGAAATAATTCTACAACCAATTAAGTATGTTAGATTCTAGATCTATACATGATTAATATAGAAATAATTCTACAACCAATTAAGTATGTTAGATTGCTATAGTCTTAAATTCTTTCTAGAATAGATTGATTAGTCACTCCTGGTAGTCAATAAACAACCTTGCAGACAGATCTATTAATTAAACATCAGAGACTTCATTGTCATCATTAATATACTATGAATAGTATGCTTATCATTATTTTGTTTTGATGACACCTAAGTTCATAAATTTAACACAATCTCGGAGTTACAGTGAACTACAGAGTGAGCATAAACCGTTTCCTTGATTATAAGCTTGTAAAGAACTGAAAAAATTATTTGTAGGACAATAAGGTCGCCACGACAGTCGAAATTTTGGGAAACATTTTTGACCTTTTGGCTAGGGACAAGATGTGGTATCTGTTCTGATGCTGCACTTCTATCTTTTTTCTGTTCTCGATCCGTCAAATGGGATCCTTCTAGACTGAGGCAATTAAAATTTTTGTCCCAATCCAGAGTGCACGTTTTGGGGCAGCTGAATGTTCCTCACGTTAAAAGTCGACCTTGTATCTAACTCTGCCCTCGTAGCGAGGCAAGTGAATAGGAACTTTTGTTCAAACAACACTGGAACAGTTCTTTTTAAACTACCAAAAAAAACGCTCTCTTGTCTACTCAAGTCCGCTGCGTTCTTCCATCTGTCTCACTGTCGTTTGATATCTTGTTTTTAAAACGCATTGCTGCCTATAGGTGCAAATCACCAACACCTCCAAAACCCCACAACTTTGAGCATGCACGTTCTTTCTATTGCAGATGGCCGTGCGGCAAGCCAAACATCGCAGTCACTTCGCACTCGGTAAGTTCTCATCTCTATTATAACAAAACTTTTATTACACTTAATGTGAAAAAAATAGAATCATAGTCGCATACACAAACAAGTAAATAGACACCCTTATTATCACTGATAACGAAGATTGTTGTCAGAGGGTCCTGATCGACCTAGGCGAGATGATATAGATTATTTTCCCCCTCTGATGAAATGAACAATCATTCTGTTAACAGTGGAAAGTTGAATCCAGAGGTTTGCTGCGATTTGGTGCTGATTAAGTCCACCTTCAGATTGATCTATAATATGGCTTATTTGGCCTTGTGTCATACTTGAAAGGTGATGTATGGTATGGATAGATATATTGATATCTGTAACACAAAAAATGTCAATTTGTCTAAAATATCGATGTTTCAAACCATTACGATTATTTTGTCTCTCCATCTTGGAAAGGATGCAAAAAACAATTTCTAACTTAATAGGTTCCACACGTTCTACCAACCTCTAGCCCCTGTCTCATCGCTGCAATGTTGCATCGCTATGTTTGTTTTACAAGTACTCCCACAGAATGTGCTCCAGCGAACTTACTGCACTTGTATTCCCTCAACATAAAGACCCCCGACAAATCTGACAAGCAGCATAGTCCCACCCCTTCACTGTAGAGGTCTCCAGATGCCGGAAAACTTTCTACTCTATCCTCGATCAGTCTTCCTTTGAAATTCCCTCTGTGCTCCCTGTTTCCATGACTGCGACCTGGACTAAGGGTTAGTGGTACGGTTCCAGTGTTTTATTTGTGTGGAGGAAAGGTAGACTGCAAGTGGAGGAGGGAGGCCGATAAATTGGAATTAAGCATATTTACGAGATATTAGAAGAAGTGATATTGGTGAAATAGAAAAAGGTGGAGGATGTTCATTATCCAAACACGAATGCAAATCAGAAATCTGCAAACGTAAACTGGTGCATATTTCCCAAATATTTGTCTCCACAATTTATCATCTGTATATCTCGGCAAAGTCCGGAATTTTCCGAAATCTCAGTAAAATTCTTAAATGACTATTGTGCATTTGTACCGAAACTTGCATGCAAATTACCTCTGACATAGGCTATCTGTATGCAAGGTTCCACCCTTGCGTGTTTGAATCTATAGGGTACAGACAGACAGATACTTAATTTTATTTGTATAGGTTACCATTGTTAACAGACCATCAACAATAACGGCAACAGAATTCGAATCTGGCATTGGTATGTAATCTGCAGGGTGTGTTTGGTATTTGAAGAAATATTAGATTATTTAATCAAGGAATAATGGCTGACCAAAAAAACAAATATTTTCATGATAATTTTTTGTGCACATTTTTAAATAGATCAACTACGAGTTTATACCAACCTTGTTGGACAGGAATTTCGAAAATGCCCGTCTCAAATTTAATAGTATATCAAGTTAATTATTAATTTTTTTTCTATGTAAATATTATTTCTAAATACATCATTATCATCATCAGCATCATCATCATCATGTTCGGTTTAACGTCTGCTTTAAATGCTGGCATGTGTTGGACGGCTTTTAAAAATTGACTTCCAAACACATTTACCTCAAGCCAGGTCATTATTTAAACTACATAACCTAAAATGCAACATATTTTCTTTGGAGGCAAGATTTTTATAGGCCGGATGCCATTCGTGACGCCAACCTAGTGTGGTGATGGGGACCAGCGTTTTTATCTAGACACAATCTATAGATGATTGCCGACGAAGACTACAGAGCACTTCACCTGCCCTTTTACCTGTATTAAATCAAAACGTTTACACATTTAGCCATTCATCATCTGACACTCCTGAATGAATGTAACTCCTGCTGTTATCATCTTCAAGTTGATTAACAGCAGATGATAGCATTTTTTTTTATTTTTTTACAAATGAATCACCGTTTATGAAGGCGTACATGCCACTCGAGGATAAGGGTTATTGAGTTTGACAGGTAGACAGTGAAACCCGAGGAGATTAGTAACGATGGTTGTAACGATGTTTGTAACTGAGCAGAAATTGACTACTGAAGAGGACGGCTCAACAAGAATTTGTTTACGTTAGACTTGAAAACAGCAATATTACAGTCAGCCAAGAAGCAGCTCTGTGGTACTGTGTTCCACAGACACGCAGTTCTAGGAAAGAAACTTTGCTCATGGAAATTCTACTTAGTTCTAGGTACACAGAGGGAAAAAGGGAATTTATTGTAACTAGACGAGTTTTGTTGTGAATGTTTTACATAGATTGAAGCTCAGTCGAGCATCTGCCATGAAAATAATGATAGAGTAGAGAAAGACGAGTAACGTCTCTTCTATGAGAAAGAGACTGTAGGGTGGAGAAGAGGACATTGCCCACTAGATTTCGAAGTCAGTTTTGTATTCTGTCAAGACAGGAATGGATGCTCCGAGCAGCGCTTCGCCAGTTGTGGTACCAGTACAGGTAGAGGATTGCGTCAGGTGTGATATACTTTCTAGAGCGATAGAATGATCCAACCATTTCTCCAGCGAATAGGTCAGTCCGAGATGCTTATCAAAGCAGGGGATATCCTCAAGGTGAGAGCCATTCATTTCAATTAGGGTAAAGTGAGGATCAGAGCGTTGGTGGTGAAATAAGAGAAGCTTGGTTTTAGATGTATGAAAAGTAACCAGCCATCTTTTTCCCCATTGGACGACATGCTCCAGGTCAAAAGAGTAAGAATCAGAAATATCTTGATCATTAAAGCTCTTGGAAGTGTTGCCATAGATGGTTGTGTTATTTGCATAAATGTTGACAAATGATCTTAGAATATTATTTGGGAGATCATTGATGAATATCAGGAAGAGAGTTGGGCCTATCAACGTCTTATGAACCTATCAGAGAGAAAGGATTTGATGGTTGAGAGGACATTTCCAGATATTCTGTAGCTAGAAATCTTATGCCAAATCCTATCAAAGGTCTTTGATATGTTGAGAACTATTGCTCTAGAAACGAAGCCTCTGTCAATAGATTCACTGATCCTGTAGGAAGAAATCCATATTGCTTGTCACTGAATAGGCTATTTTTGCTGAGGTAATTGACAACTTTTTGACTTGTCATAGATTCAAGCAACTTACTCATGACACACAGGAGACTGATTGGTCTGTACTGAGAAGCAGAAGATCGATCTTCAGTATTTAAATGCACGGCAGACTGACAAAGTTTTCCAAGATGTGTGGAAGAAGTTTCTCCTTTAAGCAACGATTGAACAGCTTTGTAAGAATGGAGCTAGTTCCGCTCAGAGTATTTTCAATCACAGGGGGAAATTCAGGAGGTAGGCGGCCTTGATCACAAAGAGTGGAATTTGATGCAAAGTTCTTTGCAAAAAGTTTGGCTTCATTCTATATTGAGGAAATCACCTCTGGTCCATTGACGATGGTTGGGATAGAGGTGACGCATCTGTTCAGGACCCTGTTTCTTATTCGCAAAAACTCGTAGGTACCCAGCCTCTGTTCAGCTACTTTAGACTTAACGGATTGGGCATATGACTCCCTCGCATTTTCAATAATTCTTTTGCAGTGGTTGCTGGCAGTCCTAAAGGAAGCTTTGGTTTCAGAACATCTATTTTGTTGAAAGCAATTGAAATGGTGGTTTCTGTGAACAATAGCGGAAGCACATTCTGGGGTGTACTACGGCTGGCAGTTTGGTTTCTGTTGGAATTTCTTGGAGGGTATGAAACTCTCTATACCAACGATTAACCAATCAGTTAAATTGGATACAACACAGGACACATTCTTTTCAAACATGGAATGCAGAGGAATTTCTGATATGAACCATCTGAGGCTGTCCCAGTCAGCCATTGAGTATCGATACACTGTGCGATGGAGAGGGACATAAAATGTCTTGATGCATTTTGTTTTGATCTTAATTGAGACAACTGAGTGATCGGAAGATCCCAGCAGAGACAGAACAGGTGATGAGCACAGTTCAGGGCAAATTGTTAGAAAAAGATCAAAAAGACTGGCAAAATGTCCGTTAGCATCAGGTACGTGAGTAGGTTTGTCAACAATCTGTGTTAGATTAAGGGAGAAATCGTGACAAAACATTCCTTCATTATCGTTCTTGTTTGAGTGGACTAACCCTAACCCAACTAGCCATTCAATATTGTGAACATTGAAATCTCCACAAACGTGAATGTTGGCAGAAGGATGAGCTGACAGGATATCGTCAATTTTCTCAGAGATACTCTCAAAGATACAAACCGTCATTTTGGGAATGATAGAGGCCCCACCGGAAACTACTGCAAGCTCAAGACTCCATTCACCGAATGGTAATACAACAGACCCGGTATTATGTACCTGCTAATAGGATAGCCTTTTTGGGAGTTACTCCAAGGTTTGGGTCCTTGGACTATCAGGCGGATAACGCCAACCCAGATAAAACGTTTACCTCCAGTACCCTTATTAGTGACATGGCAACAAGAAAAGAAAGAGATTTACTCAAGTCATTCCCATATACTGCTCACAGTATACTAACACCCAAGTAGACAGCGTTTTCTTCATCCTTTGTCAGAAACATCGCTCATGGAAAATGAGGACTGAGGGGCAAAGTAGGGGAAGCAAGAGTTACGGGACTGCTGAAAATGCATCCACAATGCAAAGTTAACATAAATAAAGAAATTAAATATCCTAAATCTGATCCCCCTGGACAGAAAACTCACATTTTTGTTAGTTATTTTTATTTTTTATTTTTTTCATACTAATGAGTCACCACTGACAAAGGCCAAAAGCCACTCGAGGATAAGGATTAATCGGATTGTCACTTGGATGATGAACAATACAATGAGCGGATTGAAAAAGATGGACAGAATGGACAAAATTTGATTACTTAAGAGGACGGTTTATGACAAGTGTTCGTTTATATTGAACTTGAAGACGACGTTGTTATAGTCTGTAGGAAAGCAGTCTGTGATAATTTTTTCTACAGATGGGAAGTTCTTGGAAAGAAACTTTATTCATGGAAATTCCATTTGTTTTTAGGTACACGGAGGAGAAAAGGAAAATTCTTTGCAGTGGTGGTAGAGAGACGTACAATGTAACTGCCAAGTGTTCACATCAGTGGATCAAGTTATCCTTATTGATCTTGCACATTATTTTACATGCCAGATGATCGTGCCGATTTAGGGGTAGACTTTTTTGTCCTTCCCGATTGAGATCTTGAAAGGCTTACCTTGTGACTAGCCTGTTTGGAGTCCAGGGGGATTGAACGCTGATGGTGGGTATCTTTCAGGCTTAATGAAGGTATTTAAGTATCCTTAGTGGTGGTGCTACTGCTGCAGCATCATAGTTTCTGATAAAACTATTTCGTTGACTGTTGATAGTTCGTACAAGAATCAAAAGAAAAAAAAACCCTGTACAAATTCCTTTTTGGTTATAAAAAGAAAAAGGTTTTCTTTCTTGTTTATTTATGATAGCCGCAACAACAAATTTACACTGACAGTTCATTTATGTATTAGTGGAGAGACTTCTATGCCCTATCTCTTATCCTTGAGTGGCGTTTAGCCTTATTAAGTGGTGACTTATTAGTAAATAAAAAGAAAGAGAAAAGAAAGAAAATGTAACCTGAAGAAAGCTGAATAGTACAACAGACGAAAACATTGTAAATGTAACAAGTATCATTTCAAACATGTAAATCATTTTAATGTTGAAAAAGTCTGAAATTTTATATTGTCAGGGGTGTGAGTGGGGAGTAAAGGAGATTGGTTTGGATATTTCATTCCTGTGATCATCTTAGTGGCTTTATATGCACTCCACATGTATAACTTGGGTTAGGTTACCTTCTTCGATCATCTCGTCTCGCTAGACTGCAGAGATTATTAATTGATGACTACGAATGACATAGATAATATAAGGGAGGAGGAGAGCGAGTTGTCTGCCTTTCTACGACTAGGTTGAGAGAGGGTGACGTCATATCCGGATATGAATAAAGTGACTTCAATTTTCTGGTTTGCTCGCTCTCTCTTCTTTTCTGGATTTTGTAAGAGCCAACTCATGTCTCGTACGCTGGGGGTGGGTTGGAGGAAGGGGCATCCCTCCCATTTCTTGGGTACTTAAAACAACCGTAATGCATTGGTTTATTAAGACACGTTCTCCAAGTCAAAGTTCCTTACTTCAAATGTTCTCTATAGTCTTATGTACCTTTCTATATACTGACTCGCCGACATGCTTTCTCATCACCATCGCCATCGCCATCGCGATCATCATCATTGTAGTCATCGTGATAGTCTACGTTTGCAATTAAAACTTTTCATGCACGGAGGGAAGAAAGGCGCAAAGCGACAGAGAGTTGATGGTTGTTTATTTTGGAGAGATTTTTTCGTCATAATTATAAAACTCCACATTCATTAAATCGGAGAGAGAGAGACCAATTGTTCTTCCTAACTTAGATCTACTTTGTTATGGGGATAGGAAGGAAGGGGTTATCAATTCGTTATCACATTTTTAAAAATTAAATTCCCATTTTCCTTTTTTCTGAATTACATCTTTAGTTTGCATCTGTGCATCACACTCTTGAAACACAGACTCTAAAAAGCTTCTTTCTTTTCTCGTTCCCACGATTGTGACGTAATTACCTCAAATGGAGACTCTGAGCCTGTCACTACGCTCCTGGAGGGAGAGGGTCAGAGTTCAAGTATATTTATATTTTTAGTCCAGGCGAACTTGTTCCCCAGATTTTCATGTCAAGATTTTGCACTGGTCCACCTCGATACCAAATACATACTAGCTGATGTAATCGGTCATATACATACATCCATTATGTAACACAACTACGTTTCACTGTTTTCTGTTTTCCAGGGAGCTCTTATAAACTAATGAACTATATCAACATAGTTTCGTTGTTTTATTTTGAGAACAGTTTATTTCAAAATGACCATCACATTCCGAAACTCAAGGTGGCAGACAAAGCATAATTACTACTACTACTACTACTACTACTACTACTACTACTACTACAATCATCACCATCGTAGACATCAGATGGGTCAAAACATAGTGTAAACTTGTTGGCACCCTCTGCCTCTGCAACAGTAGGATATTTAAAATATTAATTTATTAATTCCATTCCACAACAATCATTGTGTTTTATTACTGTTGTGCTTTAAAAAATGACGACACATTGATATATGCAAATATAATGATATATCTTTATTGTCGGTGATGGAGAAGGATGGTGGATTGTTAAGAGGAAGATGCACACACAGGAATTTAATGGTTGATTCTTCTCGGGCTTAAATCATCAACCAACTTCGATATCAATTTCGGGTTGTTATTATATAACAATTTGTGACCACTTCAAACGCCCCCATGGGACAGCATGGCCACTGTAGCCACGTCCCCAGGGCGTTTTTAGTCCGCAGTGATTGTTTCAATGAATTGACAATCCAACATTTTTGTTTTTCTTTTCTCAGTGCAACTCGATTGTATCTGCAGGTATTTCGTGTCAACTGACCTTTCATACTCCCAACATTTATCTTATTTTTTGACAAGCGATCATGTTATGTTGTTTCTTCCCATGCAGGTGGTCCCTGATGCTAGATGCATTATTTTTATTCAAATCACCTTTTGGTACATCATGGCCTGGATATTTGACAATTGGCTGTGTCTTTAATTTCTGACATTTTTAATTATCTTTTCCATATCTAGATGGCCATGCCGAACGGAGCCCTAGAGGTCAGATTTGTGTCTCATCTCAACTTAACTATTTCAAAAGTACTCTCTCTCTCTCGCTCTTTCTCTCTCGCTCTTTCTCTCTCTCTCTCTAACTTAACACATGATCGTGTTCGACTCAGTTTTGTATCTCCCAGCTTCGTGTTAGCGTGTTTACTAATGGGCTGAGAGACCGAGATTTAATTCTCAGTCAAGTCATACAAAAGACTCAAAATAATTGTACTTGATGCCTCCGTATTAAGCTCTCAGCATTATGAGGGTCAAGGGTAAGTTGAGCAATCCAGGGAAAGAGGTGGCACCTTCCTCTATGCCTTGATCTAATAAGCAATGAAAAGGAAGCCTTTGGGTCTCCCTCGACTATGGTCTATTCATTTATTTAGTGAGTGAAGAGAAAGAAAGAAATTGTCCCTATTTACTTATCTCTACATGACGGCAAAGTTAGACATACGGTCGGTTTTTTAGGTGAGGATAAAGGGGCACACTAGATGGGACAAAAAATAAAAAGTGTCCTAGTCGAAAAGGATTTCCCTTCCTCTGAACGAAGAGAGAACAGATACTACACTTTGAATTATTTATTCTCCATATGATAAAACATAAATTACAATATGAAAATTAGACACAAGGGCATCAAACGTGTAGGGAAAATGAGGGTCGTTCGTCATCATTGGTCTACAATAACAAAATTGACTGCCCTACTGTTATGGTATGATGTTTATCTAAATTTTTAGTTAGGAAAGTGTCAGACTGAAAACATCGAGTGTGTAGTTTCGATTCTACCCCTCGATTTATTAAAATAAAATTATATGAAATCCAAGAATATATTATCATTTTTTTTTATATAATAAAAAGTAAATGAAGAATTTTGGTATATGTAGTACGTAACACTTCTCTGTCTGTCTGTCTGTCTGTCTGTCTGTCTGTCTGTCTGTCTGTCACTCTTACTCTCTCGATTTTTCTCTCTCTTTATCGTATTTTATATACTGCTATGATGTGATGTTTATCTAACCTATTTCTAGAATAGATGAACTCTTCCAGACACTATGAATAAGTTACGACTAAGTGCTATGCCACTCATGGCAGCAGTCATTTGTGGCAGTCATAGCTACAGAATTGGACGCAAACGTTCTGTAACATACTATTCTGTACTTCTGTAAATACACTTTTGTAAATATACCACCGCGTTGTCTTAATTATTATCGGCCTTTCAAGATCACAGCATCTACTCTTGGCTAGAATCATTGCAGTCACCACAATACCACATTTACTCTTGAGGGGCCATCGTACTTAATACTTTGATCCTAGCCAAACGGCTACTCATGGTTACTCATCAAAATGTTTATTTCAAACAAGCAAAACACTGCCCATAAAACCAGGGAAAACGCTTCCAAATAAAACGATCTAGAAATAGAAATTATACTAAGTGGGTAGTAAACTTACTAGGTTATCTTAGACTTAACTAGAAAAGCGGGATTTCTCAGTTTTACGGCATATCAACCTTTTTAATGGCAGAACACACTATTTATCAAAAGGTAAACGCTTCATTGACTGGCTTAGTTTATCTGTTTTATCATATACAGGGTAACGCCAATAAAATGTCACTCGCTGTTGTTAAGGAGTTTGAGGCAGCCATGGGCAAACACAGAGGTGTTATAAGGGATGATCAGTGGTTTCAACAGAGGGGAAACTCCTCACACTTCAAATAACCCGTTTGAATGGCTGCAGGGACACTTTGGTGATCGTCTCATCAGTAGGAGGTGTGATTTTGAACGGGCTTCACTCTCACCGGACTGTAATCCCCCAGATTTTCATCAGTGGGGTTATTTCGAAGATAATGTCTATCAAAACAATCGTCAGACTATTCCTGAACTCAAGCCCAAAATCAGAGCAGTGCCAAGAGAAAAGCATGCCATATTTAGTGATAATCTTGCATGGCATATCCAGGTGTGTTTATCATTGAAAACAAAGACTGTTGAACATTTATGACTGAAACTTGGTGGACAATTCAGGCATAGACTGAAGTTTATTTGTACCAAGTATGGTTGAATTTCACCAAGGATTATGAATTTTATTAACGAGTTCATGGGTGGCATTTTTGTGGGGTCACCATATAGCAGGCTTTCTAAATAAACCTCTTGTATTTAAAACAAATTCAGCATTGTTGTTAATTTTATGACTGCTTTCTATTTAACTATTAATTGCTGTAAAATTTTCTCCCCACCTAGTGAAATTGTAACTTTAGAGACAGTTAATTTTCTCCATTTAAATTGTGGCTAGAAATACTCCATTTAACGCATGGATTTGATTTTCTGTCCTTACAACTCACTTAAATAAAAACACTCCTCTTCTTGTGGGCGGGTGGACAGATGTGACCCTTCGCTGAACATAATTAGCCAGATAACCGACCAGACGGAAGGGAAAACCATGTTTAGCACAATTAGAAATTGTTATTAATAGCCGAGTAGGTCGGCCATGTTGAAATGTGTTGGAGGAGGCCAAGCAGTCACATGACCAAAGCAGCCAATGAACGAAGCCTATTTAAATGAAACTGACTGCAGGTTAAGAAACATGAAATGAAATGTCAGAGAGTAGAGTTTGGACAAATATTACTTTTGAGGAATAAAAAAGAAACGAAAATTTTAAATTGTAGTTATATAGTGTTTTAAGTGGAGGGAAGGGATCGCTTCATTGGGTCGAGGTGGACATAGTGGTTTTGATATCTCTCTCTCAGACCAGTTGTTGAACACTCATGGGCAAAGGATGATAAAGACAATGTTTTCATTAACAATAAAGATGTTTGGAAAATCGATGGCATAACTTCAGGATTATATTCTATATGTGTAAAGGATCATCTGTGTGGGGTTGCTCTTGCAATAGCACTCCATCACTACTCTAATTTCATTTGTGATCCATTTCTTCCTCTGCATGATTGCGTTGGTCATGTTTATTTATCTGTATTTGGTCTGTTGTATTCTGTTACCTGAAATAAGAAGGGCCAACATTCGCAGGATGGCAACCATGTCCTTCATGTTGGCTGTTAAAGAAGCTCTTACCGATCATGATGCTGAGATCTTTCACCTGAGCCCCATGGCTTTTAAATTTGTTTGGTGTTATCTTGTACAAGCTTCGTTGGTGTATGTGGAAATACCAGGCCTAGGCTTATTTTACCCATAGTCATGTCACAGAGATAGTGTTTATCTATCTCATATGTAAAAATCATAGTGTGCTATCACACACATTGTACGTGTTGGAGGTTGACAATAAAGCATCCTGACTCCAGTGGACTAACACATGTATACACACCTCCACCAGATGCTCCGCATCCCAACTGCCATATAGCCTCCTCCACCTCCTTGAGGGAAGGAACAGAATCCATTTCGGCAATGATAGCCCTCTGAGGCAAGCTATCTATTACATCAGTACTGACAATTGACGGATTAGTGAACATACCAGTATAATACTTTGTCTATCTGTGGAGTAGCTTGCTTGTATCCCTAATCAACTCTGTGCCATCCTTGGATTTTAATAGGGTTACACTAGAATGGCTAGGACCATAGACTGTCTTCATCAGGTCATACATTGTTTTACTGCCTTTAACATCAGTGGCATGCTGAATATCACAAGCCTTCTATCACCACCATTCATCCTTCATCCTTCTAAGTTCTTTCTGCAACTCTGATTTAATAACTAAGTATGACTGTTCCACAGACCTCAGATCCCGAGGTGACAAGCCGCTATCAATCCACCTTTAATGAAGTTCATGCTTTTTCTGTAGCAGTTGAGCGATGTGAGCATTATTGTTATCAAACCATTGTTGATGCTTTCTCTTTGTTAGCCCAAGAACATCTACTGTTGTTTTATAAACACACTTCTTAAAACACTCCCACGCACCATCAAACGATATCTGCTCAAGTCTATTCTGTAGAACTAGAGCAGTTTTCTCATCCTTCAGCTTTGCAACATTTATTCTACGAGGACACTTGACGTTGCCGAATCGCCTCTTCGGCCTAATTACAGATCTCATGTTAGCCCACACCACACGATGATCTGTCCAGTACTCGGCATTCCTTTTGACTCGAACCTTGCAGACATCCTGTAGATCGCGTTTACGGGTGATGAAGTAATCGATCGAATGTCATTACTTGGATCGTTGATGCATTCATGTGTTCTTATATATATATATATATATATATATATATATATATATATATATATATATATATATATATATAGTCTAAAGAAGCTTTGAGTTATTTTAAACAAAAAGACAAAAAAAAAAAGGAAAATGCAGTTTAAATTCCCAGAGAAACTAACTAAATCCAAAATAGTGTAGACTTAACATTTGTTAGAAAATTCATAAATAAATAATATATAATAGTAAGTAAATAAAATAAAAAGGGGGATTTAGTATCTAACAGTGAAACAAAGCAGGAGACCTTAACGTAAGCATCTAATATTAACACGGGGATCTTCAGCTGTTTACCATGAAACTGTTTCGGAGATTTAAAAACAGGACAGTTATATGCATGGCTCTCCAATGGTACAGATAAAACTACCATTTCCCCAATAATATATATATATATATATGTATATATATATAATGTTAGTTTAGATCAATATAATTTGAACATTGTTCTAAGAATTCAAAACCAACAAGCATTCGGCCCACGATCGTTTCCAAGACCTCCTGGAAAAATGTTATTGTTCAGTTTTTGTTATTTTTTTATGATACCAAAAGTCTCTTCATCAACGCTTTTTATACCATCACACACAGGAGCTTCATGAAATAAGTCACAAGATTTATATATATATATATATATATATATATATATATATATATATATATATATATATATATATATATATATATATATGGCAATATGAATTATTAAAAATAAGAACGCTATACAATGCATTTTAATTTATTAACTCTTTTTCAATTTTCTTTTTCAATTTAATTTTCGAAGATATACTTCATCATCAGAATTTAAAAAAAAAAGATATATTAATACCTTTTTTATCTTTTCCTTTTTCTCATCGTTTTTTGGTGTTTTCAATTCGTCTGTTGTTGAAGCGAATGTGAGATGAGGGTCTCTTTAGTCAAAAACGTGGCACGTGGCGGTGCAAATTGAATAAGAAATGATGTCCTTGTTTAGAAAGAATTGTTTATATGGTAATATGAATTATTAAAAATAAGAACGCCATACAACGCATTTTAAATTTATTAATTTTTTTCAATTTTTGTTTCAATTAAATGTTCGAAGATATACTTAATCATCAGAATTAAAAAATGAGGTTCATTTTATATTCCAATAACCATGTTTTTTTATGTTTTATTTTTTATTTGTTTATTTTTTCACAGTTTCAAAAAACATAACATTCCTGTGAGATGTATATTTACGACTCGTTTCTCTTGAAGTGGGCCAACTAATATTATTGTGTAAATATCAGCTCTGCCTACTACAAAATCCTCAGAAAAATCCACAAAAAGAAAAGTTCTCAAATTGAAAAGTCTTGAAAAACACATACACCATACAGTGAATCATTGTGGGCAAAAAACAAAGAAAAGAAGAAGAAAAAAAACAAAGAAAAAATCACTCACACGTGGAAAAACTCAGTAAGATGCCAGTTTTTGACCCACATCAAGAGAAACGAGTCGTAAATATACATCTCACAGCAATGTTATGTCTTTTGAAAATGTGAAAAAGTAAAAAAAATAATAAATAAAAAATAAAAAAACATGGTTATTGGAATATAAAATGAACCTGACTTATTTATATATGCTCTATTGTTACTAGTTGACAATCATCGAGCTGAATCGTTTTGAAGAGAGTGCTCAATAAACGGTACTGATAGTATATGCTAATACATATATTGTCATAATTCATAATATATATATATATATATATATATATATATATATATATATATAGAGAGAGAGAGAGAGAGAGATAGAGAGAGAGAGATGAGTATTTATTTACTCCTCTCCAGGAGTTAGGCACAAGGCCAGTTTTTATCCTACTCCCACAAGTAAGATGTGACCCAAGGTCGGGTCGGGAAAGTGGGGTTTGAAAAGCCAGCGCTCGAGAAGTGAGCACTCTGGCCATTTTAAAAATTGCCTGGGCAGCCCCGTCGGCATTCCCCGGTAGGAGCGCCTCAGACAGTAAGCAATAAACTTACTCCTCCCCAAAGAGGGGAGGCAAAGCCTGGGTGGGTGGACCTCCTAGAACTGCACAGGACAGACCCATAGACCGGCGTAAGTCAAGCCCCGAAGGACAAGACAATACCAGTATGGGGTGCAGTATCCATCGGAACAGATACTACACTTTGATCTTAGCCAAAAGGCCAAGAAGAGATGATTTATTTACTCCTCTCCAGGAGTTAGGCACAAGGCCAATTTTATCCTACTCCCACAAGTAAGATGTGACCCAAGGTCGGGTCGGAAAGTGGGGGTTGAAAAGCCATCGCCCGAGAGGTGAGCACTCTGACCATCAAAAATTGCCTGGGCAGCCCCGTCGGCATTCCCCGGTAGGGGCGCCTCAAGCAGTAAGCAATTAACTTACTCCTCCCCAAAGAGGGAAGGCAAAGCCTGGGAGGGTGGACCTCCTAGAACTGCACAGGACAATCCCATAGACTGGCGTAAATCAAGCCCCGAAGGACAAGACAATACCAGTCTATGGGGTGCCTAGCTAAAGTGCCAGGTAAGTAGAGATGAGTAGTACTTTTTCTTGAAGACATATTTCATTAAATATTACAGATGACTTGTGTGTGCATATTTTTTCCTCGATTCTTTCTAAATTTCTTATTAATTTTTACTAATACTCGATTAATACAACAATCGATCACACGGTTCTCGCCAAAACCATAACTTGTTCTTTACTCGAAACCCACCCCGGAAGAAACCGAAGGTTCTAGGGTACACAAATAGTACGGCAAATACATCTGCCAGTTCAAGCCTGAAACTGGAAAATTAATCAGGAATCTAGAAAAGATCAAGGAAAAAATATATGCAGGTAAAAGTCACCTGTAATATTTAATGATATATATATATATATATATATATATCGTGCCAGCTCGGCATTATAGCTTTAAAACTCTCAACGATTTATGTGGTTGTTCACTGTGGCCGCATATCCTTAGGCATCGAAATTTGAGTTAAAAACTTGACTCGTGTCCCGGGGTTTCGAATCCTGCGACCAGATTGAATAATTAGCTCTACACTGATGATTTTGGAAGGATGAAACATATATGTATGCAGATAAACAAATATTTATAATTATTTGCTGCCCCTAATTTCAGGCTGGGCACTGTAGTGAGTAGTATTAACACAGCCGTCAAAATCATAGCTTTAATGCATGTTCCTTCATTAGTTGAACACTGTTGATGTTGACTGCTTATCGCGCCAGCTCGACGTTAAAAGTTTAAACCTCTCATCAAATTATGTGGTTGTTCACTGTGTATGCATGGGCTAATTTGAGTTAAAATCATGACTCGTGTTTTGGGGTTTCGAATCCTGCGACCGGATTGAATAATTATTTCTACACTGATGCTTCTGGAAGGATTAAACGTATGTATACGTATGTAGATAAACAAATATTTATATTATATATATATATTTGTAGGTTTTTATAAGGAATGTATATTTTCAATTTTATACTCCTTACAGCATCCGAAAATTTCCAATTACAAGCTCTATGAAGTTGTATTAGAAAATTCAGAGCATATATTATATTAGTTTATTCTAGTGCTTATGCAAAAATCAATCCAAAATCATAATTTTCATAAGTTCCTTCAAGTTTTTATTTTTTAATTTTTTATTTATTTCAACACCTCGATGGATGTTTATCATTACAATTTTCATTGTTATATAAAAAACAATTTTCCATCTTGAATCTTTTGCATTTTACACGTGTTTCTTGGCAGATTGGGACAAAAAGAAACACGTGTAAGAATGAAAAAGTTTAAAGATGAAAAAATTGTTTTTTATATAATAATAAAAATTGGAATGATAAACATCCATCGAGGTGTTGAAATAAATAAAAAATAAAAAAAATAAAAAATTAGATTGAATCAATATAATATATGCAGAGTCTAGGCTGACTCTGTGCCCGAGTTTGAACCTCCGACCATCTGAAATTGTAAATTTCTTGCACTGATAAGAGCTATAAGCTTGAAACGCTAGCATCTGTAGGTAAAAATGATTTAATATTTATTTATAAAAATATTATATATATATATATATATATATAATATATATATATATATATATATATATATATATATATATACATCACCGCAATGTTGCTTCTATGTGCCTGTTTTACAAGTACTTCAATGGATTGTGTTCTGATGAGCTTGCTGCTCTAGTACCCCCACAACGTAAATTCACTAGACCAACCCGACAATCTGCCAAATCCCATCCATTCATTGTGGTGGTCACTAGATGCCGGAGAGCTTTCTACTCCAAAAGCTTCTTTCCTTGTGCTACTGGACTCTGGAACTCCTTCCCTGCTCCTTGTTTTCCTGACGGTACTGACATGCAGAAATTTAAAACTAATGTAAAAAGACATCTCGCTGCGCAGCTCCCAATTTAGGTTGACCCCCCCCCCCCCCAAAAAAAAACAAACTCTTACCCTTTTTCTCAGAAGCCCCTTACATCTACAGTGGCAGCCTGCCTTGTTTGGAGTGAACTATGTTAAAAAAAATTGAACAAAAAATTAAAAAAATATATATATATATATATATATATATATATATATATATATATATATATATATGTGTGTGTGTTTGTGTGTGTGTGATTCCCATATATGAATGTATATGCGAAGGGTGTTGCCGTACCTAATTTTCACTCCACCACCCCAACAGAGTATCCGTTCCAGCAAATTCTTTTCTTATCAAGCAACTGACTACATTTATTTCCTATTATTACATTAGAATTTTCTTCTAATGCCAAACTCAGGAAAAAAAAACTAAAAATATATCATGAAAATTTTTGATGGGCAGGAAAGTGATTTCATAACAACTCAATCTAATACATAGTATAAATTTTAATAATAACAGGACAACCTGTGATCCGTTAAGTCATGAAGTAAGCGTTTATTATAATTAGCTACTACTTATATAATTATTTGGTTTTATAATTTTTATAAAATGTCTTTAATGAAAATATTTCAGTGAATTAGTTCCAATTAAAAAATACTCTCATGTTTTCTATTTTTATTCATTGGTTTGGAGCCACATAGTGTGGATCATGCTGAAACATGTGTCTTTCTTAATATATTAGGATATTCCCCATAGTTTTTCGGTGGGACCCCTGTCCCAGCAGTAGTAGCTACAACAACAACAACAACAACAGAGAAGCGATCTCTAAATCATTCGATATTTGCTTGCCTTTAATGCTTGATGCTGATTGGATCAAAATATTCAATCTCAATTGGTTGCCTATATCGAACTTGAACCAATCAGAAACAATCAGAAACAATCTCTGTAGGAGCCGGGCAGCTGTTCCTACAACCTATATAAGCAACCACATAAGCGCTTTTCAGGCAGATAGCCAGCAAGAAGGTTAACGAATCGTTGTAACTCTGAACACTACTACATATCTTCTTGGTATGCAAACGGAACCCTCCCTAGCCTCTGGCTACTGCCATTATTGGCACATGGACTTTAGATGGCGACATCTTGGCACATGAACTTATCCCTCATAATACGAAATTGAGTCTGTCTCACAGATTTCCTACTCCAACCTGCATACGTACGATCATAATAACGTTTTCCTTGGCTTAACTTTTGGACTTTTAACATAACACTTTCTCTGTGAAGACACACAAACATTTAGTAACTTCTTTCTTAACCTTTTCTTTTGTGTGTTGAAGAGGGGATAAAACTTGCTACCAAAGCATTGACAGAAACTCGCTATAAAGTGAGTGAACAACTTACCTTATAGGTTTGTGTGTAACCATGTTTCATCAGTCGCTTTCATTAGTGCTATATTTTCTTTAAGCTTGGAAATAATGTTGGGTCATCAAGAGAAAATATACACTGATTCAGGGATTTCCTCAACGACTTATTTTGTGTATGCTCCCCCCCCCCCTCACTGATGTGAGGCCACATTATCTGAGCTGTATTCCAATCATCGACTCAATAAACTGTTCAATAAAATCGCAAAAAATAAAATCATAGAATAAAACGTGAAATAAAGTTGATAAATTATGTTAGAATTGATTTTATCATTAATTACCTTTTGGCCAAATTTTTTTTTACATGTTCTTATGTTTTGTGCATCGTCTTGATTTACTTGTTTCTCACTGTAGCAAGATATGGCACAAGGCCAGAAAATAGGGAAACCCAGCTCCCATGAAAGGGCACTCTGGCTGGTAAAGAAAAAAGCTGTGAACGGACCTGTTGGCATTCCCCGATAAATGCACCCTAGGCGATTGGCAATAACCCCCCCTCAAAAAAGAGGAGGTAACGCCTTGGTGGGTGTACCTCCTAGTACCAAGCCGAACCATACCTCACTCGGAAAAAGAAAGGTCTGGTAGTTCAGGTCACTTCCTAGATTGTCAGAATGATTGTCAACGATGGCTTCTCGGCTGATAGGGAAGTGCGTATAGCCATAGCCAGTGGCAGCTTTACCCTACAGACAGTGTGGAGGCTTCAATTTATAAAATAAACTTTTATTAAGGCTCAGTTGTAAACCCTTCTATTTTTATTCTGACATTTTAAATTTCCAAATTTAGAAACCTAGATATTATTGTAAAAACCCTAAGACAAAATTAATATTACTGTAGGGACGACAAAGTTCTCTCCCTTTCGGAGAAGTTGGTTGTTGGGTCTGAGTCGTGCCTCTTGCGAAATCGGGTTTACAACCCAATTTTGTGATAAGAAGACTCCTCAAATTTCGTGATGGCACAAAACCTCGGGGCAACTCTTGTGAGAAGACATGATCAGGAATTGAGCCTCTAAATTCTTTCTCTTTTGCTTGCTGACCGCAGACCAGAAGGGACTGCCTTGGAGCACGTCCTCAACTAACAAAGACCCTATGGAGAAGTTGTATGTTTGTGCCTTCGGGCATAGCACAACTTTCTCACCTCTCGTATTAATAACATGTTCATTCAATTGTATTTGGGACTGATGTATTGCATGTCTTGTTTATGGTTTGTTAAGGAAAACTATTAATAAATATCATCTCTTGTTAATCAGCCTTTTCTATCATCTTTTATTATGGACGCATGCATACTTTAAGTAATGCACAAAATATTTTTCGGCATCTCACGTGTTTCGAGGATTCGTCTAAATTCTCTAACAACATGTTGTCTATCCTGATGGAATAAGAGTATTATTCTTCATCACTTTCAGATTTGGTGAGAAGAGAAGGTTATGATTTTGTGTTGATTAAAGAATTAATTTTTTGATTGACCTTTTGTAAGTAAATGATGAGATAGGGGTCAACTCAGAGACGACCCCTTCCCCTTAGCATAAATTTCAAATTTGTATTATTTGGATTATTCGCACTACCATTCTCATCTGGGATGTTACTCTCACAACGTTTCGTCCGATGTGACCTCCGACCTTCTTCAGATGCGTTTTGTCGATCTCAAAAATCTTTATATAGAATTCGGGAATCTGTATGGATTGTTAATGAACCCTTTATTCGACCCACGGGGTTAGCTTGCTCTCATTCCGTGAGCCATGACTGAGTAGAAGTATTCACTAATCCGTAATTGTATTCTTAGTATCGTCTATGCTGAGGAATAAACCTTCAACCACCAGAAGACTGTCACTTAGAACTGATTATTACATAGCACTTATATCCGTTGCGCCACGGTAGTCCGAATAATACAAATAATAGAAATTATCAATCTTCATCTAAAAAATTTTGAAACAAAAAAAATTATCAATTTTGAATTGGATCAAAATAAAAAATTACCTCAAACATTTTAAAAAGTGTAAGAAAAAATATACGACTGATGGTGATTTTTTTATTAAATAATATTAAACATATTTTTTGTCAAAAAGAAACCATTAAATATAATGGTTTTATGCGATAATACGCTGCTTTGAAATAGTGCCGAACATCATTTTTTAGGATTCTCTTAAAGTTAATGTTAATCATAATATCTGTTTTGCTTCTTTCGACTTAACCGATTCCTATTCTCTGGCCTCATTAAAAAATCATCCAGTCCGCCTTGACCATCCGGTTTCGGCCATCTTTATTTACCGAACATGCCGGCAGTGTTACCCGCTAAGTTCTGCAAACATGAAACCGAAATCGGTGAGAGAATGATTAAATAAACCGTTTTTTTTATTCTGTTGTTTGCACGCATTTGATTGTATGCCGTATTGTTTTCCTTATATGAAAACAAAAAAGTTTCCAATAGAAAAAGCAAATCATTAAAAATAAAACGATTGCTGATTGCGAATTTGTACAAAGACTTAACTGTTTTCCCAGCAAAAAATCTCATTACGTATAAAACAAAACAAAAATAAAAAATAAAACGATTCTGCATTTGTTAAATACAAAATAATGTGATTAATTTTCCCAGTGTTGGGGCAAGGAGCTCCTGCCCCATGCCAATCTATGACACCCTCTCCTCGCCTCAACTAAGAAATTACTAGTTGTAAACAAACCAGTCGTTAATATTTTTTACTAACAAAAAACAAACACTTATCTAATCGTACTTAAAAATAAAAAGCGTTGAGTCTTTTGTAGTAGAGCTCCGCCACTAATTGACGAATGAGATTCACCCCCACCCCCTTTTTTAAAATAATCACGCTTGTCATGCGCAGTGCGTGCACAAGCCTTTGGTCTACTTCTGTGAATCTTGTCTAGATATGCTTCGGGTTAGGGTTAAGGTCAGAATCCCGGTCTCCATGTTAAGATCGATGAAACTCTAATTTCTCGCCATACAAAATGCAGAATAAATGCCACTCTGGAGCGCATCACAGAATGGTGGGCAGTTATTTGTATGAGTTTATGTAGAGACACCAATACTAAATGACATCAATGGATTTAATCCTATTGAGTAAGTAATAAAACCTTTTTTTACTACAGCCTGCATTTTGTCTATTTTTGAAGGCGAGGCATTCTACAAAAAATCCAAATTTTCAGCATTTATTCAATAAATTATATATTTTAGAAGCAGTACAACTTTTTTTCTTTTGACATCATGGCGCGATTTTCAAATTAGTGAAACTTTCGTGGAGTTTAAGTTTAGGCCAGATAAACACACATTTGCAGTAATGTTTTTCTGGTATTTTCACAGATTAGGACACACGCTAACTTTGACCCTAACCCTAACCTTAAACCTAAACCCTAACACTAACCCTAACTCTAACGCTAACCCTAAACCTAACCCCCAACTTACTCTGATCCTAACCCTATCTCTAATGACGGTATCAAAGTTAGATCTATGAAAGCACCGTTTTTCTTATATATGTTTTTACTGTTAAAAGCGACTCTACATATTTTTTCTGACAACATTTTAAGTAAAAGAACAGAAAATTCAATTTCAGGCTCGAATGTGATTGACTGATTGACAGACGGACAGAACCTCTTATAAAAATGTTTGGTTGCATATAATAAAATGTTTTATGTGTTTTGAATTGGTAAACTTATTAAATATGCTTTCATTGTGTGTCTGTTATAATTTGAAAGTGTAAAATTCATTTAAAAAAATTAAATTTTTATTTAAGGGATTAGTTAAGATAATCCAACATCACCATCACAACAGAGCAATGACTCCACAGAAAGTGTATTACAATGCAACACATCCAGCCAATACAACTGCAGACACAACCCGACCAAATACAAGACCAACTAGCACCACCATCAGACCGGCCTATGAGAACAAGGAGACCCCAACAAAATTTAAGGGGTTCATCATATATACATTTTTAAAAATCATAATAAATAAAATAAATAAGAAATAATAACTTCTTGTTTGACAAGAAAGTAGTAGCTCGTTAACAACTAAGAATTATTTCCCTTGAACCATAGTGTAAAAAGATTTGGCTAATCCAAAATGGCTGAATAAACCAAGTTAATATCTTATCGTGTGCTCAGGTTATTACATATCTGACTAAGTAGAAACCATTTCAAAACTTAATTGTTACAGACTGATCGACAGACCGACTGGACGGACAAAGCCTCTTATCAAGATGCTTTGACGCATCTAATAAAAATGTAAATTTTATTTGTTTGAAATTAGTAAACTTATAAAATATGTTCTAATGATTTGTCTGTTATGATTTGAGAGGATAAAATTTATTATTTTATATGAAATTTTCATTTCAAAATGTTTACTGATGTACACGTAATACTCAGTACAGGTATGTGCTATTCAGAAGTATTTGATTTGTTTATGTATGTCTCTACATTAGGGAATGCTGAGCAAGACATAATATGTTATCAATGAAATCGATTGGCATGTCAATTTTCAATAACAAACAACAAAAAATTGATTTAATTGACTGGATAGTCAAAATCAAATATCGATTTGTCAGATGTGTTGCTATTTAGCTCCAACATGGAAAATCCGACAAGATAAATTTATATGCTAGATGTTTTAATAATTTGCCTGTTATAAAATTGATTTTTTAAATTAAATTTCAATTAATATAGATTTTCAAAATGTTTATTGATGCTGTCGTGGTATCCGTTCACCACTTCTAACAATAACAAACGAACCAAAAACAACTTTCCTTAGTATTTTTCCACTGGGGCGTCATCAGCAGCAGCCGTGGCAAATTCTCCACTCTACTTTTGGTCGTTTTTCTCTATTTACCATCACCAAGGATTTCAACTTCAAACATCGCTTTCTCACCCTAATACGAAACACCAGCATATGAAAACTGGCCGAATTTTACGTAAACACGGTCAACAAATTTTCCAGTTATTTTTGACGGTGATAAATTCGACCAAGAATTAATTTCAGCTGTTTATTTGCTTCTGTCATGCCGTTTCTTTTACATAGATTCGGCATGTTTTCAGCCTAAAAGGGAATTTAGCCGAGGGAGGGGAGGGAAGGAGACCGCCACCTCCGACTGGGTGGACCAGTCGTTGAGCCAGGAAGCCAAAGCAAACGACAGCAGTAGCAGCAATCAAAAGCCCTTTTCAGGGTTTACACAAACTACTAACATGATAAACCTTCAACTTTGCTACTGCCTGCTCCATCCACCTGACTTCAGCCTTCCTGCACCAGCTTCCTGCAGCTCCAGCTCATTCCTCTCACCAGCTTCCTGCAGTGCCTGCTCCAGCTAACTCCTGCACCAGCTTCCTGCAGCGCTAGCTCCAGCTCATTCCTCTCACCAGCTTCCTGCAGTGCCTGCTCCAGCTCACTCCTCCTCCAGCTTCCTGCAGCGCCAGCTCCAGCTCATTCCTCTCACCAGCTTCCTGCAGTGCCTGCTCCAGCTCACTCCTGCGCCAGCTTCCTGCAGCGCCAGCTCCAGCTCACTCCTGCTCCAGCTTCCTGCAGCACCTACTCCAGCATCTCCTACTTCTGCACCAGCTCCCCAGCAGTTCCTGCTATGGCTCTCTCGAGCAACACTTGCTCCATTTCTCTCCAACGACTCCCACTCCAGCTTCTTCCAGCAGCGCCTGCTTATCGTCCCAGCACCAGCTTCTCCAGCTCCTTATCCAGTTCCTGTCGGCATTCTGCCTTTCCAGTTCCCGTTGACTCCCTGATTCCTGCTGATCCAGTCCTTGGCCACATCCACACGGACCAGACCGACCTGAGGCACATCCTTACACCTCAGGGACATCCACATCAAACCCTGTGTGACAACTTTCCAAGCTGCCCAGGTTCCAGATGTTTTTCCTGTCAATCCAGCATCTCCTGCTTTCCAGGATCCAGATATCTTTTCCTGCCAAATCAGCCTATCCAGATCCTGATCCTGTCGATCCAGCATTTCCTGCTATCCAGTTTCAAAACCTCTGTCCTGTTGATCCAGCTCTTCCTGCTATCCAATTCCAAACCTCTTCCAGTGACGTTATTTGTCATTCCAGCCTCTCCTGCTTTCAGTGACGTCACACCTGTTATTTCAGTTTTCTTTCTCACGTTATTGGGTTTACTTTCGGCCGCCTCGTAACTGTTGCTTCCCTTATTTTGTCCTTTAGTCCTCACATTTCATGAGCAGTGTTTCTGACAAAAGTGGAAGAATTGCTGTTTTCTGGGTCGGAATCTATCCATCTAACACTTATCGTTGAAATGGTAACTTTTTTTTTAGCTCCTTACATCAAGTGGCGTTATGCCTTGTCTGGAGCGATTTCCATAAAAAAAACAACTCTATCTAACAAAGTGAGGAGGTGGCGCCTGAGATTGTGCACCTCCTAGGCTTAAGTTGGATCATACTTCATCCTTACAAAGAAGAATCTGGTACTGCCATACCAGACCCTAGGTTGACGTATTTATTGGATTTACTTCCTTCATAACACAGAAAAATGTAGTACAAAGCCAGAAGGTTGGGAGAAATCCAGCCCTCCCGAAAAGGCACTCTGCAAAAATAGACATGAGCAGACATGTCAGAATTCCTCGGTAGGGGCACCTCAAGCGATCGGCAATAGACTAACTTCTCCTCAAAGAGAGATGGTAATGTGTGGAAGACAGCAGTTAAGTAAGACTATACTTCTCTCCTACAGAATAAAACCAAGACCAGCCCTTGGTTTGTCGGATTGATTACTGAGGAGAACTTTGGCTGGTATGAAAACAGCTGTGGAGTAGTACTTAATACAAGCCTGTGCTATTCAGGAATATTTAATTTCTTTAAGATACTTGGTATGCAAATAACTTTAGTCGAACTCTATTGTTTATGTAATGGCCAACACCTTTCTCGCATACGTGCAAATAAATCTACTGTGGTTGAGAGAGGCAGACCACATAAAATTCTCTGAAATAGAAACCCTCGAGGAATAATGTGAACAGCAGACATTTTGTTTTCTGTTTTTATCCGATCAACTTCTGTTTCAAATGTCAGTTTTTGATAATGGTAGGTAAGCAGGAGTTATTTGCGGAAACAAGGTTTAAAACGCACACGGGATTGTGTTACATAAAGATCACCTGATCAGAAAGAAACAAGAAGGAAGGATAATCTACTTAGAGATTTGTTGAATTTATCTTGCTAGAATAAGTTCCCACCCTAACTGTAATCCAAGAAAATCAAGTTCCTCTGTACCCTCTCTCCCCGATGGAGTGGCATAGAAAAGAAAGGATAACGAACCTTAAAAGAGAGAGAAGAAGAGCAAGAAGAAGGGGGAGAAGGAGAAAAGAAAGAAAAGAGGAAAAAAGAGAAGAAGAAAAAAGGGAACCCTAAAATTAAAAAGAGACAGAGACGTGTCAATCCCAACTCTACATTATTTTAAAACTAAAGTACCCGTTCCGTCAAAAGTCATCATAGAGGCCTCCGTTCAATTTTGAGAGACAATGGATACCTCCTGTATGGGTGCCTTTGCGGAGAGCCTAGTTTGAAGCAAGGGTTGACCAATCCTAAACTACACCTCTCCTGAACCGGCTGTAGCAGTCATAAATAATGTTTACTTCCTAATGCGTATCAGTGTGTCTGTGATGTGGTTTAGCCAAATGTTGGCCAATCAGTTCGTAGGGCGCATTGATATCATTAGTTCCCTAAAGGACTACTTCAGCCTCTTTAGAAATTGCAGACGATCGGCAGACGATTCCCTGGCACTAAACAAAACGGATTGTCTCATCTTTTCCTCTGCCTTTGTCACCGACATCCCGTGATGCTATCTTCACCGAAGATATATTCATCAACTAAGCAGTAGCAGATTTTTTACTTCTCCCTATTTCAAAAAAACCTTTCGTTGTTGTTGTTATAAAAGAAATGTTGCTTTTCTTTCGTGAAACGTTTTCGTTTTTCTCTATATTAATAAAATATAAAAATTGATCTAAGCATTTCTAGATATATTTCTATAGCATTGCTCGAGTCCAGTAGTAAGGAGAGGCCTATGATGACTTGAAACAATGCCGGGATAAGCAGAGAACACTCTCACATACAGCACCCGGTATTTCCCAAATGGTCACCCATTTAATACTGACCAGGCTTAAAGTCCCTTGACTGGTGATCTAACGTGAACCGGTGTTTCAAAGTGATTATGCTATAGTTTATAGAAATAGAGATGTGTCCGTCTGTCAGTCACACAGTCACAATTCTAGAGAAATATCAACCAGTTTCCGGGAACTTCGTGTCGGCAGTGTTCGGGCATGTTACGTAAACACCCGAGATATGACGAGGCCAATGTTGACAGACGATAACTTCGATAAGTTGCTGTTTCATATTTTTTCAGTTTTATTTTCAAGAAAGATAGCAACTAACAAAAAAACAAAAAAAAAAACATAGCGAAATCACTGTTAAGAAAAAAGTTTTAAAAAGTTTTTTAACAAAACAATACTAAACAACTGTTAATAAATACATTTTTTTTTCATTTCTTTTGGTATTCAGTCAACTGATAAAAAAAATAGGTTTTCTTGTGCGTTTCTTAAAACTGAACATTTTTTTGTGTTTTTGGGGGCTTTTTTGACATTGTCTTTTTTCATCAGTCGGGTTCAGGTTGGTGTAGGCTTAGGGTCAGGTTAGGGTTAAACAGAGACTTGTCTATCTATATATGAAATAAAAAATATCTCAACTGTATGCCCTGAGCCTCCGATCTGACAAGGATTTTGTAACAAATGGTCTTTGCAGACCTCCCTCAAAAAATTCTTCCAATCGGTCTGCGTGTTCGGTGATCCAACGCCGCATTCCTTCCATGTTGTCTACCAGCTGACAGCTGATTGGCTAATCGCCTCGGCATCTCTCAGGTATTTACGTAACATGCCCGAACGCTGCCGACGCAAACTTCCCGTAAACTAGTTCATATTCGATATCAGTACCAATAATTTATTTTGCTTTAACTACGTCCTGGTGCTGAAAACAATTTAATATTTGATATATACTAAAAATTGGGCCCATAATTCTAGTCTAAAATAAGCAATCAGGCATTGATAAAAGTAGCAACGTTTTTTTATCGCAATTATATTTATTTACACTCAAACAATAAACTTTTCTAGGATGTTGTTATGTAAAATTTATATTTGGGTGAGATTGAAAAGAAAATGAAAATCTACTGCCATGTACAGGGTTTGAACTGACAGTCTTCAGATTATGAAATTTTGTGTTTAATACACCCCCCCCCCCTTGCTACTACTCCCGGTCTCTCACCATTTCCCATAAGGAAAATTTTGTTTACGTCACCAGTTTCATCTCGGATATTTATTGTTTAATAAAATTTATTTTTTGATGACAGTGAAGAAAAAATTAAAATGTACTGCCTTGTACAGGAATTGAACTTGGTTGTCAGATTAAGAGACTTTTGTATTTGATAATAACCCTTCCCCCCCACCACCACTTCTCGTCCCATTCGCCCTTCATTGTCACCTGTTACAACGTGTTCAGTAGTGATTGGATGGATTTTAAAAAATTTATCGACACACAAATATCTCGCTATTTTAGTTACTGATAGTTTTGTTGTTTATATAATAGTAGAAGGCGTTTTGTTCTGGCATAAATCTTAAATGATTTTTTCCGAGAACCCCCCCCCCCCCCACTCTCCTTCTGACTGATGGTAATGTCTTGTGGCTGTATGTTATGACGCTTGTTTGTGGAGTCTAGGTTGATTCTGTAGCAGGGGTTCGAACCTTCCGACCATCTGAGATTATTATTCCCTACACTGATGAGAGTGAAAGCTTGAAACGCTGCAGTATGTAGGTAAAAATTATTTAATATCATTTATTTAGAATTAATATTGTTATAAGCCCCTTTAATAAGATTAAAGTTGAGCCCTGTCCGGGAAGTTAAAAATAGACTGACACGTAGCTATAAGGCATATTCCGACAACGTTTGTTGAATTCTCTAGTCAGTCTTTCTATATGTGCCTCCCTTCTCATAAATAGAACTTAAATTCCCTTCTTGACGTGGTAATGTAGCGTGGCCGATTGATTATGACGCTTACTTGTGGAGTCTAGGTTGATTCTGTAACAGTGGTTCGAACCTTGTGACCGTCTGAGATTATCATTCTTTACACTGATGAGAGCAAAAGCTTGAAACACTGGTGTATGTAGGTAAACATAATTTAATATAATTTACTTAAAATTAATATATATATATAGAATATTGTTTTATAAAATATTTAGAAAACCTTCACAACGCAAATTATTTGTTTTTAAAATAAATTATTTATTTACCTTAAAAACATTTTTTTTGTTTTTGAACTTGAGTACTTTCGGTAATACATACCATCTTCAGAAGAATAAGCATTTTTTTCTTCTTCTTTTTCTTCATTTTTTTTTTCTTTCTGATTGGGATAAACTTATCAAAGTCAGGTTGAAGTTCGTCTTGATTTCATGGACGAAAATGTTGATATGGCTGTGTGCATCACGTGGTTATGTGGGAAAGGTATTTTGAAAAGTCACACATTGGAAACGTTGGCGGAATGGCAATAATAAAGAGAATATTTTTTTATAAAATATTTAGAAAACCTTCACAACGCAAATTATTTGTTTTTAAAATAAATTATTTATTTACCTTAAAAACATTCTTTTTTTTTTTTTTTTTTTGAACTTGAGTACTTTCGGTAATATATACCATCTTCAGAAGAATAAGCATTTTTTTTTCTTTCTTCTTTTTCTTCATTTTTTTTTTCTTTCTGATTGGGATAAACTTATCAAAGTCAGGTTGAAGTTCGTCTTGACAAAAATGTTGATATGGCTGTGTGCATCACATGGCTGTGTGCATCTTTATTATTAGGATCATGCTGGTGTTATCCATAAATGGCTTTACACAGTTGGTTTGGTTGTTTTGTTTTATGGCATATCAACCTTTTTCGGGTTATTTTATGCCAAATCCGGTCATTTTGGTAAAAAAATTTATGCTTGAAGTTCTGTATATCTTCAAATATTTATTCATGCTGTTTGGTTTGGTTTGGTTGTTTTGCCGAGAAAAAATGTTTTTTTTGGGGGGGGGGGGGGGGCTTTACAGACGATAATTGAGTTTTGCAAAGGGGAAGAAAAAAAAACAATAACATCAATGTTTGGTGCATTTTAGGTCAGGAAGCGAGTATTTTCAGACAGCCTGATCTTGTAGCACCAGGGGGTTAACACGTATTCATGTTTTGTGAATCGATCAATATTAAAGGTGCTTTAATGATCGATTCTTAGACTATTGGACACATTTGTGGTATAAAGTATGTGACCTATAAATTATTAGTGCGCGAATTGATTGCTGTTGACAGTGGAACATTTGCCTTTGTTGACTGTATCGGATACGTTGTGTGCGATTGGTCTGTTTGATAGCATCTTCGCTGATGCCAAGTGTATGCTTTAACCTGTGACCTTCTCCAGGTGCATCTTGTCCAACTCACAAATCTTTATATCGGACTTGGGAATCTGTATAGAATTTCAAATGGAACCCTTAATTTGATCTACAGAGGAAGCTTGCTTTTGTGGTAAGCCATGACCACGTAAAAGTGTTAAGTAATTCTTTATTGTATTCTTAGTATCGCCCGTACTGAGGATTGAACCTTCAACTTTCAGAAGACTGTCATTTAGAACTTATTATTACTTAACACATATATCCATACTAGTGCTTGAGGACTTCTACCCGGTTATATCTGCTGGAATGAGAGCAAGCTATCCCTGTGGATTAAATAAATGATTGTGTTTTAAATTCCGTACAGATTCCCGCGTTCGATATAAAGATTCCTGAGTTTGACAAGATTCACCTAAACAAGGTTGGTGGTTACACCAGACGAAACGTTGTGAGAATAACATTCAAAATAAGAATAGTAGTCCGAATAATCCATATAATACAAATTATCAATCGTCATCTAAACAATTGCAAGACATGGGGCTTTTCTGTCAAGTACTTTTGGAGCATATAAGTGTTTAGTATTATTATTTTACTCACTTGGAGTTCTCACACAAGTTATTACCAGTGATCGCTCACAGGCAACAATGAATGATGTTCTCAGGTGTTTGAGTGACAACAAGTCTCTCCAGTTTTTTTAGCACTCCCCCACTTCTTTTGGTAACCATTGTAAATCACTTTGCATTCTTGCAACAGCCGTTTACCATTGATTTCTTGCTGATACTGGTCGTTGGTTTTCATCTGGAACCTGAGTGGCAACAAACCCCGTCAGGATTCAGTAATCTCGGTACCCTTCCAGTGGATCTTTCGATGGTGTTCTCCTTTTCCTCCTTCTAAACTTAGAACATCTGATATTCCTAAACGGTTACCCATCTAAGTACTGACCAAGCTCAAATTTACTTAACTTTGGTGAGTCGGCGCAAACCAGTATTTCAACGAGATTTAGTGTCATCGTTTTGTCTAAAATGTATTTCTTTCTTCTTTTTTTTTATCTTAGTTCAGCTAGTTTTCAGCGATCAAGGGCCCCTTTCTGGGGCTGACATTTGTTTTCTTTATAAGTTACATGTATCGCCGAGGGCTCTTTTAAGGATTGACGTTGTCCCTTTTAGAGCAGCTATCTGAACTTCGCTATAACTTGGTCTACCAGACAAGTGGTCCAGGTATTTTTTAGATTTTGTTTAATTAAACCAGTTGCCCCTACCACAATGTTCATTTCTTTCATGGACCACATTGTTTACAAATCATTCTTGAGATCCTGATATTTTGTAACTCTTTTTGCGCTCGGCCACATTTGGGACAGCTGCATCAATAATGAGAGCATTTCTTTCATGTTTATTCCATACTATCGTACAGCCTCTGGCAAAAATGACAGAAAAGAAAATTGTGCTTCACCAGTCTTCGCACTTACTATTTATCTAGATATATTGCTAAAATATTTATATAAAATCCCAGAATTACACAAAGAAAGTTGGCTCCCTCTATCATGCTGGAAAACTCCTCACACCTGACAGTATCATATATCTCTACAAAACCACCATTCGCCCATGTATGGAGTATTGTTGTCACATCTGGGCTGGTGCACCATCCACTAGTTTCTCCCTTCTGGACAAGGTCCCAAAAAGAGTCACTAATCTAATAGGTTCTTCACTATCCACCAAGCTCACTATCCATCGCTGCAATGTTGCATTCCTGTGCTTGTTTTACAAGTACTTCCAAGGAATGTGCTCCGATGAACTTGCTGCTCTGGTGCCCCGTTGAGGTAAATACACTCGACCAACCCGACAATCAGCTAAATCCCATCCATTTACTGTGGAGGTCCCTAGATGCCGGAGAGCCTTTTACTCCACTAGCTTCTTTCCTCAAGCTGCCGGCTTTTAGAACTCCCTCCCTGCTATCTGTTTCCCCGACTGTACCAACATGCAGAAATTTAAAACTAATGTGAACAAGCATCTCGCTGCAAATCTCCCAATTTAGGATGACCCACAAAACTTTCATCCCAATTCTTAGTAACCCCTTACGTCTACAGTGGCAACTTGCCTTGTTTGGGGTGAACTAAGTTTTTTAAAAATCAAAAGAACAACCTCTTATCATTGGTGATAACTTAAAAGAAGAAAAAACACCCATCGTTGACTTTTTATTATAGATTGAAGGATTTCTTTCCTAATTTATTTCAGGCAGCAGGGTAAGTCTAATGTGGTCATCTGACTTGCTATTTGCTTTCTCCCTTCCCTTCACCACTTCAAAGTTGTTTTGTCCAGGGTCTGGAAAAAGGCACATGTTTTGCTTGCTAAACTTTGAATGACAGGATAGAAAGGTATATATATATATATATATATATATATATATATATATATATATATATATATATATTTTTTTTTAATGCAAATGTGTGAACTTTAGTTTTTATTCATGAATTTTTTTATTCGTGAATTCCGACATCATACATAACGGGTTTTTTTTTATATGGGAACTTTAAGCTGGTTTAAAAAAAAAAAATTTTTTTTAATGCTAATGTGTGAACTTTAGTTTTTATTCGTGAATTTTATATTTGTGAATTCCGACATCATACATAACGGTGTTTTTTTTTTGTTTTTTATATGAAATTATTTTGTTTTTCTTTTCTATTTCATTTTATATATGTTCCCCATACATTCATTATTCATTTTGTAGTGTGGCACCATTTTGTCTCTTCATATGTTTTGGGTTTGGTGTAACCACACTTTTATCTCTTAACTGAGTTTATTTATTAATAATTAAGCTTCATCTTTACAAATAATTTTTTTTTTTTTCCTTTTTTTACATTAAAACCATGCTCCCTCTATTTAAAGTTCTTTTGTCTTAGTGTGGCACCAAATCTCTTTTTAAATTATTAAGAGAGAGATATAACCATGATTTCATAATCGCCCTGAATAACACGGTTCGTTTAAGAGGCAAACTATGTTCTCTTAAATGCAAAATCGTCTTTCTTCGAATATGTTTGAAGAATTTTGTGGTCCCCAGGTACATCTCCTCTCGGATCTCGAAGATCAAATGTTGCAATCCATTTGGTATCGAGAGGGCTTTCCTATTGGATGAAATTCGACGCCATTCTGAGATGTTATCTTCTACAAAGACGCAGTATCATTCTCTTTGGGTCTTTGTCTGGAATACCTTGTCTTTCTTTGACAAATTCCGGTTTTCTAAACTATTGTGTAAACAGGATCACACTTTTCATACTAACGTCAAGTCTAAGAACGATAAATATTTAAGTATGTTGATTAAAAGAAAGTTTGGCATTCGTACAAATTCAGATCAACATATTTTGAATCTTTCTGATTATATTTTGTCTGATATAGATAAAGTCGTATTGTCTAGAGGTCTTGATTTTTGCATTCCTCTATCAGGCATTGACAGGACCGGAATTTTTGCCGAGTTTGAATTGATGTTCTCCCAGTTGAGAATCCTTTGCCCTTCTTCCAATGAGTCTATAGGTCAGCTTAAAGCCCGTCTTAACAAATATGCTCATTCTTTTGTGAATTCTACGATACACTCTGACGAATCGTTTTGGCAAAAGAACCATTTTCAAGCCGCCAAATTGCTCAAGGCGAGGACCGACATTTATATTACTAAACCTGATAAAGGTTCAGGTGTCGTCATTCTCAATCGAGCCGCTTATATTTCCAAAATGGCTACCATTTTAGACGACACAACTAAATTTCAATTATTAGGTGACTTGACAGCGGATCATACTTTAAGGACTGAAATTAAATTCTAGAAAAAGTTTCTACAATTTCATAAAAATAACTTTTTCTCTAAAGAAGTCTATTCTTTGATTCGTCCTGTCGGCTCCCAGCGGCCCAGGATGTATGGATTGCCTAAGATTCACAAACCAAATTCGCCCCTCAGACCTATCTTGTCCATGGTCGGTTCTATCCAACATGGATTAGCTAAATGGCTTGTTGAAATCTTAGATCCTGTTTTAAAATGTTATTCAATTCATTGTATTCCTGACTCTTTCCACTTTGCGTCTTTCATGTGCAGTCTGTGCCCGTCCATTGATACTCAATTTTTCGTTTCTTTTGATGTATCTAGTTTATACACAAATGTCTCTCTGGACGAAACGATAGGCATTTGTGCCGACTTTTTATATCGAGGTCCTACAGAGACCCCTACATTTCCCGAGAATGTTTTCGTCGAACTGATGGAGTTGGCCACTAAGTCTGTCGCCTTCAGTTTTGATGATTTGATGTATAGACAGATTGACGGTGTCTCGATGGGTAGTCCTCTTGGTCCTAGCATCGCAAACATTTTCGTTGGTTTCTATGAACGTCTACTGTTTGAGAATGTGTCTAAGCTGTGCTGTTATGTACGGTATGTGGACGACACTTTTGCTTCCTTTCGATCACGTGATGCAGCTTGTTCTTTTTTTCAACATTTAAATTTGCTCCACCCATCATTACAATTTACAATGGAGGAAGAAAGAAACAATATGTTGCCATTTCTCGATGTACTTGTGGAGTGCACTCCCTCTGCTTTTCTTACGATCGTTTATAGGAAGCCCATTTTTACTGGACTTTACCTTAGTTGGGATGCTTTTGCCCCTAAACGTAGAAAGAAGGATCTCATTAGGACTCTTACCCACCGAGCTCTGATGATTTGTTCTAGTACTAAACTGACGTCTGAACTTGATAAAATCAAGGAATTTTTCTTTCTAATGGATACCCCGAGCACGTCGTCTCGCATGTCATCCGAAGCAAGGTGGATAACTTTAGTAGACTAAGGTATTTGGTCCTCCTTGATGCCCCATTTATCTTAAACTTCCGTGGTTGGGCTCTTGCATCCAGCCTTTGGTAGATAAGATATCTTCCTCGGTGACACATTGCTTTAATGCTGCCAATATGCGCATTATTTTTTCCACTCGATCCGCTTTCCCCTCCTTTTGCAAGGACGTCTTGCCTACCAATGAGCAAAGTTACGTAATTTATCATTTTCAATGTCAGTGTGATGCTGACTATGTAGGCAAGACCATTCAGCGATTGTCGGGGAGAGTGGCTCAACATGTGCCCGAATGCATTTGCCGACATGAACCCGTCCCGTTAGCCGGGCATTCACAAGTTCAGGAGTCTGCCATAGGCGACCACCTTTTGGACAAAAGAAGCTGTCGTGATCATTATTCTGATGATACATTTACCATTGTGCACAGAGCACGACACCGCTTCCATCTGGACATATTGGAAGCCATCATTATAAATTCACGACGTCCTTTTCTCTGTAGACAAAGACAATTAAAGCATTCTCTACAGATTTTTGGCGATTCGTGGTCATCCGCAGGTTGATTTAAAATTGTTCCATTTTACTTGCATTTTTTATTTATATATACAATTTCGCACGTATATCACCTGTAGCCACCTGCTTACAACTGGATTTTGCACCAATTCATGTTTTTTTGTGCATTTTATTTATTCTACTGACGATTTCCCTGACGAGAGTCGGACGAAAGGCACCTTGGGAACATTAAGCTGTTTTTTTGTTGTTTTTTTTTAATGTTAATGTGTGAACTTTAGTTTTTATTTGTGAATTTTTTATTCGTGAATTCCGACATCATACATAACGGTGTTTTTTTATTTGTTTTTTATATAAAATTATTTTGTTTTTCTGTTCTATTTCATTTTATATAATATGTTCCCCATACAATTCATTATTCATTTTGTAGTGTGGCACCATTTTGTCTCTTCATATATATATATATATATATATATATATATATATATATATATATATATATATTAATTAAATAAGTTAAAATATATTGATAACATGAGCCTAAAGCAATATTTTTCAAAAGTGCTCAATACAAATTAGATCTTTTATAAATAAAATTAAATGAACATTAGAAACAGTCTACATGGATCAACCAATGTTTCACTGCTTACACGTTTTGTTCAGGACCCTGAAGTGATTTAAGAAGTTAAAATTGAAATTTTCCAAAAGAGACCAGCCAAAAAAGAGGGGGTACCAACAGACAGTTAACCTCATTAAGCCTGTCATTTATTCTTCCTACGATTAGACGGCCCCTCCCCTTACTTCCACACATTTTCCAGGCTAATGTACAATTAAACTTTCACGAAAGACCTTCCTATCCTCCCCACTCCCTTCCTACTCCCTCCACCACCGCTCAATCACCCAGTCAATAGGTATACTTAATTCTACCGCAAGCAATTCAAGATTTATGCACATTCATGTTCCAGACACATGTAAAATCACTTCTCACACACTATCCACCGTACATTGAAATATTTACATACACATATTATAGGGGATAGTTAGCAATAGTATACACACATTCATTAAAACATTTCTCTGCATTCATGTTACTGGGTTAAAAAAATAGTCTGAAGTTAATTTATTATCTTTATACTCATATATATATTATAGATATACAAATAAATGCCCATTGGTCTTTATTATAGAGTGGAGAATGGAAATGTCTGCTTTGATGACGTTGTCTTTTTTATGTATCTGCCTGTCTGTCATCTTTCTGTTTGATGCTATGGGTGAAGATTCATGCTCCCAGATGTTAGACACAAGGTCGGTTTTTATGTATGGAAAATCCAGATCCCCAAATGGAGACACTCTGGATTGGAACAAAAATTAAAATGTCCTCAGTCTAGAAAGATTATTCCACCAGTAACCAAGGACAGAAAAATGAAATGTACTATCAGAACAGATACTACACTTTTCTCCGAGCCAAAAGGCCTTTAGTTAGTTCTCAGAGATCAAGAGGCCCCATTCCTGGAACTAACACTTGATTTCTTTCAAAGATCGCGTTGTTTTTACTCTTTTTGCTTCATTTTACTTCAGCTGAAGTTCTCAGAAATCAAGGGCCCTCCTTCCTGGGCTAACACTTGATCTCCATATGCGATACATAGATATTCGAGTGTTGGGTGTGAACATACGCATATATAAATGAGTGTGTATGGGGGGGGGGTCAACATCAAAATTAAGGGTTGCCCCGGGGTGGTAAAAACTGTATCTATGTTAACATTACCATTAAATTGAAATGAAGACCTGAGAGTCTACATCGAAATAAAGCTTTAAATAAATCCATTATCTCTTCTCATTCGACATCCATCAGAATTCGCTCCTTCTCTCAGTTTGGGGTCTTGCTCCGATGCCAAAAGATTACAGATAACAAATATATTTCTTCTTTGCTGAGATGCCAACACGAAAGAAGGAAGTGGCCAGTAAACCAGATTTTATTCTTGTTATTCCAAAAACGAAAAACTGATAACATTAGATTTTAGAAGCATATATTAATGTTACATGGAAAGAGAGTGAGACGACTCCTACCAAAAAATACTCAATCTTTCACGAATCCAAAATACTATCTCTCTCTCTTTTTCTCTCTCTCTCTCTCTCTCTCTCTCTCTATATATATATATATATATATATATATATATATATATATATACAGGGTGGCGCAAAAGTCAGGCATTAGTTTGAATCAGTAACAACTTTCACATTTAATCAAATTTTCTCCTTATTTTTCAGAATATTACAGATATAAACATTGATAATTTATCATGGAAAAATATAGCACTGAACAACGAACCAAAATTATTGAACTTTACTTCGGAAACCATCGTTCAATATCCTTAATCCAAAGAGCCTATCGTCGGCATTATAATGTCAGACAATCTCCCAGTCAGACCACAATTGATCGTCTTGTGGCCCGATTTCGGCAGAAGGGTTCAGTCAGTGATCTTCCACAATCTGGCAGACCACGTTCAGTACGGACAGCGGAAAATGTAGCACTCGTTGAGGATAGCATTGCTGAAAATCCAGACACCTTAACTCGAAGACGAGCAACTCAGATTGGGATGTCCAGAAGGTCACTTCAAAGAATTTTGCGTGAATTGCATCTGTTTCCATACAAAATTCAATTGGTACAGGCAGTACAACCCACAGATTTGCAATCACGCGTAGCTTATGTTGTTCACATTCAGCAATTAGTCAGAGAACAAAATGAGTTCAGCCATAAGCTGATAATGAGCGATGAAGCCCATTTTCATCTGAACGGGTTCGTAAATAAGCAAAACTGCAGAATATGGGCCATTGAAAATCCAAGAAACGTTCATCAGCGTGAATTACACCCACTAAAATGTACCGTATGGTGTGGTGTTACCTCGGAAAGAGTGATCGGTCCATATTTCTTTGAAGACGAAGAAGGTGTCGCTGTGCAGTTATCGTCACAGCGATATCAACGAATGATTGAAAATTTTTTAAGGCCAGCTGTTCAGGACAACCCAGAAATGTGGTTCCAACAAGATGGAGCTACTACCCACACTGCTCGACAAAGTATGGCGCTCTTAAGGGGATTGTTTGGCGAGCGCTTAATTAGCAGATTTTCTGATTTTAACTGGCCTTCACGTTCACCGGATTTAACAGCCCCTGACTTTTTCCTTTGAGGTTATCTTAAGGAAAGGGTATATGTGAACAAGCCTACAACGATTCAAGAGTTTAAAAACAATATCAGACATGAAATTCAAGAACTAGAGCCAGTTATTCTAAGGACTGTAATGGAAAATGCCCTAACTAGAGCCCGTCTTTGTGAGGCCGAAAATGGTACCCATTTAAAGGATATCATTATTAAAACCTACTGCAACAAAATTACCAAGTAAATGTATTATTTATCAGAAAAGCCTAGTAAATTACTTGAAATGTTGTAGTTTCTATCACCTAAACAAACCAATGCGCGACTTTTGCACCACCCTGTATATATAACTTCTTTGTAATATAGTAGAAAAAATCCTCGATTAATTAAGAATTAAAGTTAAAAATTAAAATTAAAAATTAAGAGCATAATATTATTTATTTATTTATTTATTTTGGTACAGAAAAATTAGTACAACATTCGTACCGTCGGTTTCAAGCTCGGAAAGTCTTAGCCATCCGGCTCTCTTCAGCTTCTGTTGTCATCTGTTTTGGAAATGTGAAGTCACATGACACTCTCGTTGGGACGCGTTATTTGCTCAGTGGGTTATGTATGTTTGTTTGAATTTAAATTTAGTGTAATGAAACTGTTGAGATTTAAAACCGGAGGGGATGGCAACTTAAAGAAGAAAATACACCCTTCACCATCAAATGGAAAGTAATTGAGAAAAAACATCCTTCTCTCCAGCCATAAACAGATGTCCTCTATGTGACGCTGAAAGATACCACATTTCAAGGGCCATCATTGATCCGAATACAGCCTGTTTGAATATCCGCGATGAAATCTTTAAGGGATGTATCCACAAGAGACAAGCTCTACTCATAAACTGGACTGACCGATTCACATAATGTCTAGCTACTCCCCCCCTACTTTCTATCATTACTAATATAAACTAATTAATAAATATGAACAAACGCCTAATCAGCCCATATCCACATACATTCCAAGAGCAAAAACGTCGACTTTCACAAAAATATTTAATTTATTTATCAGTAATAACTGATTTAAAAAATCCATTTAAACACCTCAAACCTTTATTTTCCAACTAAGTTACCTCCCTTAGATCCAGCAATTTCTTTATTAATATTAAAATTACTCCGAACTGTCTAAAATAATTTTAACACGATTTCAACTAACGGTTTTTCCTTTCAGAACGCACACCTTCAAACCCAAAAACAATAACGGCTATTGATACAAATTCATAAAATTGACTCACGGGAATTACATAGAAACTTCTTCTCAGCTTTGAGTATTTTCGTGAAGTATTGTAGTTTTATCGTCATTATTATATTTAATTCTAGTTAATTTAGAACGGCATTGGTTTTGCAGTCGTTACTTCTTTCTAGTAATGTACAGCTTCTGATTCTTTTTCTAGAAAAAAAAACCATCTTGTTTATTTTTTTATTTCCAGCTTTAAAAAATCCAGCTTCCTGTTTTCCGGTAAGTTTTTGAACAAACTTCCATCTTCTGATTTGATTCCACCTTTCTAAGAATTAAAGAACACCAAAAACAAGAGAGGGAGGAGAGGAGGAAGAGGAGGAAGAGAAGGAGGAGGATGACGATTATGTGTGTGTGAACCCGTGTGTGTGTACGTGTGTATGTGCATATCAAATGGCAGAAAGAATCTGACAGTTAAAAATCCACCCGAAGCTGTCTATACTTCTGGAATTTTCGTATTCAGCGTAACGTTACTTGTTTCTTTTTGGCAAGTTCTTATGTAGGCACACATTTCAACAAGATAAAATGCAAAAAAAACAAACAAAATAAATAAAATAAAGGTGATAACTAAATTTTTATTTGTACTTTGAGTGGTTCCTCATCCTCCGCTCAGAGTTTGGTATATCAGATCACATGAAGGAATTTTTTCACTTAGCAACTATGCAAAAATACATAAGTTCTTTCATGCCAACTTTAAGTATTTACAAGAAAATGGTAGCCATTTGCATTTGCTTGACTGGGGTTATTTATTAAAGTTGATTGGTTCGGTTGTTTTGTTTTACGGCATATCAACACTGCTTTGGGTCATTTGATGCTAAATTCAGTTCTGATTTTGAGAAAAGGTTTTATGCTTCAAGTTCTTAATATTTATGAATATTTATAGATTAATTTGTTTTGTAGGCATATACTTGTTAAATAACTATATACTTGTTAAATTAAATAACTATATACTTGTTAAATAACTATATACTTGTTAAATTGAATAACTATATACTTGTTAAATAACTATATACTTGTTAAATTAAATAACTATATACTTGTTAAATAACTATATACTTGTTAAATAACTATATACTTGTTAAATTAAATAACTATATACTTGTTAAATTAAATAACTATATACTTGTTAAATAACTATATACTTGTTAAATTAAATAACTATATACTTGTTAAATAACTATATACTTGTTAAATTAAATAACTATATACTTGTTAAATTAAATAACTATATACTTGTTAAATAACTATATACTTGTTAAATAACTAGCTCTATGTGAACGGTGTTGTCTCGGAGTAAAAGAAAAAAAATGACTGACTTGTGTACGAAAAAAACGGAAATTAATTTTGATCACTTTAATTTCATAAACAAATTATGTTGTAAAATAATATTTTTTTTAGGCCAACAAAACACACACAGATACGCTTGAAGTCGCATAATTTAATTAATATATATATATATATATATATATATATATATATATATATTTATTTTTGAAGATCTCAAGGGAGCGGCCTCAGTATTCCCTTTAATGTGTTTTGGTGAGTAAAGGAAAATGTGTCCGCTCTAACAGTTTTCTTAGCCGGAATAAGTATTTTCAGGAAAAATTAAAACGAAATACAGTATATTTGTGGCAATAACGTAGTGGAAGGAAAAACGAAAAAATAGGCTAGTCCGAATATATTATCGATATGTAAAACGGATTTCTATTTGAAAATCCGGCAAGATAACTTTAAATATTAGCATGACCTTCAAAGAATGGTTCTCTTTAACCCATAGATCGAGCCTCGCTACTGGATGCAATTTCGTTTCATAGCCTAGGCAAATTCTATTCAACCCATAGATGGAACTCTGTCAGGTACTACCACTCCGGATTAAAGTGGACATGGGAGTAATAACAATTAATGGGTGACTCCCTTCTCCCCAAAGTAAGGCCTCATCACTGGGTGTAGTTTAAGATCATATACAGAACCGCATTGGGGGAGACAGAGTTTGAATACTTGATCAGCTTGGGAAGTAGGGAGCAGAAGGAAGAAATGCTTCCAAAACATGTCCACGTGTGCCTCAGACCCAAAACCAAAAAGCATAATTTATCTATCTTATTCACTACATATCTACAAGACTTCGAGACTTCTTGTCAGTGATATGACTCCCTGAACACGTCAGTTCTAATTCTAATCTTAATTTCTAATTGAAAATTGCTCTTTATGTAATTTAGTTTCAAAATGGAATCATCCTTTCCTACGTCACTCTAACAGAGCCACATTCAAAAAAATATATATAGAAAGGAAGCAAATGCGAGCAATATTCTTGTACGAGTTCAAAGTTGGCTATAAAGCAGCACAATCAACTTGCAACATTAATAGGGCAGTTGGCAAGGGACCGTTAGCGAACATGTTGGTTTCAAAAATGTCGCGGAGATGATGGCTTTGAAAATGAAGGTCGTGGGCAATTATTTGAGGGCGTTAGTCAAACAAACTCAAATTTTCAATTGAAGACTATAAAAAGAGTTATCTAATTTACGACTAAAATTTTATTTCTTTTTCTGTATCAATTTTTAAAATGTGCAAAAAACTAAAATGACTTCACTGCATCCTGAGCAACGTCGGGTAGGTACAACTAATATATATATATATATATATATATATATATATATATATATATATATATATATATATATATATATTGAACAAATTTTCGTATTTATTCTTATATATATATATATATATATATATGAATGAATATGAAGGGTTTTTCTAAATCTTAACTATATTAACATCAAAATGAGTTATGTTTATTTAATTCTATGATACAACATTTTATTTACCTCCCCAGGAGGTTAGGCACAAGGCCAGGTTTATCTTACTCCCACAAGTAAGATGTAACACAAGCTCGGGTCGGGAAAGTGGGGTTTTAAAAGCCAGCGGCCGAGAAGGTGAGCACTCTGGCCATTAAAAATTGCCTGGGCAGCCCCGTCGGCATTCCCCGGTTGGGGCGCCTCAGACAGTAAGCAATAAACTTACTCCTCCCCAAAGAGGGGAGGCAATGCCTGGGAGGGTGGACCACCTAACACTGCACAGAACAGACCCATAGACCGGCGTAAATCAAGCCCCGAAGGCCAAGACGATACCAGTTTATGGCGTGTATCAATGATACAACATTTTATTTACCTCCCCAGGAGGTTAGGCACAAGGCCAGGTTTATCTTACTCCCACAAGTAAGATGTGACACAAGCTCGGGTCGGGAAAGTGGGGTACAAAAGCCAGCGCCCGAGAAGGTGAGCACTCTGGCCATTAAAAATTGCCTGGGCAGCCCCGTCGGCATTCCCCGGTAGGAGCGCCTCAGACAGTAAGCAATAAACTTACTCCTCCCCAAAGAGGGGAGGCAAAGCCTGGGAGGGTGGACCTCCTAGAACTGCACAGGACAGACCCATAGACCGGCGTAAATCAAGCCCCGAAAGCCAAGACAATACCAGTCTATGGGGTGCAGTATCCAGAACAGATACTACACTTTGATCTTATCCAAAAGGCGAAGTAATCATAAAAAATAATGTTTTTAGACAAGGCATTTTAAAACTAATGAAAAAACCCTGATTTAATCTGTTATTGTATTATATTTTAATGAGGGTTGGTGGTGTAGTATCGGTTTTGTTAGCATAAGATTATCCTCCCAGGAATTACCTCCTCTGTTTTTACAGCGGTAAGGTTGATCATCCCAGGTATTACATCCTCCTTTAGGGGGATGATAATGTAATATCTGTTCTGTTGTCATGAGACCATACTCAAATGCATTACCTTCTCTTTTATGGTGGGATCCTCTCAGGTATTACCTCCTTCATTTTAGGGGCGTGGTGGGGGTAGTTTATTATCTATTCCGTTGTCATGATATCATCCTCTCAGTCATTACTTCCTCCTTTAGGATCAGTGTGGTATATGTTCGTCCACCATGATATTATCCTCCCGGGTGAGCAAAAATATGCGATCGGAGGGAGCATATATTTGCTAGTATATATATAAAGCATGAAGTATTGTTTCCACATCTGTTCTGGTGCATCAACCACGAGTCTCTCCTTCTTGGAAGAAGTTCAAAAAAGAGTCTCTAACTTAATAGGTCCCACACTGTCTACCAAGCTCCAACCCCTGGCCCATCGCCGCAATGTTACATCCCTGTTCTTGTTTACAATTACTTCAACAGAACATGCTCTGACCAACTTGCTGCACTTGTGTGTAAATAACCTGACAAACCCAACAAGCAGCAGAATCTCACCCCTACACAGTTGAGGTCTCAAGATGCCGGCAAGCTTTCTAGTCTTATAGCTTTTTTCCTCAAACCGCTTGCCTTTGGAATTCCTCCCCGTTTTCTGTTTCTACGACTGTTATAACATGCAGCATCTTGCTGCACAACTCTCCACTTAGAAGTCCCCCTATAAATCTGGCCCTTAACACACATGAGCCCCTTATGTCTCAATGGCTTTGTGCCTTGTTTGGTGTGAATATATATATATATATATATATATATATATATATATATATATATATATGTAGTCTAAAGAAGCTTTACGTCATCTTAAACAAAGAAAGAAAATGCAGTTTTAATTTCCATAGATATTAACTACATCAAAAGTATTGCAGACTTAGCACTTATATAAACCAACTCACCACTGGAAAATTTACAAATACAAAAGGGGATTCAAGTATATAACAGTGAAACAAAAACAGGGGACATTAACTTAAATTGTGAAATATTAAATGGGGATCATCAGCTGTTTACCATGTAACTGTTTTGGAGATTTAAAAACTAGACAGTTATAAAATTGACCTCTCTCTCTCTCTCTCTCTCTATATATATATATATATATATATAAAGTTAGGTATATGTATATAGTTATATCTATATATTTCTATGTATAAAATTCATAATTAAACTAATTAACCGATCATTTTGGATTTTGAAACACATCTGCTAGACATAAGAGTGAATACTGTGAGCTATATTTAGTGTAATTTAGTTTTATGCAAAGGGGACAAAGAGGAGGTGGAAGCTCTTTGTGAAAATTCAGACACTTCCGATTTTGTGAAAGTTTAACAATAACAGCTATGACATCAATTAATAAATATTCCCCTAATTTCAATTTCTTTGGAGTATTTTAAAGGGTAAGGAGCGCAATATCCACACAACCTCCCATTTGAAAACTCAAATATTTCAGATTTGCATTAAATTTAACACCAGTTAAGCAAGATTCCCTGAATTTCAATTTCTTTTTAAGACTCCTTAAGCTAAAACCTTCAATTTTAGACATTTCCTAGAATCAAATCAAGTAATAGATTTTTATAAAACTTGGAATAAGGTTTAGTAGCATCATATCTTGATTTGAATCTTTGTAAGGGAACATAAAAGTGGTGCAAAACTGTTCTGTTCGAGGACGGATGTTCTTCTAGTAAGTATAAAATTTGTGAACATTTGCTGCAGCAATTAGTTACGTACATGGTTTTAAATATAGGTAGGCGTTAAAGGAAAAATATATACAATATATATATATATTTTTTTAATGCCTACCTATATTTAAAAATATGCGTATATGTAATTGTTGCCACAAATATTCTCAAATTTGTTGGGTGTGTTCAGTAAATTGGCAAAATTCCAGTCAGTAAAACGCTCAGCCAATTTCTAAGCTACTTAATTTGATTCCATATTAAACGCATTTAAATATCCAAGGCATCTTTGAATTTCGGCGCTTCCCAGCTGTGCTACCCCAACCTCTGCCCCCCCCCCTCATACCACCGACTATCAAATAACAAATATCACTCGACTTTGAAGATTAGACATTAAAAAGAAGAATATTTTTTACTTTTTTTCTGAAATCTAACTTTTTTTTATTTGGGTCGGGGAGGGGAGTAATTAGGTTTCAAAAATATTACTAGAGTAGAAAAGAAAGCGAACTTCAAAACTATCTCTTAAAAGAGGCATGAAAACACTGCTCCCTTATTGATAAAGAAGATCTGTCCATTTAACAATGTGTTTTATGTAAGATCCTTGTTATTTATGGTGTACATAGATAATGAAACAGATTTCAAATCTGTCTCACGTGACACTTCAAAAGGCATGAAACCGTAATATGGTGTTGCTAACATTAGTATTCCTTGGGGTTGGTTGTTGTTGCAACGGCGTTCACCCTAGGTCAGGTTAAGCCAGCCTCTTCCCTTGCCTGCATCTCATCCCAAATTATGGAAGCCCATGCACGGCAATCACAAGCAAGGTCACATGAGTTGGCTAACCAATCATGATTCCACTGTCGAAGGCTGACTACTTAAGTTAAGCCCCTCATGATGGTTGTTGTAAAGGTCCAGTGAGATAGGTAGTATTACATCATGAATTAACTCTCTCTCCAGGTGCCGAGCTGTTTACACAAACTATTGAAGACGTTACTGCAACAGGACAGATGACAGATGACATATGACAGGGGACAGATGACAGATGACATATGACATATGACAGGGGACAGATGACCGAGACTTTAGATTGAAGTGTTGGGGAATAACAGTAGTTGGGATACGGTCGACCTGCCGGCAATGCAAGACGTAGCGGAGGCAGTTTTTATCTAAAACTTCCTACTCCCGCTGATCAAGCACCCTCATTGGTCATGTCTTGCAGTCATAGAGAAGAATGGACTAGATGACAGATTTGTATATAGTTTCTTTGTTGATATTGAGATATCCCAATGTTCCGATAAGGACCGATGGAGGTGCACAGAGGAAGATCTAGCAGGCCCAATTCGACATCTGGACGGAAGAATAGTGGACTCAAGATGCACAAATGACTCAACACCTTCCAAAATAGAATCCTTCAGTGACAGAAGTTTCCAGAGTTCCGGAGAGAACAAGGATGAGGTAACCTTAGTTTATGTGCATACCCATGCGAAGTTCAGCCTCCTTCAGCCTGTCCAGTGCAACATGCACCTTGTCTCTGGTTAACCCCCAACAATACTGTTACATAGTTGTAGCCATGATAATGGAAAAGTTTAGAGGCCAGGAGGGGAATCAGAGAGTAAAATTAGGGAGAAGTTATGCAAATAAAGTGACTTCCGGTGGGATTCCTCTCACTCTCTTAGCTGGCAAGATTTAAACTGGGAAAGACGTGTTTTGCATGCTGCCCCCAAAATGGGGACATCATGTGTCGAGTTATTGATGTAGTTAAATCTCTGTCTCTGTCTGTGTGTGTGTGTGTCTCTCTCTCTCTCACACACACACACACACACACACACACACACACACACACACACACACACACACACACACAGCATGTGAAGTTTCTGTTCTGTCTTTAAGAATAAACCTTTTCATATACTAACCAACCAGCGTGATTTTGTGTCAGAAGACGAAAAGGCAACCTGGGTTTCTAATGATTATAGTGACAGCGCCGACGTTGGGGAGACGATTAGCATACGTGCGTAAAAGACTTTATACACTTATCATTATGGGTGAATATAACAATACATGCCATCGGCATAAGCCAGATCCGACACACTCACTTTAGTTTGTAGTTTTATGTAACGTACATGGCACTAATCAGCCCTTTGTAAGGTTCCATGAGAGAATCCTTTTGATTCCCACCAGATGGTTTGTAATCTTCTGGTTGACAGCAAACAGTTGGTCGCTGGGACTTTTCTCTTTTTCTCAACCAATCTCTCTTTCTGCAACTTTCTTCTTTTTTTCTTTCTCTTTTTTTCTTTCTCTTTCTCTCTTTTTCTTTTTCTCTCTTTTTTTCTTTCTCACTTTTTCTTTCTCTTTTTTATATCTTTCTTTCTCTCTCTTTTTCTGTATCTCACTCTTTTTCTGGTCTCTCATTGACATGCTGTCAGTAATTTCTCAATGGATATTAACGACTTCTTTTTCTTTTTCCTTTTTTCCTGTTTCAGCCGAAGTGATAGTATAACAGCAGAAGTTTACTCTTTCCTTTGCTTCTGTAATAAGATAACAATATAAAAACGCCAACAATATATTCGCTCAATGGCATCATGTTCTTTAATGTTTTATTCTTTTAGTTGACTCATTGGATAATGACGTCTCTCAGTAGTGATAAAATTTAAAAAATTTTAAAAATGCCAACAAGATAGTTTCTCAATGGCTCATGCTTTTTGACGTTTAATTCTTTTACGGTACTGTAAATATACACATTATGTAAGCTTCCCATCGCCCACTTCCCGGGTAGGTGGGGGGAATTGAACGAACATAAAGCTTCGAAAAAAAATCAGTTCACTTTATTTACTTCTTTCCCATGACAGGAAGGTGTGGCACAAGGCCGGGAAATGGGAGGAGAAAGTCAATGGCTCAGCAGAAGAGCCAGGCTGGCCTTTAAAAATAGCCTTTGAAGCATCATCGACATTTCCCAGGAAGGATGCCTCAGGCAGTTAGCAATTAACTAACTCCTTCTCAAAGAGGGAAGGCAAGGTCTGGGAGGGTGGACCTACAACAGTCCGATAGATAAAACGCCACCGAAATGGCCAGTCTCTGTCAAACTGATTGTCGAGAACGTATTCTCGACTGGTATTTAGGCGAAAGAATCATCAATCGACTTTCATCGACTGAATCCTTTTGGAATCCGCACACTGAGGAATGTCTCACTTCAAACTTCCTGTCTGTGACGTTATATACTGATATGTTGATTCGATTCAAATCTTTTAACTATTAATGGAATTTTCCATTTTTTTGCTTAGCCTAGCCTTATATGGAAAATACCGTTTTAACATTATTTTTACACACCCAAGACCAATATCGTAACATTTAGTTTTCAAAAATTCCTGTCTTTCCAATATGTCACTCTGACTTTCCAAAAGAATTATCTTACTTTCCAGAGACTATTAGCATACAATTTTTAACATACAATGTGTGATAGTATATGCGATATCCTGTCCTTACCAGCCAACAACTAGAAGTGGTAACACATTTTGGTGGTTAAGGCAGTACGGCCACGCCTATCGTTACCAACAGCCTTTGCCAACAGACAGAGTATTAAAAAATAATGATGCATTTTCATCTTTGCAGTTTCATATTTTGTTATTGAAATGTGTTTATTTTACGCAATTGATGAGATTACATGATAAAACGATCACTGCTCAATGTCATCTAAACTAGTGAAATGGTATTCTTTGATGAACGTTTTACCATTGAGCCACTAAATTCTTGGCTTGCTTAGAATTTCTCCAGGGAACTGTTGCTCAACAATGGGATCCTGAAAACTGTTGGTCTAATCTTTACATTTTTCGATAGGGTAATTATTTTGTTGACACCAGTATGATAAAAAAAAACAACATTGGATAGTAATGACTGTAACATGGTGGACAAGTCAGAAATAGACTCAAGTTTAATTGTACCAAAATAGTTGGATTGCAGAAAGGATCGTGAATTTTATTAACGATTACATAAGTGGCATTTGGGGCAAGATGGAAGGGGGTAACTCTCTAGTATGGTTCAACGTTTTTGAATTGGTAGCAGTTTTATTAACTAGCAAAAGGATTTCTTGATTTTTAACATTTTTCTAACACTTAACATTTCTTCTTTATCTTCTTGTTCTTCTTGTTCTTCTTGTTCTTGTTCTTCTTGTTCTTCTCCTTGTTCTTCTTCTTTTTCTTGTTCTTCTTCTTGTTCTTCTTGTTCTTCTTCTTCTTCTTCTTCTTCTTCTTCTTCTTCTTCTTGTTCTTCTTCTTCTTGTTCTTCTTCTTGTTCTTCTTGTTCTTCTTCTTCTTCTTCTTCTTCTTCTTCTTCTTCTTGTTCTTCTTCTTCTTGTTCTTCTTCTTGTTCTTCTTGTTCTTCTTCTTGTTCTTCTTCTTCTTCTTGTTCTTCTTGTTGTTGTTGTTCTTCTTCTTGTTCTTCTTCTTGTTCTTCTTCTTGTTGTTCTTCTTCTTCTTGTTCTTCTTGTTGTTGTTCTTCTTCTTCTTCTTGTTCTTCTTCTTCTTGTTCTTCTTCTTTTTCTTGTTCTTCTTCTTCTTCTTCTTGTTCTTCTTCTTCTTCTTCTTCTTCTTCTTGTTCTTCTTCTTCTTGTTCTTCTTCTTGTTCTTCTTGTTCTTCTTCTTGTTCTTCTTCTTCTTCTTGTTCTTCTTGTTGTTGTTGTTCTTCTTCTTGTTCTTCTTCTTGTTCTTCTTCTTGTTGTTCTTCTTCTTCTTGTTCTTCTTGTTGTTGTTCTTCTTCTTCTTCTTGTTCTTCTTCTTCTTGTTCTTCTTCTTCTTCTTCTTCTTGTTCTTGTTGTTGTTGTTCTTCTTCTTGTTTTTCTTCTTCTTCTTGTTCTTCTTCTTCTGATTTTAGTATTTAGGGTGCTGTGAATGTCCCGGAATCTGGGGTGGGCAAGATCAGGCAATGTCTCATGCTTGCTCTCCATGCGGTCTGATCCAAAGGGTTGACATCAGTCAACTTGCATGTAGTCATATTGCTTATATACACTCAAGCCAAGTCTTCCTCAGTCTACGACACTCCCTAGTGCCCTTGTAGAGGTTTAAAATGTAGCTTAGTTCCCAGTCCTTTTAGATTTCGCCATAAAAGAGTTTTATCTTTATCAATTGGCACTTAGTATGAAACTTTGGATCCGTCTCCGGTTTACTTTGAGAAAAGATTAGCTGAGACTGTTCGGTGAAAAATTAATGTGCAGATTTTTCTCCAAGCAAGAAATTTGGCACAGTATATCAGCACATACTAAATTAATTTTTTGAAAGCAGCGAATTAGATGCTGATCAGGGCACTCATATTCGGAAATCAAATATGACCACCAGCGAAATTTTGATTCTGTACAAACTTCAAATCGAAAATCCATGAAGGCTCAAATTTTATACTTTTTAATTCAAGGATTACAAATCCGAACTCAGTGTTGACAGAAATCTATAATAATCTATAACCTTGTGTTTATTTTATGTTTAGATTTGAATAAAGTTTGAATTTAAATAAAACTTGAATTTAAATAAAGTTGCATTTGGAATAAAGTTTGAATTTGAATAAAATTTAAATTTGAATAAAGTTTGAATTTGAATAAAGATTTATCTCAATAAAGTCTAAATCTGAATAAAGTTTGAATTTGAATGAAGCTTAAATTTGAATAAAGTTTTAGTTTGAATAAAGCTTGAATTTGAATAAAGTTTGAATTTGAATATAGTTTTAGTTTGAATAAACTTGAATTTGAATAAAGTTGGAATTTGAATATAGTTTTAGTTTAAATAAAGCTTGAATTTGAATAAAGTTTTAATTTGAATACAGTTTGAATTTAAACAGAGTTTCAATTCAAATAAAGCTTGAATTTGAATAGAGCTTGAATATTAATAGATCTTGAATATGAATAAAGTTTGAATCTGAACAAAGTTTCAATTTGAATAAAGCTTGAATGTTAATAAAGTTTGAATTTGAATAGAGGTAGAATTTGAATAAATTTTTAATTTGAATGAAATTTTAATTTGAATAAAGTTTTAATTTGAATAAAGCTTAAATTTGAATAGAGCTTGAATTTGAATACAGTTTGAATTTCAAAACAGTTTGAATTTGAATAAAGTTTTAGTTTGAATAAAGCTTGAAATTGTAAAAAGTTTTTGAGGGTTTTATTTGTTCTTTAGAGAATATATGTACACACACGAAACAACCCTCACCTCCTCCCCTAAGTGGAGGAGGAAGCAGCTATTCAAAAGTTTAACTACCTTCTCTAGTGGAACAGATAAAAGAGACCAATTGGCTAAAAGATCACGAGGCTTGCTAGAAATGAGCCAGATTGGAATCTCATCGGCTAAAAGTTTCAAGAGGCTAGCTAGAAATTAGTCAGACTGGAATTCTATTGGCTGACAGGTTCAAGAGGCTTGCTAGCAATTAGCCAGGCTGGATTTCTATTGACTGAATGATTCAAGAGGCTTTCTAGCAATTAGCTAGACTGGAATTTCTTTACTGTCAGGTTCAAGAGGCTTGCTAGCAATTAGCTAGACTGGAATTTCTTTACTATCAGGTTCAAGAGGCTTGCTAGCAATTAGCCAGACTGGAATTCTATTGGTTGGCAGGTTCCTATTCTTACACACCTATCTCTAATATTTATACATGATTTCAGATTTGTAATCCTTGATATAAAAAGGCTACACTTTTAGCTTTCAATCTTATTTCTATGACTTTTAGTTTTCGAGTTTGTACTGAATCAAAAGTTTTGTGCCAAACCTTTCCCGACTTCATATGCAACCTCTGGGCTAACCTCTGCTCTTGGTTTTGGGAGTAAAAGCCTCAATATTGCAAATCTAATTAATAGATATGATCAACGAAGAGGATTTTATGAAGACCAGACAATCTTGAGGCCCAATCCTTGTGAGATCATAGGTTCATTCGATTAACTCATTAACAACAACAGCAAAATAAGCAGCAGTCAGCCATTACGACTGCTGCTGATTTCAAACAACTATACACAAATATTTATGAAACTCTTGTGGGATGTAAGAAATGTGCGATAGTTTAATGAAATATTCTCCAAACTCTCAAATATGAATTTTCTTTTGAGCTACGCTAATTTTCTTCACTAGTAAATAACAAAAACAAAATAGTGAGAAAGGAAGTGGGAGTGCATTTTCGGAAGGTGACAATACTGATTGTCATTGTTCAGGCGTGTCAGACTATTGCAAAAAGCTCACGAAGATTGTGCCTCAGGATTGTCTGGTCTGCATGAAATACTCCTCGTTGGTCACAGCTATTTGTTAACATGCAGGATTTAAGGTGTTTACCCCAACACCAGGAATAGCAAGGCTTAGCGATTGCATATGAAATTGGGGAAGGTTTGGCCTTGAACACACAAAGGAATGGTGCAGAAGCAATTTTGCCATTTTCATTCCATTTATTTGCAGTTATGCGCCTGACACGTCTTTGCTTGCTACATGCAGAGACGACCAAAGGACGAGAGATCATGATGCCGGCAAACTCCTCCTGGATTTTCACCAGAGCCCTGTTAGCCAGGAAGTTCTGACACTACTACGTTATCATTCCCCACTACGACGTTATCATTCCCCATTATGACGTTATCATTCCCCATTACCGCGGTTGGACTTCAGGGCGGGTGGGGTTGTATGGGGGGGGGGGGGTCGGTTACGATGCTGCAGTGAACAATGATGCAGACTGATGACTCAGTGTGCCGTGTTTCAGTCATGTCTGTTCCACAACTTTCACTATGGAAGTTGACAACCTTCATGTGGTCTCTCCTATGAGTACCAGATTATATAAAAAATCATGGAAAGCAATGCCTATAACAGAATGAAAGGAGGCGGCCGTCGTGAAGAGGATAGTGACATCAACTGACGACCTGGGTGTGCCAGGTTCGAATCCAGTCGATTCCATATAACCACTATCACTATGAATGCTAGGAGAAACAAATGCCTATCAAAAAGTTATGCTGATTCGCCTAGATTATGTTATTTTCTTTGTTTTACTGCATTTTAAAGTTTTTTTAGGGGGGAGTTAAGGGAGAGGATTGTAAAAGTGAATTTGCTAGTTTTAATGCGTGGTTGTGTGCAGAAGAGCAGAATTCGATGGCATGGCCACATTGAGTGAACAGCTGGGAATTCTTGGGTTAGTAGATGTAGAACAGTTGAGGTAGCAGATTCAATTCACAGGGGAAGGCCAAGAAAAACATGGGAGAAAGTGATAAAAATGGACCTGGGGGATAAATAAAGACCTAGCCAGATATAGGTTAGTTTGGAAGTCAATTTCTTAAAGCCGTCTAACGCATGCCAGCATGTAAAACCAACGTTAAACTGATGATGATGATGATTATGATCATGATGATGATGATTCTTCTTAATTTGCAGACGCTTTTGGGTGCATTTGATTCATGGTTGCGCCAAAAAGACTTTTGCAGTTTTGCCAAAAAATAAAAAAGAATAGGAAATTAAGATTTTGCCTCGACCGATTCCTCATATCGATTGTTACTAATTACACACTTTCGATCTGATGTTAAATGTCAGTTCAAATTAAATATTATTTGTTGATATGTTTTTAGAGTTTGGTGTAGATATTCTTTGCCAGGTGTGGCCGTGTTAATTGGTATGCTTGACAGGGTTTGATTCTGATGTCACGAGCAGCATCAAGATGACCCCATATAATAATTTAGTTCTTTAATTATTTTAATTAACTTTAAAATCAATAGATATTTTCGTTGTTTTCTTCCAAGGACCGAGGACAATTCTGATAGCTGCAATCAAAAGTCGTCTGACATGCTTTCTTACTATAATTATTCAATTAATTCAACAACGCATTCTTTGAATAATAATAGAGTTATTCAGCTGATGATCGTTTCTACCCTCCCCCATGCATTAAATATATCCCTATCCCCCTGCATTAAATATAGGGTTCAGTTCGAAATTCTGCATAGATTGCCGAGTTTGACTTAAAGATTCCCAAGTTCAAAAAGATACACCTGAAAATCGTCAACGGTTACATCGGCCGAAACGTTGCGGAAATAGGAACTAAGATGAGAATAGTAGTCCAAATGACATAATATCTTTGAAAAATGTAAGATAACTTTCAAGTTTAAAGGCGTAAATTACGGACTTTTTATTGATGTTGGGAATTACTTCAAAACAATTTGTTGGCTAAAGTATATTTGGATGGCGAAGCTATTGAAGTTGTCGAGAAGTTTTGTTACCTTTGTGATAACGTTGAAGCACAGAGTAGAGCAGGTACTAGCGTTATTGCAAGAATTAGAAGTAGATGGAGTAAGTTCAAAGAACTTCTGCTTTTACTAACCAGCAAAGCATTACCAGTGTCAACCAAGGGGTGAGTCTATCAGGCATGTGTATGCAGTGTGATGATGTATGGAAGTGAAACTTGGCCAGTGACAGTGACGGTTGTATGTTCTTGTTACATACTGCGGTCATTTTCATTTTGATAATTTGTTATTCTTAAAATCATTTAAAGGGTCAATTTTTAAGGGACCAGAGTCTACTACCTCTTGTTCGCTGGCTTAATCTCCCCCACCTTCCGGTCTTGTGCCATATCTTCCCGCGGTGAGAATTAGGTAAATACTTCTTTCTATGCATATTTCTTTTTCTTTCTCTCTTTCCTTCTCTCTCTCTCTCTTTCCTTCTTTCTCTCTCTCTCTGTCTGTCTGTCTCTGTCTCTCTCTCTCTCTTTCTCTCCGCTTATTATTTGTCAGATAAAATGTTTAAAATGGTGTTCCCCGGAAACTGCAGTAAAAGACAATCATGTTCATTCAATAAGGAAATGAATCCCATTCCATCGTGTACGACTGCAAACGTCATCGTGTGAATAACAAGAGAAATGTCTGAAGTGGACTCACTCTGCTCCATTTCATCTTTTCTCTTTGTTAAAAAGCACTTGTCTAAACCGAACGATTCTTAGACGCTATTTTTGGAAACGAAAATGGCGCACATGGGGTACGCACATATACACATACATACATACATAAATACATACATACATACATACATAAATAAAGAGTGGTACACATACAAACATACAACACACACTAACTAACTAACGCACACACAAATATGCATATGTACTTGTACAAATGCGTACACTAAACTAGATTGGCAGACCATACAAACATAAACACACTAATAAATTAACACATGCACGGCAAGCACATATCTCAGCGATATATAATTTTCCCATTTACAGCAGCAGACAAGTTAGCTCAGAAGGTAGAGCGTCTGGCTGTAATTGTATGTAGTGACTGATGTCCAGGGTTTAAATCTCAGGGTTAGTACATTCGCTGTGTCTCGTCATACTGACGAGTCTAGAAAAGACGAAACACATCTCTCTGGATGACTATATTTTATATATATGCAAGCAAAAAAGCTGCTCGCCATTCGGCAGCTATTAATCAAGCTGTAAATATTCTATTGAAATGTATAACGTACATTACATATCTTTAATATAAATCTATTGTAATTTTTAAAACTAAGCATGTGCATTATTTATCAAGATTTCAAATGGTTTTATACGCTGCTTTCAAAGGAAAAATAATTTATTGACTTTCATTATTTTAGTATGATTTACAAAACAATATTTGAAGCTGATTATTTCTCAAATCATCTTTTACCTGCTGAAGAGAAGAATATTTTCTTTGAAAAAATCTGTGATTTAAAAGAACATACATGGACTGACTTCTGATTTTTTGTTGAATCTTATGAAAGTATGAAAATAAATATGTAACTATTAACATTAATTTATTATAAACTGTTTAAAAAATAGTTATGCAAATTAGGCATACAAATAACTGTTTGGGTCTTTGCTCTCTACTATATATATATATATATATATATATACATATGAGGTCTGTCTAAAAAGTATCTGACCATTATTTTCTCCGTACAAAATAGAGACAATAGGACGGCGCCACTCTACACAGTGAAGAAAGACACCTTCATGCGCATGTATGATTTTTATCACCGCCTTCCTGTTCGTTAGTCGCTGCCTGTCGGTCACTGAGTGAGGTGCTACACAACGTGTTCGTCGGATTACCGATTCTCTCAAGATGACTGAACGTGTTGAGCAAAGGTACTGCATCAAATTTTGTCAAAAGCTTGGTGATTCTCAAAGGAAAACAATTCGTGAGATTCAGCAGGTGTTTGGAGAAGATGCAATGGGTGCAACACAAATTAAGGACGGGTTCAACTGATTCAAAAATGACCGCACATCAGCGGAGAGTGACCAGCGTTCTGGCAAGCCCCAAACTGCTCGGAGTGCAGCTGTTGTTGAGAGGATGCAAAATTTGATGATGGAAGATCGTCGTTCAATCGTGCAAGAGATCACCCAAGAGGTCGGAATGAGTAAAGATTCCGCACATGCAATTTTCATGATGATTTGAACATGCACAGAGTGGCTGCGAAAGTTGTGCATAAATTGTTGTGGCAGAAACAAAAGGACCTCCGTTTTCAATTTGCACAGGACCTACTGGAAACCGCTAACACTGATCCTGGGTTTCTGAACACCGTGATAACTGGAGATAAGTTATGGGTGTAACGGTACAACTCATAAACAAAAAGAGAGTCGTCACAATGGAAACATCCCGAGTCTAAAAGGCAAAAAAAAGCGCGACAGGTGCGAAGCAAAATCAAGGTGATGCTGACTGTCTTCTTTGATATCCGTGGAATTGTACATCATGAATAGACACCGGAAGGACAAACAGTGACAAAGGAGTACTATCATTATGTTCTCCGACATCTCTGTGACGCGGTTCGGCGACAAACTGGCAACTGCATCACGACAATGCCCCCGCAAATTCATCCCAATTGATCCAACATTTCTTGGCCAAACATGGAATTCCAGTCGTTCACCAACCTCCCTACTCTCTAGACATGGCTCCTTGCGAGTTCTGGTTGTTTCGAAAATTGAAGACGCCAGTGAAATGTTCCGGTTTGAGACTACAGAAGAGATAATGCGGAACGTGACGGCAGAGATGAACACCATTCCAAAAGAAGACTTCCAGAGGTGTTTCCGGCAGTGGATGGATCGATGGGATAAGTGTGTGCAAGCACAAGGGGCCTACTTTAAAGGGGTTTAGGGTCCCAACCCCATCAGGTATTTGAAATATTTTTCTGGCCTAAGGTCGGATACTTTTTAGACAAGCCTTGTACGTTTACCACAGTCATAAATAATGAAACAACAAAAGGATGACCTTGTCCATTAAATCAGAGAACATAGATGGTCGTCTATGAAGACACTGATTGTATATATATATATATATATATATATATATATATATATATATATATATATATATATATATATATATATATATATATATACATTTAAAGGAAATAAACTAAACACACATTAGGGCTGTCCACATTATAAATTATTTCGACCAAGATGGGTCTCATCAGACGCGTGCCCAACCACATTTAGGAACTGAATGATGAGAAAAAACGTTACACACCGTCTTAAAATAAAAAAATGGAGTAATATATATATATATATATATATATATATATATATATATATATATATATATATATATATATATATATATATATATATGTATATATATATATAAAGATGAATAGTGGTGTATGAAGCATGACAACGTCGTTGGTGTTTTAGTAATTATTATTATTTATTTTGATATTTCGAGAAGTTTCCTGCTCTTTGTCAAAAAGATACGAATGAATAAAATTGAAACCGTTGAATAAACTGGATCTTTCTGCAGCGTTCATTCTTTGTCTTAATGTGCAAAAAATCTTTCTACCGATGGCAAAGAAAACCGTTGTCTTTAAAAAAAAATGAACGTATGTGCGTTCATCTTGTAATGTCACTAAGAGCAACTGATTCAAATATATATATATATATATATATATATATATATATATATATATATATATATATATATATATATATATATAACACAAAGCATTTAAATTGGGGGGAATTAATGAGAAGCGAAATGAAAATGTTGAAATAGTAAGAAAGAATGTGAATGTGAATGAATGGAAATATAATAATATAAATTAATATACTATATATGTGTAATAATGATAATAATAATAATAATAATAATAATAATAATAATAATAACAATAAAAATAGGTAAAAAAAGGTAATATACGTAATAAAATCATATAAAAAGATATATAAATAGATAGATGCATCAATAAAAATAAATAATTTAACTGAGATACCTTAAAGTGAATATATACATAAAAAAGATATAGCTCCCGTCTTGAAGGTTTCTTATTTACTGTGATTATCATGTAATATAATGCGAAATTGTAATTGAAATATTTTGTCTCCCCACGAGGGCTAGACACAAGATCGGTATATATTCTAGGAGAAAATCTAAGTATTTGAAGGGGAGGGGGCTTACGAAAATATGATGTAAAGAGTAAAAATAAGATAATGAAAAAAAATAATATGATACATTTAAGTAATAATAATAATAATATATATATATATATATATATATATATATATATATATATATATAGAGAGAGAGAGAGAGAGAGAGAGAGAGAGATAGAGAGAAAGAGACATTTAAAGGATGAGAATAAAAGGTGTAAAAATACAAAATCTAAGAAATAAAGATATAATGTATATCTTTAAAATAGAACCTATCATGAAAAAATTGGATGCTTGATATACGAGATAGAGCAATTATATAGACAATTAAATCTATTACATCTTCAGTTGTTCAATATAACAAAAAAGATTTATCAGCTTTAGGAAATCAAATGTGTATAATAACTTCATATATGATCCAAACAAAATTTTTAAAAAGTTAAATTAAATAAGAAAAATGTGTTTAAAAATGCTTTGAAGTTTCATGTTATTGTATAAGATATTGAACGGCCTTGTGAAAGACTGGACTAATTCGAATACTAAATGATCTATAAGAAGTTGGCACATTGAGAATCGGCTGATCCGAATATAGGGCGTTATTGTAGGAATTCAAGTACTATGGCTAACTGCTATATATTAAGGTGGCCTTTAATAGAGGGGAAATAGGAAGTAAGTGTCAACGGGATCAGAGTTTAATCATGCCTGGGAAAACATGGACAGAAGACAAGAAGTGGAAGTCAAGGAAGGAGCATGTAGCGATAATTTTTTAAAGGTGAAAGCGATAATACATGTTGGCATGTAGCTCTTAAAAATAGCCAGTATTAGACACTGAAGTTCCCTCTATCTATCTGCCTGAATATTGTACCTAAATAAATATTTTAGGTACAAACATCTTTGTATTAATTAATTCTAATTAACAACGATCGAGCTAGACAAGCTTCCTCTGAAGAATCCACCACCATTTCCACCCAGAACTGTCCAAAGAACAGGCCAAATAAGTCTTTCAGAGTCTACATTTTCACACCTTTAATCTCTTCGTCTTATAATCATTGTGTCGTATGCAATATAAAAAGCCTAAGTAGACTTAAACTTTCAGCCGATGTGGACGGACCAACACGCCAAATCCTTCAAGCCAGACAACCTCGTACAACCTCTTATGTTACTTCCTTGTCACCATTTCCACTCGGCCTTAGACTGAAGACCTCTGGCTACAAAATCATGAAAGATCTACAAAAGAACTTTCAATTGTGCACATGCAACTAATGAAGAAAGAATTATATGTTTTTATGAAACTGTGTTGTGTTTGTTCCTTCTTACCGACAACCTGATTATATAACGATTGCTGTTCGGCAGTGATGGGTTTGCAACGTGAAAAGTGGCCGTCTGATATCCAACCAAGATGAATTTAAAACTAAAAGTAACGAAAACAGTTCTCATGTTAAACAAAATAATGTTTACCTGAGAAGTGGAAGTAAACAACATTTTCTCTTTTTTTATTGTTTCTCTTGGGTGTCATTTTCACTTAAATTTAGAATATCAGAACGAAACATCTTGGCATTAAATGAATTACACGGTTGCGTTCAATGACCGAAACGAATAACCCACGAGAGGAGAATCTAATTTGAGCTCTGGGTAATCCAACTCTTGTCAGTGGTGCCATCAATATCAACATGTAGTAAAATTAAAGCAAATATTATGAATATCTCTCTCTCTCTCTCTCTCTCTATATATATATATATATATATATATATATATATAAAAATATGAACCTTAAAACACTTTTATATATATATATAAAATATTTGTTATTGTTTATTATCTATGTACGATACGTTTCGTCCATTTTCAATCAGGACTCATCAGCATAGAGATATGACTATTCACTACCGGTCGTACGATTCGAAACCCTGGATTACAAGTATTTCTCAACTCAAATCCAACGTCGTTAACCGCGTGGCCAATATTTGAATAGTCAATAAACAATGATAATTTTAACACATTTAAAAGCGACACGCTATCCAGGCATTCTACTTCTATTAAAGAAGGAATGATGCATATAAAGCAAGTGACGTCATGCTGTGTTTGTACTACCATTTAGTGTGCTCTACTTATTTTACGAGGAGCTACAAATATAAAATATTTGTTATTGTTTATTATCTATGTACGTATACGTTTCGTCCCTTTTCAATCAGTCCCTTATATATATATATATATATATATATATATATATATATATATATATATATATATATATATATATATATATATAAGGAAAATGCTAACAACTAACACTAAAATCATCCATAAATTAATTATACATGCAGACTTAAAATCCTCGAAGCTCTATACATTAAAAAACTACAACCAAACATTAATAAAATATCATTTAATACTGGCACTAACGCCTTATCCGTATTCCATGATTAAAATCAAATCAAAAATTAAAATTAAAAAAAAAACTATAAAAAGGCTAACAGCACAAAGACAAACGATAAGACACAACCTCCTGATGACGATGGAGAGATCGAAAGCACTCAAGAGATGACCGATAAAACAACACTCGGGGTCATAATGTTTAAACTAACACCTGAAAACTAAAAACTCTCTCGCCGCGTCAAGAAGTTAACAAGGAAAATCATAAAAAGAGTAAGTTACGTAGTCTCCCACGAGGCCTGCATAAATAATATACATATATATACATTTTTAATAACTAATATAAGTTAGCTAAACATTTATCTGGAAAAAAACTTACATCTAATACAGGGTGGGCAAAAATAAGGGTCCTATTTTTAAAAATTCATAACTTTTTTATTTATTGATTTTTTTAAATTTTTTTTTTAGAATAAGTAAAGGACCCCTTCCGAAGCAAGCATGAGCCGTATTAGCCCTAAGGAACGTATCCTCATTTAGAAAACATTATTTTTGCTTAAAAAACTCAAAACAGTGTAAAAAACAATACTTTAGTTTTTGTAAGTTTTAAGAAGTGTTTTTCGGCTAAAATTTGTTTTGTTTATTTCAAAAAATCTCGGAAGGGTCAGTCTACACACACATAAAGTTTGGTGAGTTTAACTTTTATTTTGTGGAAGTTATTCAAATTCAAGTTATTCAAATTTAAAGATAGGACCCTTATTTTGGCCCACCCTGTATATGGAACGTTTATGTTTTTGTCTTTTAAGGGAAGTGGGGTCTGATCAACTCTGCTGGGAAGCCATGAAATAAAATACGGTTTTGTTTTTAAATTCCCGAAACAGTTTTTCATGGTAAACAACTGATGATCCCTTAAATAATGTCTTAACATTATTTAAGGGATCATCAGTGTAAATTCTTGGAAGCAAACTAATATAGTAACTACAAAAAATAAATTGACTTATATGAATGATTTTCTACTGAACGACTTGGGACTAAAATGTTTGTTTTTTTTGTTTTTTTTTCCTTATATAGTTTTAATGGTTGAGAAACTTCCGAGACTATATATATATATATATATATATATATATATATATATATATATATATATATATATATATATATATATATATATTAATCCAGGTAAAGTAAATATCCACAAGATAAAAATCCAAAGAATTTCAACCGGGCTTATAAAGAGTGCTCCATATCAAATAGAGCTTTTATATATATATGATTATTTTTATTTATACATACATGTATATAATCTGCGACACTGGCATGTCGATGTTATCGATCAACAGTTGTTAAAAGCTGAGATATCATCAGGCAGAATAAAAAAGTTCTTTCCGAATATGACCTAAGGAAAGGATCAGATTTTTTATTCTACCTGATGAAATCTCAGCTTTTAATAGCTGTTGATCGATAACATCGACATACCAGTGTCGCAGATTATGTACATGTATGTATAAATAAAAATAATCATATATATATATATAAAAGCTCTATTTGATATGGAGCACTCTTTATAAGCCCGGTTGAAATTCTTTGGATTTTTATCCTGTGGATATTTACTTTACCTGAATTATATATATATATATATATATATATATATATATATATATATATATATATATATATATATATAATGTGTGTGTGTGTGTGTGTTTTCCATGTCGACAGTATGAGGATAAAATGCACAGTATATCATTATCGTGTAGTTTTGTACAGTAGCTATCAAACTATGTATGGAGTGCTGTTTTCATATTTGGGCTGGTGAATCTCTGTCCAATTGAAGGTTTTTGATAAGGTGCAGAAGCATATCTGTAATTTGGTTGGCCCCACCCTTTCTTATTCTATGCACCATCTCTTTCACAGACGTCATGTGGCTAGTCTCAGTTTTTTAATAAATACTATTATGGAATGTGTTCTTCAGAATTGTCTGATCTATTCCCTGTTTCCTTTGTTCTAGCTCGTTTGACTCGTTGGTCTAGTGTTCTCCATCAATTCGCTATTTTGATACATCATTATAATACAGTTTCCTATTCCAGTAGCTTATTCCCAAGAATTGCAGATTTGTGGAACTCTCTTCCTGCTGACTGTGTTCCTTCTACCTATAGCCTTGGTCTTTTCAGGACTAAGGTCAATAGGCATCCCCTGTCTTTGCGATAATAATTTTCGTTCTGTTTAGCTCCTTACATCAAGTGGCTTTATGCCTTGTCTGGAGCGATTTCCATAAAAAAATAAAATAAGATAAATTTATTCTCAGAATGACATCATACGTGCGAAACTGATAAAATAATTTATTCGAATTTGAGCATAAAGTGCGCATGTGTGTGCATATGCATGTGTGTGTGTGTGCGCATATGCATGTGTGTGTGTGTGTGTGTGTGTCAGCTATGTTTTTTTTGTTGTCTCCTTTCAGTCTCTAGAGAAAATGAATACCCCTTGTAAGAGTGCCTGTACAGGATGTCTATAGTGATGCAAGGGTTGTGCAATCTTCAACTTCACCTCTCTAGGACCAGCATTGCTTGTGTCTAGTAGCAAGGAGTAGTCCAAAACGATTGGAAACAATATGGAAATAAGCAGAGAAAGACTGGTTTTATTTCGTTGTTTTCCTTCTCTTAGCGTAGTCGCACAGCCAAAGCTTGAGAGTCTTGTCTACCCTACTTATAGCTACATTCTGACAACAATATCTTCAACCAACAGTTATGATTACAGTGTCTTCATTTAAAACAAAAACATTTGAAATAACGTATCGAATAACAACAAATACGTAAACAAAAACAAACCCTGATCACAATTCTTAATTTTGCTTTGTCTAATGTGTTTCGAAATATTGGTCATTTACCACATGTAAGAAGAACAAAACGAAAATAAACACAATTTACATATCTAATGCCGAATTGATCCATTGTGGCTCTAACAAAAATATTCGTCCATATAATCACAATGCTTCAAGCAAACTATAACAATCACATATTTTTTAAATTTTTTTTTTTAACATAGTTCACCCCAAACAAGAAAAGAAAAGGGGAGAAAGAAGGGGGGGGGGGTCAACCTAGATTGGGATCTGTGCAGCGAGATGTTTGTTTACATTAGTTTTAAACTTCTGCATGTCTGTACTGTCGGGGAAACAGGAGGCAGGAAGGGAGTTCCAGAGGCCAGCAACACGAAGGAAGAAGCTATTTGAGTAGAAGGCTCTCTGACATCTGGGGACCTCCACAGTGAATGAATGAGATTTAGTTGATTGTCGAGTTAGTCTAGTGAATTTACGTCGAGGGGGCACCAGAGTAGCCAGTTCATCGGAGCATAATCCATTGAAGTATTTGTAAAACAAGACCAAGGATGCTACATTGCGGCGATGGGACAGAGGCTGAAGCTTGGTTGCCAGTGAGGGACCTATTAGGTTGACGACTCTTTTTTGGACCTTGTCAAGGAGGGAGAGACTAGTAGATGATGGACCAGCCCAGATGTGACAACAATACTCCATGCATGGGCGGATGGTGGCTTTGTAGAGATACAGGATAATGTCAGGTGAGAGGAGTTTACTAGCACGGTAAAGGGAGCCAACCTTCTTTGCGGCAACCCTGGCAATGTCCTCGATGTATCGAGAGTAAAGCGTGGTGTCGTCAGCAAATAAACCAATCTCAGACACTGTGTCATCAGGGAGATCGTTTATATAGATCAGGAACAACAGAGGTCCAAGGATAGATCCCTGGGGTACACCAGCATTTATGTCATGTTGCTTAGATGAACAGCCATCAAGGACAACCTGGATTTTTCTTTTGTCTAGGAAGGATCTGATTAAATTAAGTAATTGTGCAGTAATACCGTATGAGCGTATTTTCAGGAGAAGCCCTTTATGCCATACCTTGTCAAAGGCCTTGGATATATCAAGCATAACTGCCCTGGCTTCTCCTGCCTTGTCAAGTGTATGATACATGCGTTCAGAGATGACCGTTAGGATGTCCGCAGTAGATCGTGCTTTTCTAAATCCATACTGGCGGTCAGATAGAAGTTTAGCATTATCTAAGTGCCTTACTATCGCTAGATTGATTAAGGATTCAAAGATTTTAGCGAAGATCGGCAGCAGACTGATTGGGCGATAGTTGTGAGGATCGGTTCTATTCCTAGAACTCTTGTAGACTGGTACCACAGAGGCAATTTTCCAGCTATCAGGGAAGCAAGATTCAGCTAGGCATTTATTGTAGAGTTTGGAGAGGACAGGGGCCAGTTCAGCAGAGCATTTCTTTATTACTAATACTGGTATAAGATCAGCCCCACAAGCTTTGGAGGTGTCAAGGTTTTTATGATGTCTCTGACCTGGGATGGGGTGATGACCAGGTTATCAAGTGTGGCTTTGGTCCGCAATGGGAATTTGGGGAGGGGGTGGTTATCTGAGTCTAAAGTAGAGTTAGAAGCGAGGCGATGGGCAAGTAGTTCAGCCTTATCAGTGGCCGTGCATACAACATCATTGTGGTTTGATAGTGGGGGAATCGTAGATTGACCATTATTCACTACACTATTGTAGATTTTCCAGAAATCACGAGTACCTAGTTTCTGTGACTGGATGCGTCTTTTTGTTAACTCATTATACCTTCTCTTCGCTTCACCTATCACGGCCTTGCAATTATTTCTTGACTCTATAAATGTATGTCTATTAGTAGCTGACTTATGGCGGCCGAATTTACGGAATGTTTGTTGCCTCTTAGAAATGGCAGCTGCACATTCAGAGGTGAACCATTGGGGAGAGTGGGGCTTGCTAAAGAATTTTCGCATGGGGACATAGGCTTCGATGCCTGCTTTGACCCATTCAGTTAATTCGTTTGCACACTGGTCGGCAGGGAGTGAGAAGGTTTCCCTCCATGGGGCGTCACTGATGTGATCTCTGATGTACTCAAAATCAGCCTGCTTGTAGTATCTTGTTGTTTTGAGCAACGGTTCATCAGCTTTTGGACGACTTTTTAGGGTGATATGTATCATTAGCACAATGTGATCAGCATTCCCGAGTGGGCTATGAGCTTTCGTCACACAAGCCTCGGACATTGAGGTCAAGAAAAGGTCTAGAAGTGAGGCTTGTTGGTCTACGAGATCAGGGATGCAGGTCGGAAAATCGACAGTCTGAGAGAGGGAGTGAGTTAAGGAGAAATTATACGTAGAGTTGCCGGCTGCGTCAGTAAGGCTGGAGAATCCCAACCAGTCGCGGTGGTGGGCATTAAAATCCCCGAATACATGTATCTGGGCATTCGAGTCAATTAAGAGTGCTCTATCTATGCTTTCAGAGACAGAGTTTAGCAGAGTAGAGTCCTGGGTCGACGGGGAATGGTATATAGATGTAAGACTTGAATATTACCCGTTCCAGTACGGATAATATAAATTCTCTGCACAGAACAGTTTTTACCACTTTTGTTAGACATTTTTTAGAATCCAAATCATCTGATAGATTTTGATCAAAATTAGAACAAGGATTTGAGACATAAAGTTTAGTATCGTTATATCTTGATTTTGGATTCCAAAAAATGTCTAACATCTAAGGCTCAAGTTTAAGGGGTCTTAAGAAGAAATTGAAATTAAGGAAAGGTTGTTTAATTGGTATATAATGACTATGAATCAAATTCAATACAAATCTGAAATATTTTAATTTTCAAATGGGAGGTTATGCCCACTAAAACTCTTTAAATTACCCCAAAGAAACTGAAATTTGGAGAATATTTATTAATTGATGTCTAATACCTCACAAAACAGAAGAGATCTGATTTTTTACAAAGAGCTTCCACACACATTTCACCACCTTTGTATACAACTAAATTAAACTAAATATAGCCCACATTATGAACCCTTACGCCTAGCAGCTGTATTCTAAAATTCATAAGTTAATTAGGTTAGAAGTGAATCCTGTAAATATAAATATATAAATATATACACATAGAGATATATCACTCTCGCTTCTGTTACTCTCTCTCTCTCTCTCTCTCTCTCTCTCTCTCTCTCTCTCTCTCTCTCTCTCTCTCTCTCTCTGCTTATTAAGAGTCGAAGGTAATAAAGAAAGGAAAGAAAGAATAAAAACATTGGAAAATCCATTATAAACAAAAGGGAATATCACGAGCAGTAGTAATTCTATTTAACCCATAGATGCAGATTGAGAAAGAGAGAGAGAGAGGGGGGGGGTAGCAAGCAGAAAGAAGCTAATTTTGGATTTAGTTCTTTTATTTTTTATATTTAACTAGCTTTGAAAACTCACTTCTTTCTGATTCAAACAAGTTAACCCAAGTTCAATAGTATATATATATATATATATATATATATATATATATATAAATTGTAATTAAATTTCAACCAAGTTAAGTATTAGCTCTTATAACAGTTTTTATTCGGTAATGTTATGCGTATTCTTCATAGCTCCTTTTCAGATAACAAGATGGCTGCCTTATATAAGTAGCAATTTCTGAATCTGCTTCGATGGAGGTGATTCCGATGTGAGTTGTTTGTTTTTTCTGGATTTTTGTTTGTCACGTTGCTATGTATTTTTTCTGATTTTGAACTTTCTGATTTTCTGATGAGTCCATGGAAGAAAGATCGAATATTAACATACAAATGTCAGTTGGTTTTCAGCTGAACAAAACGGGTCCGTAATATTATACCAAGGGTTTTGTTTTGAAAAAAAAACATACGTAAGATGAATAAAATCTTGGTATTGGGAATGTAACAAAATGTTGTTTATATATATATATATATATATAATGTGTGTGCATCAGTTTTCAGTGATTAATCTCCTAGCAAATCTAATGACATATTTCTAATCGACACCTTAATGGGAAATCTTTAGTCTGAGTTTTCATATATTTTCATGATTGAGACATAGAATGTTAACAAAAGTGACACAACCCACCCTTTAAAAATTCAAATATTTCGGATTTGCATGCAATTTCAACCATAGTCATTAGAGACCGATAAAGAAAGCTTTCCAAAATTTTCATCCAAGTATTTCAAAGTAAAGGCGCATAAAGATCGCATCAGCCCCAATTTGAAAGTACAAATATTTCAGATTTACATTAAATTTGAACAGTAGTTATTAAACACAAATTAAGATTCCCTAACTTTCAACTCTTTTGAAGAATTGTGAAGAGGGTGGAGCGTTTCAGGCCAAAATGTTCACATTCAACTATTTCACATTTTTCCTCGTATACTTCTAAAATCCAAGATGATCATTAGATTACGCGCTTCTTACGCGTCCGCTTATATTTTGTTGTTTTTCGTTCTGTTGCTGTTGAGTGTCCAACTGGGAGTCGAGATGCTTGTTCATCTCAAAGTGTAAATAATGGAATTGGGTTTAGCTCTGAGTAAAATGCACATTTGAAATGGTAGGTATGAATTAAGCACAAATCTATATTCACAGCAACACCCTGCCGTGCACGTCTCTCCGCAGAGCGATTCTATAAGCAACGCCTCACTTTAAATCTCTAGAGACGCCGATGGTGAATTATAAAAGATTCCAGAGGAAAGAAAAAAAGTCCAATTTCTTTCTTTTTTTTTTCACAAGTGTAAGCAACAATTATTTACACAGACCGCAATCCGCTTAAAAGACGTAGCACATGTTTGTAACCGACATTCACTTTCTAATACGTCTTTCTTTTTAAACTTGTAATTCCTATGCAATTGCATGAAGGCAATTTAGAAAACCTAGTTGCTTCCCTTTGATTCATGTGGATCTTGGGCAGTGATTAACAATGAATAGCTCCCCAGGCAAAGCAATGCACTTGAGCTTCTAGCTTCACTACCAATCACAGGAATAAAAATGTAAAAATAAATATTATAAAAATACTACTAATAATAATAACAGTAGTAATAACATCCGTTTTACATGCTGGCATGCGTTGGACAGCTTTAAGAGATTGACTTCCAAAGTAACCTACATCTGGCCAGGTCTTTATTTATCCCTCTCTCCTTCAAGCCCATCCTTATCACGTCCTCCCATATTTTCCTTGGCCTCCCTTCCCCCCTGTGAACTGAACCTGCTTCCTCAACTGTTCTACATTTACTGACCCAAGAAATTTCATCAATTTTTTCTTACATGGTTATACCACTCAAGTCTCCTGTTCTGCACACATCTCCCTATACTGTCAAGATTTTATCTTCCTCTGAGTTAATTAAAACTAAGCCTGTCCTTAAGACTCACATTATCATTGTTATATCATTTTTCTCCATGCAACGCATGTCCTCAACCCTCACTGACCAGCTTTCACTAACGCACATCATCACACTGTGTACATATGCCTGATAGACTCTACCCTTGGTCGACAGTGGTAATGCTCTGCTGCTTAGTAAAGGCAGAAGTTCCCTGAACTTACTCCATCCACTCCTAACTCTTGCAATCACACTAGCACCTACTTCACTCTGTGCTGCAATGGTGTCACCAATGTAACAAAACTTCTTGACAACCTCAATAGCTTTGCCATCCAAATATACTTTGTCCACATTTGAGTTCTCATCCATCTCCATTGTCTTACACTTCTTACATATAAACTGGTTATCCTCTCTCAACCTACCAGTAATTCCACTGCATTTCGTGTGTACCCAATGCTTACAAATACCACAAAAGATTGAATTGCATCCGACTCCCTTTCCACAAACTTAGCAGGGGAACTTTCCTCTTTTTGGGAGCTTTCCAATACTACAAGCTGGGTTTGTAAGAAAGAAAACTTAACAAAGCAATTAAAAAAAAATTAAATCTCATGAATATACACACGTGACAGAGATACTCCTGAGGCAAAGAAATAGAAACACTTGACAAAGGGGTAATATCTTCGAAATATTGTGAAATTTCGGTGTCGCATAAGACTCGTGATCAAGGAGAAAAGCTAGAAGTAAGTAAGATTTAATTAAAAGAAAAAAAATCGCTTGTTATTAAGTTTTCTTTCTTACAATCTCTGGTATATTCTCGCAGTGTTAGAACCTTCTAATAAACTACTTATATATATATATATATATATATATATATATATATATATATATATATATATATATATATATATATATATATATATATATATATATATAAAGTAGAGACGATTTTTCCCCTGTACCTTCTCGGAGAATAGGAAAATAACCACATGCATCACAGGCTACTAAACTCACCACTATATTACACTTATTCACTCGATCGTGTTTTAGTAAATTTGTTATTATTTCTTTCCAGCTAATACTAAATATTACATTTGGCCCACCATCTACGACTCTTTGAAAAACCAACTTCCTATAGGTGGTAGCAAAAGTTTTCTCCCTAACAATTCTGTACTGTCACTCCACTCATCAACACCGGGAACTAATAAACACAGTTTAATTTTCACAAAACAGTCCGTTCTTATTTATTAATTGCCTGGTATTAATTTACTACATGATATAAAGCAATACGCAAAGACTTAATAACCGCTCCCGTTCACTCAGATGATTTTCCGCGAATATCAGATTACGTTATTTCTAATTCTACCTATGACTTCTATATTTATATTCATTCCGGAATTAAGCGAATGACATTAACGAACACAGTTCTTGCAACATTTATTCATTCAACATGGCAGCTACAATTTCTTGATCAAATCGACTTCCTATTTAATTCAATAACCGCCAAGATACTCGTACATCCCGATACATTTACATTTTCAAAATCATACACCTTTAACACGCATATTATAGAAAACTTGCCCAAATCCATTTACTTCATCAACAAATGACCTAAACCGTGTCATTGTTGAACTTTCTATTTGGTCGGCAGAAGCTAAATCTTAACATAACACGCATGCCAATAAACAAGCTTAGCTTAATTGGCCTATTTTCACATGTATTTTGAAGTCGAAACCGTGGTGTAGTCGTTAACAAGGCAGGTTTCATGATCGACACTTTCAGCGTTCGATCCCATTCTATTCTGCCACTTTTTTCTTTTTTTTTTAAATTTAAAACATTCGCCAACACGGTAGGGAGGGAGAAAGAACTATAAGCCGTTTTTTTTTTTTATTATTCGACGTCATGCAATAGGTAGTATTTTCTCCCGTGCAACGCCGGGCGACGGGTTCCGCTAGTATATATATATATAGTAAGCTATGAAAATATATTTATGGTAATTAAGCTACACAGAGGCTCCCGCATTTCATCCCCAGGGAGAATCTTCAGGCTGAAGATTCCCCCCGGGGATGAAACGCGGGAACCTCTGTGTAGCTTAATTACCATAAATATATTTTCATAGCTTACTACCTAGCTCTACTTACGTATCGAGCACTGTTGAAGTAAATACTGAAAACTGATACATAAAAAATTATATCTCCTTATAAAATTGTATGTGGATACATGAAATACTAATATATATATATATATATATATATATATATATATATATATATATATATATATATATATATATATATATATATATATAAAATAAAAAATAAAAATTACGCACAATGCTTTAATTAATTATGAGATTATTCTTAGTTATTATCGCCTGTAGTAAGGATTGAACTTTCAACCTCCAGAAGACTGTCACTTAGAACTGATTATTAATCAACACCTTTATTCATTGCGCCATGTCATGGCTGACAAAACGAGAACAATCTATCCCCATGGATTAAATAAAGGGTTCAGTTTAAATTCTGTATAGGTTCGAAAATTTCGAAAATATGCCCCTGCAGAAAGTTACATCGACCGACATTCTGTAAAATTAATAACAAAGATGAGGATAGTAGTCCGAATTATTTGATTACTTTTTTTTGTTTGTTTTTTAAACATAGTTCATTCAAAACAAGGGAAGTTACCACTGTAGATGTAATGGGCTAGAGAGTTGTTATAAAACTGTGATGAAAAGAGAACTCTTCTATCTCCTTCTGTGCTTCTGAAGTGAATTACTTCCCTTGATCACTCTTTCTTTTTTAGTCAACCATTGTTTCACGTAGAGACTAGATCCCTGTGTAGATCTTTGCCGAATAAAGCTTCTTCAAGCAAACTCAGTCTTCTTAAACTCATTCTATTCTATCCTTTTGACTAATTCATTACAAAAACTATAACTGATTTTGTTAACGTAATTCGGGTTTAATCTTTATTACTGGATGTAAATAGCTTCCCAAACTTTAAATCTTGTAATACATGACAGTTTGTACAGAATTTTGAAGCCAGAACTGATTTTTTCTATTTGGAAGATTAAATGCTTCTAAATTCCTTTCAAGTTTCCATAGGTCATGACATAATTCATTCTTTTTTTTCAACTACTCAAATTGAAATTGCTGACTTAAGAAAAAATCGAAATGCATTATGGTGGATTTCGTAATTAGATTATATTTTAAATAAGATTTTTTAAATTTCGTTGTGCATTTTTGATTTCACTAAATAATCAATAAATAGTAAATAAATAAAATAATAATTCAATATTCAATTATCAAAGTTATGTAGTAGCAAGAAAAACGCATACACACACGAATTTGACTTATAATTGAATTGATTTAAAGATTAACTGAAAAAAATGTGTATTGAGCTTGGGTTAAATTGTTTGAATCAATAAAAACGTGAGTTTGCAAAGTCGCCAGTTAAATATAAAGAATAAAAATCCAAAATCCAAAATCCAAAATTAGCCTCTTTCTACTTGCTGTATATATATATATATATATATATATATATATATATATATATATATTTCCACAATCAGACAATGCCGCAGCTCACAAACCGTAAGTTCTAGACTCGAGTTTCGCCCTCCTTTGGGCTCATCAGTAGAACACAACCGAACTCAGGATTCGAAACCCGAGTCACTTGGATGCGAGGCGAATACTCTGCCACTGAGTTACCTCGCCACATACAAGAAAGTCTATTAACTTACACAGATTAAGCAAACCATGGCGAAAAAAAACAAAAACAAAAAAATCTAATATATATATATATATATATATATATATATATATATATATATATATCTGTTTCTGCCTCTGTCTCTCTTTCTCTCTTTTCCTCTCCAACTGCTTTTGGTTATATTCCGTTTTGTCTTTAATGAGCTATTCCAATCTTTTTATTTTCCTTTCTTTATTACAATGACTGTTAATAAACAGAGAGAGAGAGAGAGAGTGAGAGAGAGACAGAGTGATAGAGACGTATAGAAAGGAGCTGGGCGGCAAACAACATACAGTGAAAAAAAGTGAAAGTGAAAGATATAAAGTTAGTAAGAGATGGCTCACTCGATGAGTTAATTGCAAATTACAGCTAATTAGAATAATTAGAATTGAAGTTTTTTCAAACAACTTAATCCTCAAACTGCATGTATTTTGTGTGATTAAAATATATAGGAAAAAAACTTTGATTAACTCAGCATAATAATATATATTATGTAGTAGATGTTTATTACTTAATCTAATTTTTCGATATGCCATCTGAATGCAGCAAATAAATATTTATATTAACATAACATTAAGGGACAAGTGTTCTTGTAGTATATCGATAAATATGTATTTCTTTCTATATATATATATATATATATATATATATATATACAGAGCTTTACTCGCTCCACTTGTTTGGAAGCGGCTCCTGCTTTAAAAAAAAAGGAGCCGCTCATTTCCCCGCTCCATCTGCACCTTAAAATAACTTGTTGAAAAATGCAACACATTTCGAACATTATTTTCAAATAAGTCATTATTTAATTGTCTCCTCACTGCTGGAGAAAAAATGAGTCCTTCACTACTTGGCTGCAGCAAAAATGGGCGTGCTCCAGGAGCATGCTCTTTTCTGTAAAGCTCTGTATATATATACTATCTTGTTACTTGATGTGAGGGAGAAGTCTCTATTGCTTATTGCCAATAGGCCCCATAAATACTTTGGAAGTCCCTGTGAGTATGAAGAAGGTCAAAGTTTACTGTGGCAAGTAACAAATTGAGGACATCAGTTTGACTGTATATTCCGTCGAACTTTGAATTATTTCAAACATCTCTCTCTCCTCTCCCCATCTCTCTCTCCCCCTCTCTCCTCCCCCTCTCTTCCTCTCCCTGTAATGGTATAATTTTTTTACTGTACGGAGAAGCAAAAGAATAAAATAAATTTAAGCACAGAAAAAGGAAAGGGTTTTAAAAGGCAGCGAAATGTGAACTGAATTGACAATTTGACCTTTACATTTTGCTCATTCTAATTTAGAAGGTAGCGAGAAGGAACAAAGCAATGGTATAAATTGAAACGAAGAGGGTTAGAGAAAGAAAGAGAGAGAAAGAGAGAGAAAGAGAAAGACAGAGAGAGAGAGAGAGAGAGAAATGGTCAAATGATAAAGAGTGAGGTAACCAGTTTATATGCAAGAAGTGTAAGACAATGGAAATGGATGAGAACTCAGATGTGGACAAACTATATTTGGATGAAGCTATTGAGGCTGCAAGAAGTTTTGTTACATTGGTGATACCATTGGAGCACAGAGTGGAGCAGGTGCTAGTGTGATTGCAAGAGTTAGGAGTGGATGGAGTAAGTTCTGGGAAATAATGAATGAGAGGAGAAAGTAGACAGAATGAGAGAAAGTGTGTGGGGGGGGGGGTCGAAAGAGAGAGAGAGGGTGGAGGTACAGGGAATAGAGAGATAGAGATAGAGAAGAGTGTCAAGTGAGAAAGAGTGAGATGAGGAGGGTGAGCGGGAAAGGGGAGTAAGAGGGCTGAAGAATGAGAGGAGATAGTAGATTGAATAAGGGAAAGAAAGGTTGTGATAGAGAGAGAGAGAGAGAGAAAGAGAGAGAGGGAAGATGGAAGAGAGCGAGGAAGTAGACAGTGTGTGTGTGTGTGTGTGTGTGTGTGTGTGTGTGTGTGTGTGTGTGTGTGTGTGAGAGAGAGAGGAGGGAAAAGGGCGTTAAAGGGGTGAAGAGTGAGAGACGAGGACGGACAGAAAGGAGAAGTAAATGCGATAGAGAGGAAAGGGGAGTAAGAGAGGAGAAAGTAGAGTGAATGAGAATAAGGGAAGGAGAGTGATAGAGGAGAGGGGAGGAAAAGTAAAGAAGAATACAACTGAAGGAGAGTAAGAGCGAAGAAAGGTAAAATAGGAGAAGTAGATAGAATTAAAGGGAGGAGAGTGAGAGAAAAAGGGGAGGGAGAGGTAAAATAGGGGGAAAGGGGAAGAAGGGAAAGTGGAAAGAGAATGAGTTAGGAGAAAGTATAAAAACTGAGAATTCTTAATTCGATATATAAAATGAAGTCAGTTACGGTCTCAAAGTTAGACATAGATAGCCTTGATATTTGATTCTACCTAGCCGATTTTTATTTTTTATTTTTTTCGCCATGTTCTTTAAACTGAAAAAATATATTTCGATTTTGTTTCTTTCAAAAAATACTTATTTCGTCTAGGAAGATCATTAAAATGGAATCACCTACACGGCACCTGCTTCTTATGATATTAAAAAAATTCCACATTTCCTTATCTATGTTGGCTTTCATATAAACAATTAAATTTGTTTAACAGAACTATTAAACTATTTATTTCTTACAAATAATTGTCTCATAATAGTAGGTAACAATTTTTCATTTACAACAACTAATTACACTTTTGTTTTAGTACTATGATATAAGCGCTATCATTAACTTCTGTGCCATTCACCACCTAGACTTATCAATCATCTTGCCTTCATGGTAAGCTTATTTTTATCTACTTACCTCATTCATTAAAAAAATGTAATGTTTCTGCCCTTAAAACACAGACAAACAGACAAATTAATTTCCAATAAATAAAAAAATTGAAAACAAGAAAAAATCCATTACATTAAAACACACTAGGCAAGCAACGCATATTTAAAAGCAAACTATCAATCTTAAACAAAAAATAATTGGCTTATTTTAAATCTATATAATAATACACTAAGGTATTTTGTGTTCATACGTAAGTTATCACCTTTCACGCACAGTTAAAAAGATTGAGATCGTCCAATCAGCAAAGTGATTAATCTGATGTCGCTAAGGAAAAAAATACCGCCTTTAAACATTTTAAAATAAATTGTTCCAAAATCGAATTCTGTTGTCCCATCAACTAAAACATTACAATTTTAAATAAATACATTTCCAAACGTGACATTCGTCTTATTGATTCCAAGAATATTTAGCTGACAATTATTTCTATGGTAAGAAGACAGAGAATATTTATTGTTTTATAAAAAATTAAATTGGTACAATTTTAAATAAATTAATAAAGAAACATATTTGTTTTATTTATTAGCTGTCAATAACAATTATTTTTACAGAATTAAAAAAAGCTATTTTTTATTTTTGACAGATTTTTTTTTTATTTCAAAAGGAATATTATTATTAACAGTAAATTATACAGATTGGTGTAGAAAATACTGCTGAATTTCTATGTGGTCCTGCTAGTAATAATAAATATTATTACGCTTTTAACTAACATATTAACCACTTTACTTAATTTCCATGTATTAACATAATTTTTATTTATTATTATTATTTGTACTCACTAGGAGTTCTCACACAGATCATCGTTAGTGATTGCTCACCGACAACAACCAGTGGTATTTCCTGGAGTCTGAGTGACAACAAGCCTCCCCAGATTTCCAGTATTCTTCACCTCTTTTCGATAACGATGCGGTATCGCAACAGCCCCTTACCATTAATTTCTCGCTGGTAAGGAAAATTGGTCTTCTCTGGGATTTGGGTGGCAATAAGCCTCCCCAAGGTCCCAGCATTCTCTGCACTTTTCCAGTGGAGGTCTGGTTTGAGCTGTCCCTCCTTGGTTTTCTCATCCTTCTCGACCCTCTACAAATATTTTGTCTGGTGTCAGCCTAGGCCGGTACCATTTAAAAAAAAAAATTTTTTTTAATTAATTCAAAAAAAATAATAAAAAAAATAAATAAATAAATTTCTATTTTTAAAATTTTTATAATTAAAAATGTTTTTCCAATTTTTAAAAAAATTTGTAAAATTTTTTTAAAGTTTTAAATTTTTTCATTTTTTTAAATTAAAATTTTGGGGGGGGTATTATTATTATTATTATTATTATTATTATTATTATTTATTGAAGCTAAACTAAATTACATATGCACTGATAACAATACTTGGAACAGTCAGGCACCGCACATTTTATTAAAACAATGTTACTTTAACAATTACTAATACTTTTAGTGACATTTGTTACTTATGCCTGCAAGTATCAAAAAATAATTTCGATTTTAATACTTCAGTTTGAATGTCCACAACGAAAATTATTAATACTGCTTTTTAAGCACACACATCATCGGCGACGATAACAACAACAGACGACTACTTCTACTGTGTACAAATAATACGTCAGCACAAACACTATGTGTTCGATTGCAGCATACAGAATATATATTTTTTTTTCAATCAAATAAACTTTACACATTTGTCCTGTAATAAAAAATATTTTATTCTCTTTTTACTGAATTAATTTACTTGCACTTCACGTCTACATTATGATTGCCGATATTGTTAGTAACTTATTGACTAATATTTGAACCTATTAATTTCTCTATTCGTTAAATCTTGTTTGCTATAAATATAAAAGCTAAAATTTAATTAATTTCTAACATTAACAAACTAGTTTTGTTCTACTGAAAATAAAATACATAACATTTTTTATAACTTGGTCGCCAGCGAGTATCACATTTAATTTAAATTGGTTTATCAAGATTAAAAATATGAAAATAGTTTGGGAGTATGGAAAAGGATATATATAAGATTTATATAACTTGGTCGAAACTATCAAGTTAACGATTTAAAATGTTTCTTCTAATTTAATTATAACAGGAATATCATTTTTGTTTTATTACACACTAAAAATGAACCCTGCTAACCGTATACTGTTTTCTGAAACTTAATAGTATTAATGCAGAAATGGTGTTAGAGAGTGGAGCAATACCTGGCATTACTGGTAGGTTGAGAGAGGATGACCAATTTATATGCAAGAAGTGTAAGACAATGAAGATACATGAGAACTCAGATGTAGCCAAAATATATCTGGATGGCGAAGCTATTGAGGTTGTCGAAAAGTTTTTTTTACCTTGGTGATACGATTGGACAGAGGGTGGAGCAGATGCTAGTGTGATTGCAAGAGTTAGAAGTGGATGGAGTAAATTCAGGGAACTTCAGCCATTACTAACTCGGAGAACGTTATCACTGTTGACCAAGGAAAAAGTTTATCAGGCATGTGTACGCAGTGTGATTATGTATGGAAGTGAAAGCTGGCCAGTGAGGGTTGAGGACATGCGTTGCATGAAGAGAAATGATATGAAAATGATATGATGGATGTGTAATGTGGGTCTTAAAGATAGGCTTAGATCTGATGACCCCAGAGGAAGATTAAATCAGAACAGTATAGGGAGATGTGTGCAGAACAGAACACTTCGATGGTATGACCACGTTGACACACCGGTCCTCGTTAGATCACCGAAGTTAAGCAACGTTGAGCCTGGTCAGTACTATATGGGTGACCATTTGAGAATACCAGGTGCTGTACGTAGGAGGACGTCGATACCTTCCTGCAAGAACTGCAAAAACCGAACGTTGTCATCTCCCTGAACTGGAATATACATGCGACTGGGGACTGCTTGTAAATTTGATGCTTCCATGAAACTTCCTCCTTCAGAGGAAGCCGATTCAATCTGCCAGGAGGAATGCTGTACCAGGTACAGGTACAGGTATGGTCATGTAGAAAGAACCAATGAGATTTATTGAGTCAGTAGATGTAGAACAGTTGAGGTAGCAGGTTCAGTTCACAGGGGGAAGGCCAAGAAAAACATGGGAGAACATAATAAGAATGGACTTGGGAGTAAGAGGGATAATAAAGACCTGACAAGAGATATGTTAGTTTGGAAGTCAATTTCTAAAAGCCGTCCAACACATGCCAGCATGTAAAACGGACGTTAAACCGAATGTGATGATGAGGAATGACGATACAAAACTGTGATTGTTCAAATAAGATCACATTTTGCTATGGGGGTTTTCATGTAGTTAAAGCAATTGGATATTACTGTCAACAACGATTTGAGTTGGTCAAAGGACATCTCTGAAATTGTTAAGAAGGCCAAGAGTGATTTGGCATCATTTAGTAAAAGCTTTGTTGACCGCTCTGCAGTCATCTATTTAAAACTATATACAGCTCTCGTGCGACTGAACTTAAAATTTGCATCATTGGTCTGGAACCCTGACCAGAACATTGACTGCCTGGAAACTGTTCAGAAATGTGCAATCAAGCGAATATCCTTTGTCAAACACACAAGCCATACTCTGAATGCTTTGCTTCTCTGGGCTTGGATTCATTGACGATCTGGCATCTAGCAACTGACTTAGTAAACAACCACAAAAATTATTAGCCATCTTGCCAACAACAATCCGGAGCACTTTTTTGATCTCCATGTCCCTAACACACGTGGACATCACTATAAAGTCAAGAGCAGCTCCCATGACTTTCGGAAATATTATTTCCTGCTCAGAACTGCTGAAGCATGGAACAGACTGCCTACATCAGTTGTTGGCTGCCAATACACTGTATCCTTTTAAAATCCTCATGCTTCCCGAAATTCGCTAAAACTACACTTGATGTCCCTCCTCCATACACATGCACATATATATACACAGTTTTGATGAGTTTGATTTCATCTGATCACTGTACACCATGATTTCATAATTATTATTATTTTCGATTGGTGAGAGCCAGAAAACAGAGAGGTAGAAGTGTGGACATGCTCTTTCCCTGGGTCACTTAGATAAATAAAATGATGAAGCGAGTTCTGAAGAAATTATGAAGCAACACACCACCGGATCGGTGATAGTTTATAGAATTTATAAATTGATATTTTAAATATTCTACACCGTTCGTGATCATCAATTCATCTCAACTGCAGATTCCAACAAGAAGATGACAGCCAGGGATATGTTCACCACGTGGAGTCCAGATGAAGTTACTAAGATGATCATGGTGAAGGAATATACAACATTGGATTTGAGCAGAGAATGCTGCTTGAACCCGTCACTCCAGATATTAAGAGTTTTTTTTAATAAAAAGCTTCGAACTAAAATACGGCTTCATTGGATCTTAATGCATGAAAAAGAGGCAATAACTTGAAAAATCTAATTGCAAAAACAATAAACAATAAAACAACAAAAAACACAAACAAGATTTAAAAGTGGTTTAGCATTTGATAATAACTCACTTCAATAACAAAAGACTATTCTTCTGAGAAAAAGCCAGGGAGAATGTCAGAGAGAGAGGGAGGCGGAGAGAGGTGATAAAAAGCAGAGAGAAAATAGAAATGTGTGAGAGAGACGATAGAAAGAAAAAAAAGAAAAAAGAAAAACATTTTGAGAGAGAGAGAGTTTGAGAGTGACAGAGAGAGAGGGGGGGGGGAGAAGTGATAATAGGCAGAAATAGAAAATCTAAAAATGTCAGAGAAAAAAAAAGAAAGAGAATGAAAAAGAATAGACACATTGAGAGAGAGAGAGAGAGAGAGAGAGAGAGAGAGAGAGAGAGAGAGAGAGAGTGGAAGGGGGATAACAACAGAAAAAGAGAAAAGAGGTTATAGGAAAGAAAGTGATGATGAATGTGTGAAAAGAAAAGGAAAAAGGCAAAAAATGATGAAGAAAATAAATTTAAACAGCAAAAAAGTTAAGAAAAAATGAAAAAAAAAGAATGAATGAATGAAAGAAAGAAGAAAAGATATAAGAAAAAATTGAAGTTGAACAAAATAAGGAAAGAAAAGTAAAAAGAATGAGAAAGAATGAAACACTAAAATAAATATGAATGAAGGTAAAAATATTATAAAGAAAGAAATTAAAAAGAAAGAAAGAATGAAAGAATTAAAGAATTAAAGAAAGAAAGGGAAGAAAAAGAAGAGACACAAGAAAATGAAAGTAGAACAACAGAAGGAAAAAAAAGAAAGAAAAGAAAAGTAGAAAATTTGTGAAATCAGAGGAAGAAAAAAAGGAAGAAAAATGAAAGAATATGTGAAAGCAAGAAAGAAAAAAATAAAGAAAGAGGAAAGAGATTACAGAGAATTGTGAAAGAAAATAGAGCAAAGAGTGGAAAGAAAGAAAATTAAAATAAGGATAAATAAAAATAGTGCTTAAGAAAGAAATAAAGATACAGGGAAATATTGAAGGCGAAGGAAACTTTGGTGAAAAGAGAGGAAGAAAAGGAAAAAAATGGAAAGTTCGATGTCTAAAAGAAGAAGAAAAGAAAATAAGAAACAGGAAAATACTTTATTTTTCTCAGAAAAAGAGAGAGAAAGAGAGATAGAGAGAGAGGTGACAAAAAAGCAAAGAGAGAGATAAAATAGAAATGTCAGAGAGAAGTAAAGAGAATGAAAAAAGTGCCACCATTAAAAAAAAGAAAAGAAAAAAATTTGAGGAAATTGAAGAGAATAGAAAGACTGAAATCTAATCAAAACTTGAAGAAAAAAAAAAACAAGTTTAATTAAAAAACGAACGAGGATGGTTTCCATCCTTTAACAAAAATGGCTTCTCCAATTTCCTCAAAGAAGAAACATGAAACAGAACTGATTAAACGAAATGGATACTACTACTACTACTACTACTACCACCACTGCTACTACTACTACTACTACTACTACTACTACTACCACGAATACTACTACAACTACTACAACTACTACTACTACTACAACTACTACAACTACTACTACTACTACCACGAATACTACTACTACAACTACTACAACTACTACAACTACTACTACTACCACAAACACTACTACTACTACTACCACGAACACTACTACTACTACTACTACCACAAACACTACTACTACTACTACCACCACGAACACTACTACTACTACTGAAATGTGTTACTGAATACTAACTAACTAGGATTATGGAATTGGCAAACCAAGTTCAAATCTCAGGTCCGTTATGTTCACTTAATCGTGTGTGCGAGGGGTTGTCCGTGTGTGTGTGTTTTACTATACTAATGAGTCACTCTTACGAAGGCCAAAAGCCATGCGAGGATAAGGGTTAATAAGATTATCAGTTGAATGATGAACAATGCCATGAGAGGATTGGTGGTGCTGGGGTTTGAGAAAAAATGGACAGTCGCATTGTTGCGAGTCATGCCAAATCTTGGCTTATCAGTTGTTTGCAGTTGGGGACACAAAGGAGGTGCAAATCCGATGGTTGAGATGTCGTGACCAATTGGAATTAGGAATGATAAAAGATCTTATCAAAAAAAAAAGAGTGAAAACACGAAGGGAAAAGGATTGAAAGGTGGACTAGCTCTCCAACCTCGACAGGGGGTCGAGGGTTGGAGTGGAGTTACTACTACAGCTATTGAGTTTTGGAAATGTTTTATGATTGGTCGTTGATTTTTATGGCATGTTAACGATTGTTCAGTCATTTCATACCAAAACTATACGTACAATTTTTTTTTTTTAACATAGTTAATTTCAAACAAGGCAAGTTGCTACTGTAGACGTAAGGGGCTACTGAGAATTAGGGTGAAAGTTTGGGGGGTCATCCTAAATTGTGAGCTGTGCAGCGAGATGTTTGTTCACATTAGTTTTAAATTTCTACGTGTAGCTACAGTCGGGGAAACGGGGAGCAGGGAGGGAGTTCCAAAAGCCAGCAACACGAGGAAAGAAGCTATTAGAGTAGAAGGCTTTTCGGCATCTGGCGACCTCCACAGTGAATGGATGGGATGTAGCTGATTGTTGGGTTGGTCGAGTGTATTTATGTCAAGGGGCACCAGAGTAGCGAGTTCATCGGCACACATTCCATTGAAGTACTTGTAAAACAAGCACAAGGATGCAACATTGCGGCGATGGGACAGGGGCTGGAGCTTGGTGAATAGTGAGGGACCTATTAAATTGGTGGATAGTAAGGGACCTATTAAATTAGCGACTCTTTTTTTAACATCGTCTAAGAGGGAGAGACTAGTGGATGGTGCACCAGCCCAGATGTGGCAACAGTACTCCATGCATGGGCGGATGGTGGCTTTGTAGAGATATAGGATACAGTCAGGTGTGAGAAGTTTTCTAGCCTGGTAGAGGGGGCCTACCTTCTTTGCAGCAGCCTTTAACAATTATAAGAAACCTTTTGAACTACCGATTGCCACAGCTGATAACACGCTTCTCGAGAGTCCAACATTCAAACTCCTCAGCCTAATATTCAGAGGTAACATGAATTGGAATTTAAATATAGAAGGTACTGCCAAGTCTGCTGCAAAGAAGGTGGGCTCCCTCTTCTGGGCTAGAAAACCTTTCACACTTTCCAGTATTCTATATCTCTATAAAGCTACCATTCGGCTATGCATGGAGTATTGTTGCCACATCTGGGCTGGTGCACCAACCACTAGTCTCTCCCTCTTGGACAAGGTGCAAAAAAGAATTTCTAACCTAATAGGTCCGGCACCTGTCTCATCGCCGCAATATTACATCCCTGTGCTCCAACGAACTTACTGCACTTGTACCCTCTCAGCGTAAATATCCCGACTAGCAGCAATATCTTACCCATTCAATGTAGATGTCTCCAGATGCCGGAAAACTTTCTACTCTTGGACCGCTTGCCTTTGGAATTCTCTCCTTCGTTCCTGTTTCCCCGACCGTACCAACATGCAAAAATTTAAATGTAATGTGAACAAGCATCTTGCTGCAAAAGTCCCCATTTTGTATACAATTGGTTTGTAGATTAATTTGTTTTGTTGGCGTATATTTTGTAAACGAATAGTCTGTAAATGATAGTCTTTATTTAACTCATAGATGGAACTACGGACAGGTAATATAACTTCAGGTCAGAATGAACTTGGGAGTAGCGGTAATTAAGGAGTGACTTCACATTCCCCAAAGTTCCCACATTGGAGCCCTACCATTGGATGCACTTTAAGATCATACCCAAGACCGATATCTAATGGTATTGCGTAATACTCATGGAAACAAAGGTATGGAATTGGAAACTTTGTTTTTAATAAATTAACCATTCTTACATTTCCGTATAGCGTGTGTTTCATTTTTATTCTTTAAACTAGTAATTCACAACTACCGAGGCTAAAAGTCACTCGAGGATAAAGGTTAGTGAGATTTTCAGTTGGATGATGGGACAGTACTAATAAAGGATTGAGAACTAAGATTAATTCACAGGACGACTTGACAGATATTTGTTGACATTGGACTTGAAAACGACCATGTTGTAGTCTATAGGGAAACATTCCAGCGGTAATGTGTTCCACAGGTTGGAAGTTCTTGGAAAGAAACTCTGTTCATGGAAGTTCTTTGCAGTGTTCGTAGAAGACAAATTCTTCTTGAGAAGATTTTACGGGGGGAGGGGAGGCAGAGATTGGAGCTCAGTCGAGCACCTACCATGGAAACACCAATAGAGTAAGAAAAGCCTAGCAACGTCTGTTCTGTGAGAAAGGCGCTGTAAGGAAGAGAAGAGATTATATCCCACTAGATTGTGAAATCGATTTTGTACTTTCTCAAGGCAAGTAAAGAGTGCTCTGAGCGTCACCTCCCCAGATGTGGAAGCAGTATTCCATCTTAGGACGCATCTGACCCTTATACAGGTAGAGGATTGCATCAGAGGTCAGATATGTTCTGGAGCAGTAGAATGATCCAACCATTTTTCCAGAGATTTTAGCAACAGATTTTATGTAAGTCTCTCCTTTCAAGTCTGGGGTGAAAGTTAGTCCTAGGAGCTTGTCAAAGAAAGGGACTTCATCAAGGAGAGAGCCATTCATTTCAACTGAGTGGTTTTAGGGAGACGCAGAACTTAAAGCTTAGTTGAGCACGTCCTTTCTATTGATGACCACCACTGTTTCTTTGACCAAACAGAGAAGACCTATGTGTATGATCATACACTAATACCGTTGAGGAAGGTATGAACCCATAATCCTTTCACCAACCATTGGTAAAATAGAAGCACATTTATAATAAATTACTGACATTGTTTCTGCATTATAGACACCAAAAAGGGTTGATATGCCGTCAAACAGACAAGGCCAATCAATCTTTTACAATAAGTATTGTGTTCTATATTAGAAAAAAAAAGAAGTTATATATGCTGTAAAATAAGCAGGCCAAATCTTCTTAGTATCATCTAGATTATTCGGACTACTGTTCTCATTTTTAATGTTATTCTCACAACGTTTCAACCGATGTAATCTCCGACCTTCTTCAGGTACGTCGTGTCTGCAAGGACCCGTGGCACAACGGATAAAAGTGCTAAATAAGAATCAGTTCTCAGTGACAGTCTTCCGAAGGTTGAAGGTTCAATCCACAGTGTGGGCGATACTAAGAATACAATAATGAATTACTTAAGACTTTTAACCGGTCATGGCTGATGGAAAGAGAGAAAGTTACTCCTGTAGTTTAAATAAAGGGTTTCGTTCGAAATTCTGTACAGATTCCCGAGTTCGACGAGATGCGCCTGAAGAAGGTCAGAGGTTACAGCGGGCGAAACGTTGTAAAAATAACATCCAAGATGAGAACAGTAGTCCGAATAATCTAAATAATACAAATCATTAATCCTCATCTAAAAATTCCGAAATCAACCTTCTTATTCTTCTTGTTTTCCTTCCCCCTCCTCCTCCTCTTCCTCTTCCTCCTCACCTCTCTCTCTCTCTCTCTCTTCAGCTCTTTCTGTATTTCTTCGTCTTTATCCTTTTTTTTTTCATCCTTTTCCTTCATATTTAACATAATTTTCTCTGTCTCTCTCCGTCTTTTTTCTCCTTGTCTCTCTCTGTGTCTCTTTTTCTTTCTTTTAACCTATTTCACCTCTTCTTTCTTCTTCCCCCCCCCTCTCTCTCTCTCTCTCTTCACCTCTTATCATCTTTCTTTATCTATTTTTCTTTCTTCATTTTTTAATTTCATATTTAACATTTCTTTCTCTGTATCCCTCTTTCTCTTTCTCTGTCTCCGTCTGTTTATCTGCCTGCCTGCCTATCTCCTCCCCCTTATCCCTTCTCTCTTTCTCTCTCTCTCTTTATCTTTCTCTCTCTTTACCCTCTTTACTCTCTTTTCCTTTCTTGCAACCTATTTTCATCTCAGCTATTCTCAGAGTTAATTCTCCCCAAAGGGCAATTAAAAGGTGTCCTTGCTATTGGCAACGTATTTGTGACAATACCGTAGGGACAAAAAGGCCTTTCCTCGCCTTTAACTGAAGCAATAACAGTATTGTCAAGAATGAAAATGCAATGACGCAGAGTGTTGTATTTGGATAGAAGGTGAAAGAATTCGTAGGAAAACAGAATGTCAGCTATTTTGCAAAATGGCCAAGACATTGCTTTCTTTTATAACAAGTCATAGGGTTAGAGGATGTTTTCTGTGAATTGAATTCATTAATTTACGGATATTTAATTAAAAATAGCAAGGGGATCCTTGCCGGAGGATAGAGGAATAGGGTTAGGGTTAGGTTAGGGTTAAAATATCAAGGGGGATAGAGGTGTCATGATTTTCAAATTATATATCAAACGTGAAATTATGAGGATTCTGTCTACATTAATTTGTAGAATTTTTATAAAATTAACACGCACATATACACCTGATGATAATATAAGTATTAGTGATGGAACGATTCCAATATATTTCCTGATTCCGATACAATTACCGATTCTGTTCTAAATTCCCGATTCCGATTGTTTTTAAATTTCTATATATTTAGTTATATAGTTGTCGTCGTTGTTTTTTTTGTTTTTTTTTCATTTTCAGGTTACCGGTTTTTTTTTTAACTGCACCATTTATTATATTCACGGGGAGAGAATGTTCTCGTTCCATTAGCCAAGTAGAAGTTTTAACCGAGTTTTATTTTAATCTTAGTTAGTATCGCCTGTAGTGAGGATTGAAACTTAAACCTCTAGAAGACTGTCACTTAAAACTGATTGTCACTCAACACTTTTATCCGTTGCGTCACGTATCCATGTAAACAATTTTAGTGTAAGTTTTAGAAGCCTTGAACTTAATCTTGTCTAGATGTGCAGTGTTACTAGTTATACGACTTTTTTTGCTGGTATTCAAATTTACTTTTTATAATTATTAGTTCTCGTATTGTATGTAATTTTATATACTTAGGAGGCAATTGTCGCCTAACACATGACCTAGTATAGAATAAAATAAAATATTCAAAACCAATAATTGTAGATAGTAGATTAGAACATCAGTAAAAAAATTAAAAAAAAGAAATGAGATATAGTATACCCGCTTCACTAGTTTTCGAGCCGTTCCTGCTCCTAAAAACGAAAAGAAACTGCTCCATTCTCTACTGCATCTGCACCTTAAAATAACCTGTAGGAAAATTCAACACATTTCCAACATTATTTTCAAATAAGTTATAAGAGTAGAAAGTGACCCTTGGGTTTACTTTCTGTAGCCTCGTAACTCTCGCTTCTCTTATTTTGTCCTTTAATCCTCACATTCCATGTGCGAGGTTTCTGAAAAAGGGGGAAGAATTGCTGTTTTCTGGGTCGGAATTCATCCATCTTGCACTTATCGTTGGCTAGTTTTTGACCTTGAAATAGTATTTTTGTTTTAGCTTCTTACATCAAGTGGCTTCATGCCTTGTCTGGAGCAATTTCAATTAAAAAAAAAAAAAAGAAAAAGTCTTTATTTATTTATCTCCCTACGGCTGGATAATAAATGAACACTTCGCTCCTTGGCTGCAGCAATTATGAGTTATTCCCTCTTTAACAGTTTTGAGTGATGTCCCTTGATACCCGGAAGTATAAGAGACTGACTTGGAAGAGAGAAGGGTTCTTCAGCCTTGGAGTATTTCATTGATGAACCAGACCGTGGAGAGCTTTGACAAATGGTATCAGAAGCATAAACCTGTGTGGGATATTTAATATTGTTTTGTGTTCTACACATTGCCACATATACTGTGTTGAAAAAAAAAAATGATGACGAATCAAGCTTTAAAATCGCCACCAGCCTTGGAAACCGAAGATTGCTATGTGGAATGGAAGAATGAGTTAACAATATGGCAAGTGTATACGAACCTAAATAAATGCAAACAAGGGCCAGCAGTATTTCTCAGTTCAACTGGAAGAGCAAGAGATTGTGTGAAGGATTTACAACCTCAAGATATAAGTCAGGAAAACGGTGTCCAGAAAATAAACAAACTGGACACATTGTTTTTAAAAGATGAGAACACCCGGACTTATCTAGCCTTTAAGGAATTTTATGACTACAGGCGTCCTTCCGGTGTAAGTATTACTGACTTTTTGATACAATTTGAATACCTCTATCACAAACTGGGTAATTTTAAAGTGGAACTGCCGGAAGCGTATTTGCTTTTTTTTTTTATTATTGACTGCAGCAAATATCTCTGACGAAAACGATTGACTAGCTCATACTACGTGTGGGTCTATGCCATATGATGATATGAAATGTATGATACAAAAGGTATTTAAAGATCCTGTTACAATTCCTTTCTCGGCCTTTTGGCTAAGATCAAAGTGTAGTATCTGTTCCGATGGATACTGCACTTCATAGATCGGTATTGTCTCGGCCTTCGGGGCTTGATTTACGCTGGTCTATGGGTCTGTCCTGTGCAGTTCTAGGAGGTCCACCCTCCCAGGCTTCGCCTCCCCTCTTTGGGGAGGAGTAAGTTAATTGCTTACTGTCTGAGGCGCCCCTACCGGGGAATGCCGACGGGGCTGCCCAGGCAATTTTTAATGGCCATAGCGCTCACCTTCTCGAGCGCTGGCTTTTCAAATCCCACTTTCCGACCTTGTGTCACATACTCCCATTGTGGGTGGGTGTTAAATAACGCCTTTTGGCTAAGATCAAAGTGTAGTATCTGTTCCGATGGATACTGCACGCCTGTCCTGTGCAGTTCTAGGAGGTCCACCCTCCCAGGCTTCGCCTCCCCTCTTTGGGGAGGAGTAAGTTTATTGCTTACTGTCTGAGGCGCCCCTACCGGGGAATGCCGACGGGGCTGCCCAGGCAATTTTTAATGGCCATAGCGCTCACCTTCTCGGGCGCTGGCTTTTCAAATCCCACTTTCCGACCTTGTGTCACATACTCCCATTGTGGGTGGGTGTTAAATAACGCCTTTTGGCTAAGATCAAAGTGTAGTATCTGTTCCGATGGATACTGCACTTCATAGATCGGTATGGTCTTGCCCCTCGGGGCTTGATTTACGCCGGTCTATGGGTCTGTCCTGTGCAGTTCTAGGAGGTCCACCCTCCCAGGCTTCGCCTCCCCTCTTTGGGGAGGAGTAAGTTTATTGCTTACTGTCTGAGGCGCCCCTACCGGGGAATGCCGACGGGGCTGCCCAGGCAATTTTTAATGGCCATAGCGCTCACCTTCTCGGGCGCTGGCTTTTCAAATCCCACTTTCCGACCTTGTGTCACATACTCCCATTGTGGGTGGGTGTTAAATAACGCCTTTTGGCTAAGATCAAAGTGTAGTATCTGTTCCGATGGATACTGCACTTCATAGATCGGTATGGTCTTGCCCCTCGGGGCTTGATTTACGCCGGTCTATGGGTCTGTCCTGTGCAGTTCTAGGAGGTCCACCCTCCCAGGCTTCGCCTCCCCTCTTTGGGGAGGAGTAAGTTTATTGCTTACTGTCTGAGGCGCCCCTACCGGGGAATGCCGACGGGGCTGCCCAGGCAATTTTTAATGGCCATAGCGCTCACCTTCTCGGGCGCTGGCTTTTCAAATCCCACTTTCCGACCTTGTGTCACATACTCCCATTGTGGGTGGGTGTTAAATAACGCCTTTTGGCTAAGATCAAAGTGTAGTATCTGTTCCGATGGATACTGCACTTCATAGATCGGTATTGTCTTGGCCTTCGGGGCTTGATTTACGCCGGTCTATGGGTCTGTCCTGTGCAGTTCTAGGAGGTCCACCCTCCCAGGCTTCGCCTCCCCTCTTTGGGGAGGAGTAAGTTTATTGCTTACTGTCTGAGGCGCCCCTACCGGGGAATGCCGACGGGGCTGCCCAGGCAATTTTTAATGGCCGAGCGCTCACCTTCTCGGGCGCTGGCTTTTCAAATCCCACTTTCCGACCTTGTGTCACATACTCCCATTGTGGGTGGGTGTTAAATAACGCCTTTTGGCTAAGATCAAAGTGTAGTATCTGTTCCGATGGATACTGCACGCCTGTCCTGTGCAGTTCTAGGAGGTCCACCCTCCCAGGCTTCGCCTCCCCTCTTTGTGGAGGAGTAAGTTTATTGCTTACTGTCTGAGGCGCCCCTACCGGGAATGCCGACGGGGCTGCCCAGGCAATTTTTAAATGGCCAGAGTGCTCACCTCTCGAGCGCTGGCTTTTAACCCCACTTTCTCGACCCAAGCTGTGGTCACATCTTACTTGTGGGAGTAAGATAAAACTGGCCTTGTGCCTAACTCCGGGAGGAGTAAATAAAGATCCTGTTACAATTCCTTTCTCAGCCTTTTGGCTAGGATCAAAGTGTAGTATCTGTTCCGATGGATACTGCACGCCTGTCCTGTGCAGTTCTAGGAGGTCCACCCTCCCAGGCTTCGCCTCCCCTCTTTGGGGAGGAGTAAGTTTATTGCTTACTGTCTGAGGCGCCCCTACCGGGGAATGCCGACGGGGCTGCCCAGGCAATTTTTAAATGGCCAGAGTGCTCACCTCTCGAGCGCTGGCTTTTAACCCCACTTGCTCGACCCCGATCCTGGGTCACATCTTACCTGTGGGAGTAAGATAAAACTGGCCTTGTGCCTAACTCCCTTGAGGAGTAAATATAGGATCCTGTTACAATGAATGGCCAGATGCGAGCACCAGGTGTAAAATTTGAACCGGTTTTTGTAACTAAAAACGAAAATACATTTCAAACAAGAAGCATCCAGGACATCAAAGCTGCTGTAAGATTGCAAGTTTCCTTTTCAATTATTTTAATAATAAATATTTAATTGTTATTTACATACGTATACGTTTTATCCTTGCGGAATCATCAGTGTAGAGATAACCATTCAAGCCGGTCGCACGATTCGAACCCCGGAATGAGGGTTGTTTGTCTATAACTCCAAATCTGACGCTCTAACCGGCATGAATAGTCATACAAAATCATGCGAAATAAACTTATTTATATCAGTAGGCGGACATTTTTATAAGCAGCAGTCAGAGAGTGTTCTACATAAAGGAACGTTGCATTATTTATATATATATATATATATATATATATATATATAAATATTTATTTATCTACATACATATACGTTTCACCTTTCCGGAATCGTCAGTGTAGAGATAATTATTCAAACCGGTCACAGGATTCTAAGAGTCATGTTTTTAACTCAAACTCTGATATTGTAACCGTTGCGGCCAACATGAACAACTACATAAATTATTGGGAGTTTAATTCTATTGTACCGAGCTGACGTAATAGTCAGCCGACGTGTTCAACAATGAAGAAACATACATCAAATATATGTGAGGAAGAGAGAGAGAGAGAGAGAGAGAGAGAGGGGGGGGGAGGGAAAGAGAGGCGGTTGGCAAAATCAGCCGGTATAGGGAGATAGTAATGGCCACAATAAATGAAAAATCTAATAACAGACACAGTCGGTCACTTTGCGAACTGAAGACTTGAAGATTGGTTCAAATACAAATAACGAAATAATCTTTTAACAGAGATGTCGCCAAGATCAAGTCCAAATGGAAGAAGAAAAAACGTCTCTCTCAACTGTATAAAAAAAAAAACGTCGTTCAATTCAACATAAAAAAAAATCCAGCACTCTTCTTTTCTTTCGTTGACTTTCCAATCCCACGTTCAGAACGATCTCCACGAAAACTGACTGAATCTTCACTTTCGCTCTCTTATTGAAAAAAAAATGCGACGCATGGAAATCAATTTAATTTGCATGAATCTCTCACTCGGCACAGCTGCCCGGATTTTCAAATAAAAACCTTATTTGACTTTCTGACGCCTTTCTCCGCCCACTCTTTCTTATTTGTCGTCAGCGAGCGTTTTCGGGTTCGCCCCACACACACAGCATACCAGACGCTGCCTCTTTGAACGGCGCCGACAAGTGTCTGCATCTACGTCAATCGGCCGCTCTCCGTTACAGATGCAACAGCTAAATACAAGAAAGCAAGGGTCCAGTTGACTAAAGAGAAATCATGTAATACGGATGATTGAATGAAAGTTATATTTAGTGACGAATCACGAATCTGCTTTGGCCAAGTGATGTTGATTATCTCCCCTTAGAAATCTATAGAACACAGAAAGGACAAACTTCCGGTTGAGGATTGACACCCTGAATCGGATGTAATATGTCAGCAGAACATAACTAAGTAAAAAACAAAAAAACAAACAGGTTTGCTACTTTTTTTTCTGATCAGATTCTTTTGTTTTTTCTAAATTAATTTCTGTTTTCATTTCAACATGTTTGTTTGGTCGACTTTCTGAAAGGTAAGAAAATTAGGGAATCTTTTACGACGCTCAGCAGAGTAAAAACACTAAAAAACAAATATACAACAAATAAAAGTAACTGTAGGCTGTAAAAGTTATTTTCAAACTTGCCTGTGGCATTTGTTTGTATTTTTAGATCGTTACAACCGCTATTTATTAGAAATCAATAGTTTTGTCACAGGAACATGGAAAAAAAAATGGCTGATTTTTTTTTTGGGGGGGGGGGGGGGGTGCTAAGAATGAACGTGAATCCGCCATCTTGAATTTTGTGAAAACAAGTGGGAAAAAAACCCAGAAATTTTTTTTTTTTTACATCTAATAAAAACCCATTTATAATACGTCAAAATAAAAACAAATTGCATAGGTAAGTAGAAAAATATCTATTCTCGTCGCAGGTCAACTTCACTTGTTGCAAATTTATGTTTTTAAACCCTTTCTCGTTCTTTTTTTGGACCCCGTTCGCGACTCTGCTGAGCGTCGTAAAAGATACCCGAAAATTATACTGCAAGTTCAGTTCTTTCTCTACTGGCTCTATTTTTTATTTCTACATGCATTTTCTAAAATAATTATTGTGCTCTTTTATAGACATGTCAAGATGAAATTTTCCCCTTTTCCCCAATGCTGTAAATAGGAAAACATAAGATGCTCTTTTTTTTTTAGCAGGGCTAAAAATATTTTATCTTCACCTAACCCTTTGCATGCTTAGTGTCTTTTTATGGCTTTTAAATCGCAAACTGCTTCGGCCATTTTCAGGACTGACTGTATTCTCCATTGATACTCGGGACTGACTCTATAAGTACTGAAGTCCTTATGATACACATTCCTTACAAGTACCATATTTAATTTTTCCAGGATGTTATGTAATTGCATGAAAATATCGAATCTCAATTTTATTTTTCCATTGACAGCCTGGGGGCAAAGAGTAAAACTTTACTTTTATTGTGCTATACGACTACATGTTTTCGTAGATTACTATTCATAAAAATTGAAAACAGACTCCATTTTGAAAATATGACTTTTCCGGTGGTCAGACTATGGTATACCCTAAGTATGTTATGAAGTACATTAAAAATTACTTTTTATTTAAAATCTTGTTCAGGATTAATTATGAATAAGTTATGAGCTTTTTTTAAGGATTTTGCAATAGACCATATTGAACGCTATATTGAAAATACCATTTTGAAAAAAAAAAACAATGCTTACTTCCGGGTCAAATGTTAATACTCCTGAATAATTTTTTTGTTAGCATTTGTGATTTGTTGAAAAAGTAAATTTGTACATAAAGACCCTATGCTACCCCCCTAAAAAAAACCGAGATTCTACTTTTTAGGCGATTACATGTAAATACATTGGAGAGAAAAATAAAATACATGCCTCCCTGAACCTCTATGAGTCCGGGTGAGAATAGATCCTCCTCGAATTTAAAAAAAAAAACCCCAAAAAACTAAGATTTAACTAAAACTAGAAAATGGTTACATGTCGTTCAAACACTATCTGGGCTGGAATAGGGCAAAAAAGAGATGGTAATCGTTGCCTCAACATTTAATGTAAAATTATATAGGAAATAATATTTTCAGTATGATAATGCATCTTCTAGCATAGCAAAAAAGAATTAAAGCTTTTCTTCAAGAAAAGAATATCAACTCAATGTAATGAGCAACAGTTTAGATTTGAATCTAATCATAGATTTAAGGGTGACCCCCCCCCCTAAAAAAAACTGGTCCATGACAAGTCTCCAACCTTATTTGTCAAGCGCAATTCGATAAATTCAGAAACACCTTGATAAAAAGTATTGTTTTTATTAGTAACTAGTGAGAGCCGTGTTACGGCGTGCCAGGGAAAATTGAGAAGGACAAAAATCGCAACCTCTAGAAGTAAATTGTCTGGAAAGTGCCAGAAATATTTTTTTCCACTCAAAATTCTGAGCCTTTATCCACGATATAAGGTGTGAAGGAGGAGGTGCTCACAAACTTGTTTGCTTGGCCACAGTGTGTGTGGGGGTTATTTAATTTACAATTTAACAAAAGAATAAAATGTCTGACTTATGAATGAACTGGAATGCATTATAGCGGAATTTAATTTTGTTATGTAAAAAAAATATTGGAAGAGCAGATACTTACTGATTTGTTTACTTGGCCGTGGTGTGTTTTAGGAAAAGACTGGAAAGACTGTTTTTATCCAAAATGCTAATTTCTATCCACAGCATAAAAGATATACGTAAATGGAACTGTGTAATAATAAAATGAAGACACTCATTGAATCATGAAACAATAAAAATAAATAGTGAATTAATGAGATGTCATTTTGCAAAGCAATAGGCAAGTTAGTATGCGTTTCTCGCACACACATGCTCAGTATGTCAGAAAGTTATGTTCTTCTATTTTGAATATGAATTTGGCGTTTTAATCTCACTGTCAGTGCGATAAATGGCCAAACTTTATAAATAGAGAAATCCATACCTTGAAGAATTGAGGTTATCATAAAAAAGTACTAATGAGTTGTTTTTTTGTTATTGTTGGTTATTCCATGGTGAATAAATCTTGTCCATTAATTAAAATGAATTATTTTAGTTAATTTGAGGTATGATCCATGTTCTAAAGAAAATGTATTGTCTGATGCTTTTTTTTTCAACTCCTGCTGGACTGTTTCTACGTTGTTACCATGACTACAAGAGAGCCCAAAACAATAACATGTCTAGAAGTCTCTGTAAAAGTATGGCATATGTTCTTGTCTGATAAATAGAAGACAGTCTACTGTCAGGTGTCTTTTTCGACTCTTCCTAGACTGCTTCTATGTTGTTATCATATATTTAGATGAGTGACAATTTGAGAATCTCCGATGCTGCATGTAAAACGCAGTTCTAGCTGAAGACAAGTACCATGGGCCGTTCGTTTTTATCTGTGCCAACGAGACACTAGCCAGTGACAACAAATCGAATTCGAAATATTCTATGAAACCATACTTTTTGGCTATGAAATAAAATGGTCTTTTGTGAGTAGTAAGACACACATATGAATGAATAATTTGGATGAAAATTATTTATTATAACAACTGAAAAATAAATTATTTTTAAACTAAGAAGGTATTGATGTCGCTAAGCGAACCACCATTGAATGTTTTTTTCCATTTGTTATGGCCTGCCAAATGAATAAATAAGTAGATAAATAAAGACCTGGCCAGAGATACGTTACTTTGGAAGTCAATTTCTTAAAGCCGTCCAATGCATGCCAGCATGTAAAATGGACGTTAAACCGATGATGATAATGATGTCTGTGATTTGTGCTTATTCTATTTTTTATAAATTAAAAATAATAAAACGATTTCTAATATTAATGAGTGCATATATATATATATATAGAGAGAGAGAGAGAGGGATGGGCAGGTCACCTTTCGAGATGTACAGACAACAGGTGGACATATAGAGCGACAGAATGGACCCCAAGGCAATGGGAAATACCTAGAGGAAGGCCAAAAACCCGGTGAAAAGACGACCTCAATAGTCAACTAGGTTCTACTTGTCCACACCCAGCCAGGGATAAAACAATGTGGAAAGAAACCAGGGAGGGGTTCCCCCACCAGAAGTAAAATAAAGACCCTGATGATGGTGATATATAATATATACACATTACACAGGTGGATAAAAGTGATGGTTTCCATTTAGCATAAAGCAAGATTCTTCCTCACGAGGAATTGAATTCTGTCGATATCATAAATAATAAAAATGTACAAATGAACACTTTAATTCAATGGGATATAATTTCTTCCATTATCAGAAGCAGATTTGGTGGTCGAGTTGGTAGGGTACTGGACGTCAACTATAGGTGTCTCAGGTTTTAATCTTGCTATGTCTAGCCACACTGATAAGTTTTGAAAAGACAAAACAGTTGTCTATGGATTACTAGAGCACTTTCATGTAGGAAATGACAGTTTCTACTTAGCTAATATGCATGATTCTTTCCTAGAAAGAATTGAATCCTCTAAGGAAACCAATTATCATAAATAAATTCGGTATGTTTCACCGACATTCTATCAGCAAGCAAGTTGACTGAGATAGCTAGGATGTTGAACTTTCACAGTTAGTGGTGACTGAAGGTCCAGGGTTCGGGCCTCAAGGCACACTGATGAGTCTTCAAAAGACGAAACACCTGTCTATATTAGCTGGAATAGCCATTCCGAGACTGGTCTATTATTGGATACTTTAAGACGTACTAGAAGTCGAATACTTCAAAACAATCAAAAAAATATACTGCTATCGTCAAAATTGTGAAAATAAAGCTCACACGACTGAAGTTATGGATTTCAGATGTTCTAATTTATGTATTTAGAGGGTCTTAAATGATTTAAATTTTATAAAATTTTGAGAATTCATCGAAATTATTTACCTTCGGTTTAACTCCTGTAAATTAGTAAAAAAAAAAAAAATCAGGGTGTGCGTGTGTGGGTGGGGAGAGTTCATGCTTCCCTGTGGACTTCTTTAAAAAACAAAAAAAGATGAATATGCCCCCTCCTTCATAAGGGAATTGTTCCCATCAGATTTTAGGTTTTACGGTATATCAGCACTTTTGTTGGCTTATTTTATCCAGAAGTACAATACCCATTGTAAATGATTCATTGCAGATGACTATTATACCTATAGCTGTGGGGGTCGTGGTTCATACCTATTGTAAATGATTCATTGCAGATGACTATTATACCTATAGCTGTGGGGGTCGTGGTTCATACCTATTGTAAATGATTCATTGCAGATGACTATTATACCTATAGCTGTGGGGGGTCGTGGTTCATACCCATTGTAAATGATTCATTGCAGATGACTATTATACCTATAGCTGTGGGGGATCGTGGTTCATACCCATTGTAAATGATTCATTGCAGATGACTATTATACCTATAGCTGTGGGGGATCGTGGTTCATACCCATTGTAAATGATTCATTGCAGATGACGATTATACCTATAGCTGTGGGGGTCGTGGTTCATACCCATTGTAAATGATTCATTGCAGATGACTATTATACCTATAGCTGTGGGGGATCGTGGTTCATACCCATTGTAAATGATTCATTGCAGATGACTATGATACCTATAGCTGTGGGGGATCGTGGTTCATACCCATTGTAAATGATTCATTGCAGATGACTATTATACCTATAGCTGTGGGGGGTCGTGGTTCATACCCATTGTAAATGATTCATTACAGATGACTTTTATACCTATAGCTGTGGGGGATCGTGGTTCATACCCATTGTAAATGATTCATTGCAGATGACTATTATACCTATAGCTGTGGGGGGTCGTGGTTTATACCCATTGTAAATGATTCATTACAGATGACTATTATACCTATAGCTGTGGGGGATCGTGGTTCATACCCATTGTAAATGATTCATTGCAGATGACTATTATACCTATAGCTGTGGGGGGTCGTGGTTCATACCCATTGTAAATGATTCATTGCAGATGACGATTATACCTATAGCTGTGGGGGATCGTGGTTCATACCCATTGTAAATGATTCATTGCAGATGACGATTATACTTATAGCTGTGGGGGATCGTGGTTCATACCCATTGTAAATGATTCATTGTCTTATGGCATAGCAAACCGTTTTGAATTATTAGATGCCGGGACACGATGCTTGCTGTTAGATACTATTTATTGCAGATGACTATTATATCTGTAGCTGTGGGGATCGTGGTTCATACTTTTCACTATGCGACTAGTGTGTGACTAAAAGCTATAAATCCAATGCGAGTGTAACATGGCTAGCCGATTCCAGAGTCTGTGGCTAGCGGCCATCTTGCCACGATTGTCTTCATTAAAAGGAGGGAGGAGAGCATATGAGATAGATAGTCGCGAATAAACTCTCCATATCTACACAGACATGAAAGAAGTAAATAGATACCCTTATTATCATTAATAAAGAAGACTGCTGTCAGACGGTCCTGATCGACCTAGGCGAGATGATATTTATTATTTTCCCTCTCTGGTTAACAGTGGAAAATAGAATTCCGAGGTTTGCTGCGATTTGTCACTGATTAAGTCCACCTTAAGATTAACCTATAATATGGCTCTGCAACTCTGCAGAGTCTTTAGCCAGTGTCAGTTAAAAGGTGATATATGATAGATATATTTATACCTGAAACGCAAAAAATGTCAATTAGTATAAAATATTAATGTTTCAAACTTTTACTGCTGCTTTGGACGGCTCCGCGTGTTGGCCGGCAATAAAGGAAGCAAAAAATTTAAACATGTATGAATTATTCTTTTGCATCGTCTATTAAGTTCTGTCATGCCATGTGTATGTCATCACCATCATCATATTCGATTTAACGTCCGTTTTACATACTGGCATGTGTTGGACAGCTTTAAGAAATTGACTTCCAAACTAATCTATCTTTGGCCAGGTCTTTATTTATCCCTCTTTCTATCAAGTCCATCCTTATCACTCCCTCCCATGTTTTCCTTGGCCTTCCCCTGTGAGCTGACCGTCATACCTCAATTTACATCTACTAACCCAAGAACTTTCATGCATTCTTTTAATGTGGCCTTACCAACAAAATCTCCTGTTCGGCACACGTCTCTCTATACTGTCTATATTTAATCATCTGCTGAGGTATTATACATTCATCATATCATTCTTATATCATTTTTCTCCCTGCATGCATTAACTCAACCCTAACTGGCCATTATATCATCACACTGTGTACACATACCTGATAGACTCTACCCTTGGTCGACGCTGGTAACGCTCTGCTGCTTAGTAATGGTAAAAGTTCCCTGAACTTACTCCATCAACTCCTAACTCTTGCAATCACACTAGCACCTGCTCCACTCTGTGCTCCAATGGTGTCACCAATGTAACAAAACTTCTTGACAACCTCAATAGCTTTGCCATCCAAATATACTTTGTCCACATTTGAGTTCTCATCCATCTCCATTGTCTTACACTTCTTACATATAAACTGGTTATCCTCTCTCAACCTACCAGTAATTCCACTGTATTTCGTGTATACCCAATGCTTACAAATACCACAAAAAGTTGACTTGCACCCGACTCCCTTTCCACAAACTTAGCAGGGGAACTTTCCTCTTTTTGGGAGCTTTTCAATACTACAAGCTGGGTTTGTAAGAAAAAACTTAACAAAGCAATTAAAAAAAAATTAAATCTCATGAATATACACATGTGACAGAGATACTCCTGAGGCAAAGAAATAGAAACACTTGACAAAGGGGTAATATCTCCGAAATATTGTGAAATTTCGGTGTCGCATAAGACTCGTGATCAAGGAGAAAAGCTAGAAGTAAGTAAGATTTAATTAAAAGAAAAAAAATCGCTTGTTATTAAGTTTTCTTTCTTACAATCTCTGGTATATTCTCGCAGTGTTAGAGCCTTCTAATAAACTACTTAACTTACTCCATCAACTCCTAACTCTTGCAATCACACTATCACGTGCTCCACTCTGTGCTCCAATGATATCACCTAGGTAACAACACTTCTCGATAAACTCAATAGTTTCGCCATCCAAATATACATTCTCCATATCTAAGTTCTCATCCGTCTCCATTGTCTTACACTTCTGGCATATAAACTGGTTATCCTTACTCAACTTACCAGCAATTTCTACTGAATTTCTTGTGCAGCCAATGCTTACAGGTACCACAAAAGATAGAGCTTTATAAATAATATCTAGAAAACTCTTTTTTCATGTGAAAGGCATTTTATTCAATTCCATGCAGGAAGCTCTGACTTATTTTTGACCAGTTTCAACAAACCATAAATCATATAGAGTGATCTCCCCTTCCATTCACACACAGTTTTAAATTTTCACCGATTTTGATATATTGATATTTAATTTCATTTCGTTTATTTAACACTTTTTTTTCACATTAACAATTAATCGTTATGGATAATTACCTCAGAGATAACTACGAAAGAATGCTTAGTACGTTAACTTAGAATACACACACTTTATCCATAACCGGTGTCAAACACCACACTACTTATTCTTGTGATAATCTAGGGTTAGGATATTAGGGTATTAGGAGATCGGGCGACTATTTTGGGGTCTGTGTTAGTACTCGACATCCTATATGTTGTTGAAGATAGGACATTATCAAAAGAAATGACAAAGTCTATCCATACAAAATAATTGACAACTTTTTAAGGAAACGAAACAAAGAGTTCTTAAAAAATGAGAGCTCAAAGAGTCCAAGAATGTTCTGGTGAAAGAAAGGCTGTAAAGAGAAATTGAGTATATGTGCTTGTTTTAGCTAGTGTCGCATGCGTTTATGAGTGTGTAAACAGGATAGACATGAAGAGATATGTGTGGGTATGTTAGCATGCCTGTTTTTTTTACTGAAAGGGGGTATGTGTATTCGGTGCATACAGTGGTTTGTGAATGTCTCTGCTTGTGTGTGTGCTGTTGATGAGAGCCTTTCAACCCCAAATGGGCCAGCTGGAGTGTGATGTACACACATATGTTGTCTCTGGAAGAAGAACAGGAAAGAGAAAAAGCTAGGTGTGGGTTTTTATAGTATTCGTGAAATTTTAAAACGAATATGTTTTTTGTTTATATTGCTACTGAAGTGTAAAGCACTACTGTGATTAGGGCCAGATTTATAGGGGGCATCCTAATTAGGGGAGTTTGCAAGGAGGTTAACTTCTTTCCTTGGACCACTTGCCTTTGGAATCTTCTCCCTGGTCCCTGTTTCCCTGACTGTACCAATATACAGAAATTTAAATGTAATGTATACACTACTATATTATACCATTTTTTAAATTTTATTTTCCTAATCTTTTTTGCGTCAAAAAATAAAATGAATGTTCTGTAAGTATTACTAGCACTTTCGATTCTCCGTTGAATCATCTTAAGGCGACAAAAAATAAATGAACAAAAAGCTGGAGAAAAGAAGAGAATTTATAACAAAATAGCAGAGAACGCTGTATATGAAGTCATTAAATGTCAAAACAACAAACCGGTGTAGTTCAAGAAGAACGTTTACAATTTAAATTCCGGGACACCAGAATTATTGTCAGAGAATAAATTGTATTTATTTAAAAATATTGTTACTCGTTTCTTATGTAATGTTATTATTTTTTTTTTTGACTTTGAGACAAAAAAGATCATTAGAAAAATCGAAAAAAAAAAGATATAATCAAGCTAAAGAATGTTGTTATGCTTAACAATGTTTGCTTAAATAAAAGAATGCATCCTAAATACACATGGTGATTGCTACTTCTTTACAGAAGAAGGCCATCCTTAAAAGATTGCAATATCCAGTTGTGGGCACACAGATGGCTCACGACGTCCGCCTATTTTTACAAGTGTTGCTGTAGATATGTCATGCAAGACTACTAATTTCCGTTTGTACATAGCTATATTCAACCCGTGTTCTACACTGGTTTAGTTGGCTTCTATCATGAGATCTCATGTGACTCGATAGACCAGCCCTTTACAGACAGGCTCTACAACATAAACCATGCACATGGTAAAGTTTAAATGGATCTAGGACGTCCGGCACTGACTGCTTCCACAAAGTACATTTTAAAATGGCGTACTCTATTCGCTTTACCCCAATTTACCGGAGCCATCATAGATACACTTGCGCCAGACCGATTACACCTGATCCATCCTCTCCCGTTCCTCACATTCATATCAAGAGTTTTCAGGTTGTTTCTTAGGTTCGTGTTGCCATGCTGCAGTTCGCCATATAACAGTTGCTTTGGGAGCCTGTAATCTCCCATCCTAACTAGGTGCCCTGCCCAGTGCATCTGACTATGTATAATATGTACTTCTATGTTCGGCACTACAGCTTGCTGTAGAACATTGGTGTCTGGTGTAAACGATTTCCACTTAATATTTAAGATCCTCTCAAGACACGTTTGGTGGACCTTCCCCAGAACATATATATATGTATATATATGTATATTTAGGCAGTAAGACGTTATCTATACGGGTCTGATTTAAGACTACAGAATTTTAGTGTTTCGTAATTTTTTTTAATTACGTGCCGGGTCTGCAGGTGTAATTGGTGTAGTATGGCTCCAAGAGTTCTTTTATCAGCCATCTCAAGCGCTTTCGATCTTCGCGATAATCGTTTTTTTTTAAAAATTATTTTCTCTGAAGTTTTGGCGAGGATCGAAAGCGCGTCAGATGACCAATGAAAGAACTTTCAGAGCCATACTACACCAATTAGCAACAGAGACCCAGAAACTTGCTTGCCGTGTTGAGAAAGTAATAAAATATAACGAAATGTGAAAATTCTTTAGTCTTCAATCAGACCTATATATATATATATATATATATATATATATATATATGTTGGAAATACCAAATATAGACAGAAACTCTGAAATGTACATCATTTGTTGCAAGTTATGAAAATATCAAGTAAAAAGTCTAAAAGAAATAAATATAAACGTTGTAACTATAGCAACCAGCAAATGATGTTTCTACAGTCTTTATCTACATATTGCTGCTGCTGTGAAGCTTTTTGCAGCAGCTGCTGCTGATTTCGTCATCTTTTTATGTTGCTTATGTTCATGAAGAATTCTTAATATCTGTAACCATGCTTTTCGATATCTAATTTGCACTCAGTCAGTTAGGGTTAGGCGTTTTTTCTTTTTTTTTTTTTGCTCCAGGAGGAGGTAATGCCTGGGAGGATAGTATCATGACAACAGAACAGATACTACACTACCCCTTCAAAAAGGTGTAGGTAATCCCTGGGAGGATTGTATCATAACAAAAGAACATACACTACACTACCCCTCCCCCAAAGGAGGAAGTAATGCCTGAAAGGATGGTGTAATGTCAACAGAACAGATACTACACTAACCCACACTGAATTGATCATTGAAAGATAGCCTATTAGTCTGAAATAGTATAGTAAGCTCAATTGAGCATTAAAAAATAGTGCAATATTAGTAACAGTAATAGTATAGTTCGGCTTCAGACAGACAGATACCAAATCTTCATTAGTAATTGATAAATAAAATGAAATATCGGTATCTGGGTTGATTTCAAATACTTACCATGTGGATAGGTTATCGAAACCTAGTGCCTTGAAGACACTTGACAGGATGACCTTGTGCCAGACTTGGTTGCAGGCGCACATGCACATGATTGAAATAATGAGAAACTGGTGACATTCAAGGTGTACCTACAACATAATTAATACATGTGAATGAGAAAATTACGATATTCTGATTCGTTTCATTCTGTTTGTTTTTGTTGTTGGGAGGAGGGGATATTGGTTTCCTTGGTATGATCAGGCACTCACAGAAAGGAACAAAGTGAAGGTTGCCAACATGCTTAATGAAAGTGGTGCTATTGAACGGAATAGATTCGAACATGATGTGCCGAATTGTCAAGTCCAAGAAATAGATTATTTCGCCATCAACACTTTCCGAAGTGAAGCAGTCAACCAGATTTTGATTAGGCGGTACAATAAATGAGAAAATGAAGCCAGTTTTCAAAAGGTAAACCAAGTCAATCAATTAATTGTTTGGTATAGGTGTTTGCATTTTGGCATTAAATAAGCCAAAAGTATTGGTATGTCGTTAAACAGACAAACTAAGACAATCAATGAATCTTTTCAGATAGTGTGGTTGAAATGAATAAAAATAACATGGAGTTTACTTACCTCGAGGAAGAAACTGTCATGATGAAATAGTATTCGTTTATTAAGAATCTGTTAAGATAGGCGGAAGTTGCTTGGAGAAGTGAGGAATTATGGGAAAGAGAGAGAGGGAGAGTATAAAACCCAATGAAAAAGACAAATAAGGGGGAACGTTTTTATATTTTTATTTCAACAAAGTAAGAAGATTGGCCATAGTTAAAAAGTAGAAGAGGGATACGAAGATCAGGAGATAAGCACGAGAGAGAGAGGGGGGGGGAGAAAGATTCAATATATTTTTGCTTATTTTATATGGTTATAGGTTAATTAATTTTGTAATGTTAGCCAAAGGTATTTAATAAGTCGAACGGTCAACGTACAGTAATAACCCCTTTTATATTTGTAAGTGAACAATGCCATCGGTAGTTACAAGTTGGGTAACTCTTGGCCTTTTGGCTAAGATCAAAGTGTAGTATCTGTTCCGATGGATACTGCACCCCATAGACTGGTATTGTCTTGGCCTTCGGGGCTTGATTTCCGCCTGTCTATGGGTCTGTCCTGTGCAGTTTTAGGAGGTCCACCCTCCCAGGCTTCGCCTCCCCTCTTTGGGGAGGAGTAAGTTTATTGCTTACTGCCTGAGGCGCCCCTACCGGGAAATGCCGACGGGGCTGCCCAGGCAATTTTTAAACCCCACTTTCCCGACCCGACTTTGGGTCACATCTTACTTGTGGGAGTAAGATAAAAACTGGCCTTGTGCCTAACTCCGGGAGAGGAGTAAATCAATACTCATACTACCGTTATACTCCTCCAGGCTAGCATCGTCATAGTTGATATTCTACTCGGGATTGTTCATTGTCTAAGAAAGGGGGGTTTCAATATTTTCTCTACGACAATTAATATGCTGACAACCGAGCCAAGAAATGAATGGTTTCGAATAAGTATTTGTATTTTGACATTAAATATCCCCCCCCCCCCGAAAGGGTTGATATGCTCTAAGCCAAACAAAATCAAAACAAATCTCAGTCCCCACTGAACAAGCATCCTTACGTCTCGAAGTTAGCTCAAAATGGGAAACCGGGGCTGGGGTAAAGCAGTTAGAAAGGGCCATTCTATTTCTCACTTGTTTCGATCCCTAGATTATAGTTCAATGTTAAATGACAACATTTTCCGTCAGGTGTCGCTTTGATGATGATTATTGTGGCACTTAAACGCACACGCTATGACAAGTTAGATGAGAAAGGAAACTTGTTTTTCTTTCCTTTACTATTTCATTCAACTTTTACTTCTTTTTTCATTTCCCTTCCTTTTTTGGTGTGTTTCATTCTTTCTTTCTGTCCAATCTTTATTTACACATTTCTTTCTCTCTCTCTCTTTTCTAAATATCGTCGTTTTCAGGTCTTCCTTCAACCGTCGTTGTCGCTTTCAGGTCAGCTAGTACGAACAACTGCATGCTTTTATTACAGCATAGCCGTTATGCACAGCACAGACGATCCTATGTCGCTTAGATCGGGGGGTGGGAGGGGGAGATAGACTCTGTCCTTAACACAGAAATCCTCGTATATTCATCCTCGTATATTTATTTCTGTTCATCTAATCTTCCAGCTGTCTCTCTTTCGTTTATTCATTCCTTCGTTCTTTCTTTCTTCCTTCTTTCTTTTTTACTTTATTTTTCTTTTCTGTTTTGTTCCTTTTTTCTTCCATCTTCCTTTCTTTTTTCTCTTTTCTTTTTATTTCTTTTTTGTTTCTTTTTTGTTTTGTTTCTTTTTCTTTTATTTCTGTTTTACTTTTTCTTTTCTTTGTTTTGTTCCTTTCTTTTCTTCCATTCTTTTCTTTTCTTTCTTTTTCATTTTTCTTTTTATTCCTTCATTTTTTTTCTTTTATTTCTTTCCATTCTTTTTTGTATCTTTTTCTTTTTTCTTTTCTTCCTTTGTGTTTTTCTTTTTCTTCTTCCCTGTCGTGTGTTTTATGTAATTTTCTTATTGCTTTTGCTAAAACATGTCTGCGTTTAATTATCTGATGTTATCTAGTTTTTCCAAACTTTTTCCTTCCCAACGTTTTCATTCTTTTTCCCTTTCATGAACAATTGAATGCGCAATTTTGCCAGTCTCTTTGTCTCGCCATTTATTCACTTTTATTATTAAATATCTATGTTTACTAAAGGTTGGACAGAGGAACGGACATTCGCCACCCAAAGGAAACGCCAGTCGGAGAGAGAGAGAGAGAAAGAGAGAGAGGAAAAAAAAAAAACAAAAAAAAACAACACGAAAACGAACGAACGATATTTGTTCTTCTTTGGTCGATACATAGCTGTTTAGTGCGACTCTCTTTTGATACTGTCCGATGTTGCTTGACCGGTGGAGAAATGTATATGTCAATTGATATTAGGATCACAAAAAGAAAAATAAAATGAACGTATAATGGATTGCAGTCAAGATTGGCTGCAGTTCGCTCTTGTGAAGATGTTTTAATTCCCGAAATAAAGTTCCGATCAAACTCCGAGTAAAAAAGATTTGTACTTGTAGATAAGTGTTGCATTTCAACCTTATGCCATACATGAAAGTTCATACCTTGTTAGCTGCTTGCTCATGTAAACCGCCTGCAGATAAGTTCTGTCATACCTCGAAAAACGACTAAGACAAGACAAAACTTTTGAAGACAGAGGAGGTTTATTCGCCTTGCTCTTCGTTCCAAATCACTGCCCAGTACGGGGGAGGGGGGCAAAGAGAGATCGATAATCACTATTTAAGTATATCTGATCAGAGCATTTTAAAAATAATGTTCACATGTGTAGTGCTCCCACTCCTGATTTCTCTCACTCGCTCTCTCTATGAGCAATGCGGCATCACATAGGTTTTCATCAATTACCACAGCCGAGTAAAAACTAATCTCGAGTTCACCAAGTTGACCTCGACTGAACTCTTATTTTGTGTTATTCTCGACTAACCATTTTCTATACTAGTTGGTTTATTCGACCAATATTTAACATAAGCGCAGAAAGTTTAATTGGGACGACAGCTTTTGAAGAAAATGAACAGCAACCATATATAAATCAAACAATTTTACTTATGCAAGTAATTGAGGGGATTCCAAGGTCCATGCTAGTACAGCGCCAAATATCCCGTATGTATATATTTGTGTTCACAATACAAGCATGTACTGATGAAAGCAAAGTAACAAGTCGAAGACAATATATGATTCAATAAAACGTTTGTGTGCAGAGAACCGACTATGAAATAGTGTTCATTAAAACGTATACAAAGTGAGTGTATGTGGAATGATGTATGCGTGTGTATATGTGTGTGTGTATGTATGTGTATACGCAGAGACAAAGTGTCCATTAGGAATGTCTATAGTAGAAAGTCTGAGTATTGTTTGCGTGTAAGTTATTACATATCAGGAATGTGTCCTTGTGTGTAGTTATGGCAGCAATCAGCTCGAATAGGGAGAGATACCGTCTGGCTGATGTTATCTGTAGCAGGTCGTGAGAGAGAGAAAGGTGGGAGCGAGTCTGTGCATCTTCTTTATAAGGCAGATCAGGGCGGCCTATTGCATCATGACAAGGGGGAGATAAATCGAGTTTGCCGCCACGTGGTTGTATGCGTGTGTAATTGTGTTTGAGAAGAGAGTTAATGCTACATAATAAAAAAAAATGATTTTCAAAACGTAAGGTGTGTAAATGGTAAAAGGTAAATCTACAGATAAAGGGTTTACAGACTTATGTGTTGAAGAAATGCCCTTTTAACAAGTGCGTCACATTTTGGCCCCCAATGTATAGCAGTTGTTGGCTCTTCTGTCGTAGGGTGGAGGGACGCTCTTGAAAATAACGTCTTCGGCTTGGTGTCATAAGACAGGCATCCGTTAATCAAAATCGATCATAGTAGTGGAAAAGAGAATAAAAAAGAGCATTTGTCTTGCATATACCTCCCCTCTAAGAGGAGTTCTAATGTCTCACAAGTCACAACCAATTAAAATACATTAACGTTCATAACCTCCCTTACTGTGATCTTGCCTGTCTGAGGAAATGTTGCCCATAAACAAGTTCGTTCATACCCCGACAAAGGACCGAAAAGAAACAATAGTTGAAGACAAGAAAAGGTTTATTCGCCTGGGATCGTCTGTTCTCAATCACTGATTAGTGGGGAGGGGAGGGGAGGAGACAGAGAGCGACGTCGGCAATTCCTTGTTAATCACATTTTAACATGTCATATTTGAAATTAAGTATTTATGGGTTAAGCATTTTACTTCAGTTTCATGATGTATCCATTCATCAAAAATATTTTAATATATTCCTGAACAATGGTATGCATTTCAATAAATATTCATTTTTTATGCAAATGTATAGCATCGTTCAGGAATAGATTATTTATTTAACTAAATGTAAGTTAATCAAAGTTTGTTTCCCTAAGGCTTTTTTCAAATTCCTCGGCCTAACATTAAGAGGTAACATGAATTGGAACAAATACATTGAAGACATTGCCAAGGCTGCTGCAAAGAAAGTAGGCTCCTTCTACCGTGCTAGTAAACTTCTCACACTTGACATTATCCTATATCTCTACAAAGCCACCATCTACCCATGCATGGAGTATTTTTGCCTCATCTGGGCTGGTGCATCATCCACTAGTCTCTCCCTCTTAGATAAGGTCCAAAAAAGAATCGCCAACTTAATAGGTCCCTAACTATCCACCAAGCTCCAGCCCCTGTCCCATCGCTGTAATGTTGCATCCTTGTGCCTGTTTTACAAGTACTTCAATGGATTGTGCTTTGATTAACTTGCTACTCTAGTGCTCTCTCGATGTAAATACACTAGACAAACCCGACAATCAGCTAAGTCCCATCCATTCACTGGGGAGGTCCTCAGTGATTGGCCCCTGCAGCCATCAACCTCCCACCACGCTACTGGTCAAGGGTACATCTAGCATTAAAAACGGGTCAAGGGTACATCTAGTATTAAAATAATTTTGAATAATGGATAAACTATGCATCTGCAGTAAATTGTTAAAATGAAGCAAGTTTATTATTTTTTATTGTTATAAAGTTCTTTCTGAAAAAACATTGAGTCTATTATATGTACAAAGTCTGCTGCTTTGACTCGGCTCTGTTTCAGAATTCACATCGAAGTAACCGTTTCTGAGAAGTTGATTTTATGTCGTCGTCGTCATCATCATCATCATCATCATCATCATCATCATCATCATCGGTTTAACGTCCGTTTTTCATGCTGGCAGGCATTAGTCGGCTTTAAGAAATTCACCAAAGTAGCCTATCTCTGGTCAGGTCTTTATTTACCACTCTTTCCCTCAGGTATATTTTTATTACTTCCTCCTGTGATTTTCTTGGCCTTTCCCTGTGAACTGAACCTTCTACCTCAACTGTTCTACATCTACTAACGTAAGAACTCTAATCCATTTTTTCAACGTGGCCATACCAGCGAAGTCTATTCTTCTGCACATATCGTCCTATACTGTTAAGATTTAATCTTACTTTTTTATTACTTAATATCGATGTTTCGAATGTCGTATAGAAATAAATTTTCTATAAAACTTTTGTAAATAACATTGATATTAAAGGGTAAAAAACATTCATTCCACTTCATAGATGGATCACACATTTTGAATTTTAACGTCTACGTTTTCTTCAAATTAGTCATCTTGAGAAAGTCTTTGAATAAAGACAATACGTTAATGAATATATAGACAATTTTCAGTTTTCCATCATATATATATATATATATATATATATATATATATATATATATATATATATATATATATATATATATATATATATCAACATCTTGGATATCTTTCCTGAATATGTTTTAAATTGTATGACTTGGATAAACTGTATAGCTTTAACAAAAAAGTATATTTTGGGCTGATATATTTAATGTTTTATATACTTTTATGTATTTTTATATATATTTTTATATATTTTAAAAGTTTATTTTATTACCTGCAGTAATGTCATTGCGGTAATGGCCCTCTGAGGAGAAGAATTTTCTTTGAAAACTCCTGAGTTAAGGACTTTAAGGTACTTTGCCTGAACTTTGAATTCTAATAAAATTTGATTTGCACCTTATTTTATTATTTCATTTTATATTATGCTATATATATATATATATATATATATATATATATATATATAATTAAAGTTCAGAGATTATATCTTTAGTTGTATCATAAGGAAAAAAAACAAAAAAACATTGATTCAATTATATAAAAAATGACGCACTCCATATCTCTATGATATAAGTGAATACTGCCGGTGAGATTTAGCTCAATCATTAGGACTTTAAGTCAAACAGAGCTCAGATATTATATTAGATGAGATTATTAAAAAAAAATGTACACAATAATATTTGAATTTTTTAAACATTGCAAAATATTGATTATATCATAAATTTTGTATTCTACTGACTTATATATATATATATATATATATATATATATATATATATATGTCTACATTGATTCTTACTCAAGATGAAGTGCAAGTCTTCTGCTTATTCAATTACTTTCCTCATGATTCTTGTTGATTTTATTAATCTTGACATCTGGATGCCTTTGATCTTTCCTTGGATCTCCATGACTTTTCAACATTTTGCACCAATGCCAAATCCTTGCCAATAAAAATGGTCACATAAGTTTTTCACTTCTCTGGCCACAGATATTTTGGTTTCTCCTGTTTGTTTCACCATCTCATTCACTCATTCAGACAAATTAATCTTCTTAGCCAAGCCGAAATAATCTGTGTGCACTTAAGTTTTATTAACTACAACTGTTTTTTTGTTTTGTCGGCTTCTCATGCATGTGATATATTTGATAAATTTGAATCCCACTGATTTGCAACATTGCTGCTGTTAGTAATTACATGCGTTAATTTCACTATGATGTGGTTTACCATTTCATTTCTTTGTCCACACAGTCTACATTTACTGTTTTCCTGGGCCTTATTTATGTTGACTTTTATGTGGTTTGTTCTAGTTGTGTTGTTTTATGCAGTTGTCAGTAGTAATGCTGTTTCTCTTAAGTTTTCTTTTCCACAGTCATGTGAATGTTTTCTTTAGTCTATCTTGTATAGTTGCTTCTCTTCCTATTTTTCTTTTTCTCGACTTTTTGTTTCCCATTTCACTCTTTTCTGTATTGATTACTAGTAATAATCAGCCTCTCTATATTTTTTTTTATGTACTTCTCTAGTTTTTTAATTATGTTGTCTATGCAATCTTCAATACTTTTGAGTCCTCTTCCCTCTTTCATTTTAACATAGTGTCAGTCAGAATCATCCTTTGCTTGCAGTGTGTTGTGCATCGTCATCAGTTATTTGATCAAGATTCCCAAGTTCTTCTTTTGCTCAGTTTATGAAGGTTCCGGAGTTTCTTACCAGTGATACTGCCAAAGTGTTGATTACTTTTATTAGGTTTCTATTATATAATTTATTTTCAAGGAGCTTTCTTGTTCTTCTCATGTAACTGTTTTTAATCATCTCATTAATCTCTGTTGATTTGGTGATGTCCGCTTCTAGGTTGCCCAGGTATTCATAATTGTTGTATTCACAAAGTGCCTTCATAACTCATCAATTTATTAGTTTTATGCGTTTCATTGTTTTGAATTTTCCATTTTTCCATTATAAATTCCATTTTTATATCCTGACTAAAAATTTTAATTGTATTTACTTGTGTTTCTAGCTCTTTTTTTTTCTGATAGTTTCAGATCACCCATATAAATGAAGTGATTTATTTTTTCCTTTATGTCTGTACATTTTTACCCTGCATTACATCTCCTGAGTATGTTAATGAGTGGCATCATTGCTATGAAAGACAGTAGAGGAGATAGGGTGTCTCCCTGAAAAATGCCTCTCTGTATCTTTATCTCTACCAGATCTTGTCCTCAAACTATCAGTTCCAGTCACCGTTTTACCATTGCTTTCTTCCTAAAATTTACAGTTTTATCTGCCATTTTAAATAGCCATCTGTTATTCTTATTATTTCTTGCTAAGTATGGGTTTTCACACGAGTCAGTACCAGTGATTGTTCATCAGCAAAAACAAAAGGTGTTCCTGAAGTTTGAGTAACAGATCTCCCCCAGATACCTTGTACTCGCTATTTCCTTTGAGAACAACAGCAAATTACTTTGCGTTCTCGTAACGGCCCTTTACCATTGAATTCTCACTGATTGGTTTTCTCTGGAATTTGAGTGACAATAAACCTCCTCAGGATTCCAGTACTCTCCGTGTCTGTCCAGTGTGTTTCCTCCTCAGTCGTTCCATACCATTCATAAGCATTTTCTGCATTTCTTTTTTTTTGTTTGTTTGATTTTTTGTTTGTTTGTTTGTTTAATTTTTTTTTTTTTTTGTTTATTTAAATTTTTTTTTGTTTATTTAATTTTTTTTTTTGCTTATTTAATTTTGTTTTTGTTTGTTTGATTTTTTTTTTTTTTGTTTGTTTAATTTTTTTTTTTTGTGGCGGAGAGAGAAGGAAGTTAGGTGATGGGATTTTTCTTATATATCTTCCATGGCAGTTTCAGTTCCCTTGGGTTCGTTTTATTTTATTTTCTATATTTATAGTTACGTTTATGCATCACTATTCTATTTCAACCTAAGAGTGGTGGTTGGTGTCACCTGACCATATGGGTTGGTTTCTGCACTCGAGGATTTTTCTTAACATTTCAGCTGTTCTCATCAGTGCCCTTGTTTGTATGGTGTCAATCCTTCCTTTTATTCCAATTTCTCCAAGGCTTTTTTTTTTATAAATTATTATTTCTTACTCACTAGGAGTTCCTACGCGAGTCATTGCTAGTGATTGTTCACCGCAAAAAAGGTGGTCTTCCCAGGAGTGACAAATCTACCCAGATTTACAATACTCTCTGCTTTTTGCGATCTCTGCTGAAAATCACTTCCCGCTTTTGGAATAACCATTTATTATTGAGTTCTTGCTAATAACGGCCGTTGGCATTCTCAATAGTCCAGTTCTCTCTGTGCCCTTCTAGTGGAGGTTTTTATGGTGTCTTCCCTCCTCGGCCTTTCCATCCTCCTAGACTATTCATAACCATTATCTATAACACAAACCGATGCTGACGCAAAATGTTTTTTTTTTGTTTAATTTTGTGGTGTAGGGGAAGGGGTGTCAGATTATAGGACTTTTCAAATCAAATGAAATCAAATTTATTGGCAAAAAAGAGCAAAGTGCAACAAGCCATGTAAAATGACAGAAGATGTGTACATCTATATACCGTCTGAATGTTTTATCCAAAGTGACTTTAATCTTGGATATGATAGACATGGTCACTAACGAAAGTAGAATCACGGACAGAGAACGCTACTTTTCTTCTAATGAGACGAAAGCGACAGCGGTACATCTTTTGCTGGTGTGAATAACTTTTCGAAAGGTATATTTAAATTTTGGCAGATGTTTTACATCAGCAATGCGTCCCCGCGCATCCTTCACTGCTCAAGTGATGAGTAATTTTTTTTTATGGAAGTCGCTCCAGACAAGGCATAAAGCCACTCGATGTTAGGAGCTAAAAAAAAATTACTACTTCAAGGTAAAAAACTAGCCAACGATAAGTGTTAGATGGATAGATTCCGACCTAGAAAACAGAAATTCTTCCCTTTTTGTCAGAAACATCGCTCATGGAATGTGAGGACTAAAGGACAAAATAAGGGAAGCAAGACTTACGAGGGACGTTCAATAAGTAATGTCCTGACCCACTTCCAGTTGTCTGATCTAGATGAAATTTTGCATGCGTAATGATTTATATCTGTATGGGTTATGTTGCAAAGAACAGCTCTGAACTAATTGTGGTTTCTGATTTACAGGTGTTTGAACTGAGTCAGGTGTGAAATGGAGCCAGTTGAGTGTCGCGCAGTGATCCGGTTTTTGTATTTTAAAGGACGCACATCTAAGGAGACTTTTGATGAAATGAAAGAAACTTATGGTGATGATGCCTCATCATATGACCTTTTAAAACGCTGGCATCGTGAATTCACACATGGCCGGAAGTCTGTGGAAACAGCTCCCAGACCTGGTTGTCCCTCTTCTGCCATTGATGAGGCATCTGTCCGTCAAGTTGAGGCTGCCATTTTGGAAGGTCGACACATTACTATTCGCCAAATAGCCCAAGAGGTCAAAATTAGTACAGGGTCTGTGGAAACTATCATTCATGACCATTTGCATATTCATAAGGTGTCTGCCAGATGGATTCCAAGGTTGCTCACACCTTTCCAGAAGCAAGAACGCGTCGAGTGCTCGAGGATGAATTTGGAGATGTGTCAAGAAGATGAGTCAAAGTTTTTCAAAAGACTGATTGCACAGGATTAAACTTGGGTCCATCACTATGATACAGAGACCAAAGTCCAGTCAATGCAGTGGAAGCACTTGGACTCACCACCTCCAAAGAAGGCAAGGGTGCAGCCCTCCGCTGGCAAGGTCATGCTCACAGTCTTCTGGGACCAGGACAGAGTAGTGATGACAGATTTCCTGGCAAAGGGTACCACAATTACAGAAGCCAATTACGCTTTACTTTTGATGAAATTCAGAGAAGCTATCAAAATCAAGAGGCGGGACAAGATCAGCAAAAGTATCCTCCTCCTGCAGTACAACGCTCCGGTCCACAAATCGCATGTCGCCAGATCAGAAGTACAGGTGTGTGGCTATGAAATCCTTCCCCAGTCCCCTTACTCTCCTGACCTTGCACCCTTCTGACTTTCATCTCTGTCCAGCTATGAAGTTGTTTTTGAAAGGAAAGCGTTTCCCAGATGATGCAGCCTTGATTTCTGAAGTTACGACGTGGTTGGAGGACCAACCTGGGTTGTTCTACAAAAACGGTGTCCAGAGCTGCATCAAACGATGGGAGAAATGCATAACTCTGGGTGGTTCCTATGTAGAGAAAAACTAATAACTGTGCCAAGTTTCATTAATCTACTACTATGGGAAATGGGTCAGGGGCATTACTTATTGAACGCCCCTCGTACGAGGCTACCGAAAATAAACCCAAGGTCCACTTTCTACTCTCCTATCGAAATTATCCAAACATCAGCGGCCATGATGCATCAAGCGCTGCCTTTAACTGTTTGGTCGTCTTACATATTTATCTTAACAGTTTCAGTTTCCTTGCATTATTATTATTCGTAGTAGTAGTAGTATTAGTAGTATTAGGAGTCGATTAATGTTTACTGTTTTTCATAGTAGTAGTATTAACATGCTCATTCATGCCAGATAGACAAAAAATTCTTAATTACCTTAGAGATAAGTAATGCTAGTCTGTTTCTTGGAAGTTTGTTATTAATAGTTCCTTTAATACGAAGTACATACTTAATTCTGTTTCGATATAAACATATTGTTTCCATCCGAGCATGTTCTTAAAAAAAATTGTAGTTTTGATCGATTTTATCGATTTTATTATGTAATCCTATCGATATTTTATTTTTGATTAGTACAATTAAAGAAGGGGGCTGAGGCTCATTCTCACACAGAGAACTACTCTTTTTGCCACTCATTAAGATCGGATTTTATTTAATGAGGCATTCTTTGTATGCATCAGTATCAGACGTGTTTTGATTGGATAATTATTTTTCAAGTGGACGTCATCTTGTTTATCTGCAAAAAATGGTATCAATTTTAAAGTGGTTAAAAAAATGAATACATTATCATGTATTTTTATTTTTATTTATTTTTAATATAATATATATGATACATATTTTCTTTAATTAATTTTGAAATTCTTACAGTTCTTACTATATATTATTTATTACAATCATATTATTCATAGAAGAACAATGTAAGAAAAATAGAAATGATTCACACATTCCAAACTTCATTGACGATTAAGGGGGTCAAATTTTAATATTTTTTACATTTAAAATAATTTAAATAAGGAAACTGAAAACTATTTACTTTGTTTACTGCAATAATCTTTTGTTATTGTTTTGAAAATTTACTTTAAACATTATAGATTTTTAAAAAATTCAAGAAATTTAATTAAAAATAACTGGCAAGCATTAAAAAATCAAAATTGTAATTTAAGTTTGAGGTTTAACAGGAAGTGTTCAACACTAAACTGTAATTACAACTTAGATTTTTAATCGGCACATGTTCGTCTTTGTCCACTGTCCGTTTTTCACAACTTTTTACTGACTATTTTTTTTTTCTTTTTTCGGTGTACACTTATCTATCAGGCTTCTAGAGAATTCTGGGGGTTTTGGAAAAAAAATTCAAATATTTTACATTTTAGGATGGGGGATCAGTTTCCAATGTTAATTCAACGTAGACTGATCCCCCTCTTTTTGACCATCTCAATTTTTAAAAAAATCTTTTTCGGTGTACAATCATCTATCATGTCAGTAGAGAATTTCGGAGTTTTGGAAAATAAATTTCACAAAATTGAGATTTTAAGACGGGGGATCAGTTTTCAATGTAAATTCAACGTAGACTGATTCCCCTCTTTTTGACCATCTCAAATTTTTAAAATTATTCTTCTGTTTACAATTACCTATCATGTCGCGAGAGAATTCCGGGGTTTTTGGAAATAAATTTTTTTAAATTGAGATTTTAAGACGGGGATCAGTCTTGTTTGTCTTTTACCATAGTCCGTTTTTCACAACTTTGTACGTCTTAACATCTCAATTTTTTGAAATTTCTTTCCAAAACCTCCGGAATTCTCTCGCGACATGATAGGTAATTGTAAACAGAAGAATAATTTTAAAAATTTGAGATGGTCAAAAAGAGGAGGATCAGTCTACGTTGAATTTACATTGAAAACTGATCCCCCGTCTTAAAATCTCAATTTTGTGAAATTTCTTTCCAAAAACCCCGAAATTCTCTACTGACATGATAGGTAATTGTACACCGAAAAAGATTTTTTTTTTAATTGAGATGGTCAAAAAGAGGGGGGTCGGTCTACGTTGAATTAACATTGG
>OY744530.1:80010921-80168421 GCA_963556195.1 Sepiola atlantica
TTTATATAATATCAACAATGTGTGCATATGCAGATTGTTAGACACGTTTTCATCTGTACTTATCCGGCCACATATATAAACACAGCAAAGCACAGTTATATGCAGGGATGCTCTATATAAGTTATTCTTAATAATATAAGCAGAACCAAAAAATATACATCATTGAATATTATCACAGACAGTTTGAATATTCAAAGGAATTGTCCAAAAAAAGTCGGTTCTATTTGTGGAGAAAAAGAATCTTCATAAAGCTTGAGTATAACAAATAATAGGTTTGGGAATATACATTCATTGTCTTCATAACACTGTCCAATATCTATCTGTCTATCTATCTATCTGTCTATCTATCTATCGTTTATATCTACTTACAAGTGTGATATATACATGAATTGCTATATGTGAGAAGCACTAGACCAAATACAAAAAAAAAAGAATAATATACATTAAAAAAAACATAAACATATTTTTACAAATATAAATATATATGTATATATATATAGCGAGAGAGACATTATATACATTTGTTTTCAGGAGATAAATTTTGGATTCTTTGATTATAAATTTGATCTACAACTCAATCAAAATAACAGGTAAGTAGATTCTTTACTTATCCTTTAAACTAAACTTACTCTTTATCTGTATTGAAAATTCAAATATTAAAAGCACACACACACGCAGATACATATATATATATGTAATCTGGGTTGATATCAATTATAATTGATATTTGTATTGTGTGTATGTGCGCGTGCATGCATATATGTCTTTATGAAATTAAGTAAATTATTCAAGATAAAAGTTATTATATATATATATATATATATATATGAAAAAAGAAAAACCGAAAGTTGTTTATATGTGGATCGACGTTTCGTCTTTATTGTTCAAAGACTTTTTCAAGATGACTGGAATAAAGACACTACGTTGATGAACTTTCGGTTTTCCTTTTTTCATAACGTTGGATTATTAATTCCACAATTACCATCATATATGAAAATCAACTTCCCAAAAGCGGAAGCGAGACAAATCAAGACAGCAGACCCTAAACACACAAATGATTCAATATCCTTTCAGATAGAGATTTAAAATATAACAGTGTGACTTGTTTTTAAATGTAGCATATTATAACTTCATTATAATCCACATTTTTTAATTTATTATTGTTATATATAACAATAATAAATTTTCTGTACCATCAATGTTGGTAAATGTTCTATACTACAAATGTGTATATTTAAAAAATGGGCAGAAACAATTGTTTGCAAATAAAATGTTTGTTTGAATGCACTAAGATTATATCATTTTAAATTAAAAAGCTCTAGTAGTATTATACACTATTGAGCTACTATATAAACCTTTGCGCGAACTTCAAGAAATTTATATATATATATATATATATATATATATATATATATAGTAAGCTATGAAAATATATTTATGGCAATTAAGCTACACAAAGGCTCCCGCGTTTCATCCCCGGGGGGAATTTTCAGGCTGCCTGAAGATCCCCCCCCCCCCCCGAAACTGAAAATTGATACATAAAAAAATTATAACTCCTTATAAAATTTTATGTGGATACATGAAATTCTAATATATATATATATATATATATATGGGAGTAATATCATGTTGAAGTTTTATTTCAGGTTCAATCTTACAGAATTTGCTAATAAATATCAAATTATATTAAAATACAAATTTATATTATAATGGACCGATACAAGAGAACAACTCTATGCACATTTTATACAGAGCAAAGTTTATGAATACAAGATAAAACTGAAAACGTATCAGATAATAAGTTTATTTCGACCTTAGTTGGTCGTTCTCAAATCTGGAGTGTACATAATTCACATCTTTACTGGAAGTTGACTCCTCGCAGAACAAGTGTTTAGCTGGAAATTTATTTTTTACACACACAAATATATATATATATATATATATATATATATATATATATTATGAGAGAGGCCTCCTTTCAGTCTCAAGAGAGAATGGATCCCCCCTGGAAGGGTGTCTCTGCAGGGAGTTTACAGTGAAGCAAGGGTTATCTAATACCAACCACATCTTTTCTGAACCGGCATTGCTTGAGTTCATTAACAAGGAGAAATCCAGATAAGCTGGGAAAGACTGGTGATATTTCAAATTTTTCCTTTTTCTAGATGAGTTGCACAACCAAATCTCTTGACAGTCTCGTCTACCCGACTATTTAATCCATAGCTGGAAGGGAGATATATGGATTCATACCTTTTCCAAGGTATTAGTGAAAGTGATGCAGTAGCCTAAACAGGACTCGAACCAGTCATGCCGAGCTCACAGTCCGCACCTGGAACCACTACATCACGTCACACACACACACATATATATATAAGAAAATGAATGATGAACATAAAAATTGGATAAAATTTATCAGATCATCAATTAATTCAAACAAGGAATATAAAAAAACTTTCTTTTCCTTAATTCATGGATTAAAAAAAAAAAAAGCTCTTATCAGAAGAATAAATTAGTATTACTGTTTAGCAAATATTTGAAAATATAAGAAGTTACAAGCAAAAAAAAGCAAGGTATATATCTCGTTAGTTGAATCGTAACCGTTTTGTTTCTGACCATGTGATACTACTCTGGCGCTGAACTAAGCCGAGTACACAAATTTCTATCGTGATAATCTTAGTAGCGGTTAATCTCTCGATATCCCTTTCAGTTTTTATTGATTTTTCTATCTGTTAATCTCTTAACTTTAATCTCTTCATATTTATCGTTTGGTTCCTCTCTCTCTCTCTCTCTATCTCTCTATCTCTCTCTCCATCTCTATCTCCATCTCTCTCTCCATCTCTCTCTCCATCTCTCTCTCCATCTCTATCTCCATCTCTCTCTCCATCTCTCTCTCCATCTCTCTCTCCATCTCTCTCTCTCTCTATCTCTCTATCTCTCTCTCCATCTCTCTCTCCATCTCTCTCTCCATATCTCTCTCCATCTCTATCTCCATCTCTCTCTCCATCTCTCTCTCCATCTCTCTCTCCATCTCTCTCTCTCTCTATCTCTCTCTCTCTATCTCTCTCTCTCCATCTCTCTCTCCATCTCTCTCTCTCTATCTCTCTCTCTATCTCTCTCTCCATCTCTATCTCCATCTCTATCTCCATCTCTCTCTCCATCTCTCTCTCCATCTCTCTCTCTCTATCTCTCTCTCTCCATCTCTCTCTCCATCTCTCTATCTCTCTCTCTCTATCTCTCTCTCTCTCTATCTCTCTCTCTCCATCTCTCTCTCCATCTCTCTCTCTCTATCTCTCCATCTCTATCTCCATCTCTATCTCCATCTCTCTCTCCATCTCTCTCTCTCTCTATCTCTCTCTCTCTATCTCTCTCTCTCCATCTCTCTCTCCATCTCTCTCTCTCTATCTCTCTCTCTATCTCTCTCTCCATCTCTATCTCCATCTCTATCTCCATCTCTATCTCCATCTCTCTCTCCATCTCTCTCTCCATCTCTCTCTCTCTATCTCTCTCTCTCCATCTCTCTCTCCATCTCTCTCTCTCTATCTCTCTCTCTCTCTATCTCTCTCTCTCCATCTCTCTCTCTCTATCTCTCTCTCTCCATCTCTCTCTCTATCTCTCTCTCCCTATCTCTCTCTCCATCTCTCTCTCCATCTCTCTCTCTCTAATTGTTAATCGATCAACCCATCAATCTAGCTATACGAATAACAAATATCCCTGTATTAAAAGAATTATGTAACAACTTCACGTGTGCCTGTGTGTATTTCTCGTGTCAGCGTAACTTTGATAATTACACATTAATTTTTTTTTTCTTTTTACTATTAATCGAATATTTATTGAAATCAAAATTTAATAATGAAATTTTAAAAATACTAATTAAAAAAAAAATTTAATTAAGAAATTAAATTCACTAGTATGCATTTCGGATTATTCATAAACAAGTCAGCCATTTCAATGTTTTCTTAATAATAGAAGAAAAGACTTTATGGCCGTTAAAAACTTGAAAGGAATCTAGAAGCATTTAAACTGTCGAATAGAAAGTCATTTCTTGATTTAAAATTCTTAGCAAATCCTCATTTATTAAAAAAATTGAAGTTTGGGAAACTATTTACACGCAATAATTTCATAAATAAAGATTAAAACAACATTAGCTTAAAATTAGTTATAGTTTCATAGCAGTTTGTATTCAATTAATAATTTAATGACCAAACGATACCTTAATAATTAAATGGTTAAATGGTTTGAATTAGGAAAAGTGAGTTTGCAAAGCACGTTAAATATCTTTAAAAAATTAGACAAAATTAAAAATTAGCCTCTTTATGTTCGCTATACCCTCCCCCCTCTCGCTAATTACAGATTAAATAGTATTTCGGCTTGTGGTGATATTCCTTTTTGTTTATTCAAATCGTTTTCTTTTTTCTTTTCTTCATTGATTTCGACTGTTAATAAACAGTGATAGACGACTTGTAGAATAAGAGTGGGAGGTGATAGACAGTTCGTAAGAGATGGGTCGCTTGATGAGTTAATTACAACTTACAGTTAATTAGACAATTAAAATGGAAATATTTAAAAACCTAACGCAATCCCAAAACTGAGGAATATTTTAGCATTTATTTTGTGTGATTAAAATATTGGGAAACAAACCTTAATTAACTCAACTTAAGTATAATATATATATATATATATATATAACGAAAGAGTGCCGTAATTGTACCGAAGTTTTTTGTTTTAAAAAAATGATTGGTAAGGTGAATAAAATGTTGGTCATTGAAATGTAGCAAAATATTGCTAATTTTTATATATGCTCTGTTATATGTTAACAATCATCGAGCTTTAACTGTTGAGACGTTGGTATATATAAAGAATAAAAATTATATGAAAAATCATATATTTTCACACATCTCTCTTTCTCATATATATATATATATATATATATATGTGTGTGTGTGTGTATGTATGTATCCGTTTTTAAATCTTATATGTTTATTATTAAACAAAGTAAAATTGTGATGTCCACTTAATTGCTTCAATTTTGTAATATTGATTTTCTTTTTAATGACTAAAAATATCCAATACCTCAAATCAATAAATCGGTCACTGTTCGGCTTGCACTTTAAAATTTGGCTTTCGTGATAGCACATTGCAAAGCAACTGTAATAATTGAACTCGGCTGCAAATAATGACAAAATCTACCGCATTTGTTATTATTGTACTACGGGTATCTAAACTTTAGAATAGAAAGACATTTAGTCAGAAGGTAAATTAAATGACAAAGTTCTATTCTAACATTTGATATCAACTTCATTGATCATCTTCGATCAACAAGTAAAAGAAAGGTGTTAGTAATTAAAAGGCTAAAAGTTCATGTATCTTAATGGAGAAAGTTGCTATTGAATTTCCTTGAGTCAATACAAAGAAAAATGTTATCATAGATCCATAAGAGAAGAATATTATAACCGTTTGTATGCAGGTAGTATTGAGTAAGTTTGTGAGACTAGCAGACTTCGTATTATTATTATTATTATTAAGTAAGTCCACATGGCGAAGTGGCGTCATCTTTATAAGTTAAATCCATGTGCCGATGCCGATAGCAATAGTCTAAAGGCAGGTTTCGTTTGCGCGCCAATAAGAAGTCTGATAGGTGTTCTGAGTGACGTGGGTTAGTTTGGGCATCTTGGCCCTCTTGTTAAGCACGGATGCACCTCCTTAAATAACATTCCAGAACAAGTGCTCGGCTTGCAGGAGAGATTGTTTCTGATTAGTTAAATCCCGATATAGGGAACCAATCGAAATTGAGTATTTACTCCAATTAGTGTCATGCATTCAAATCAGCAAATAGTGAATGATGTTAGACATCGTTATTCGGAGGTTGTTGTTGTTGTTGCTATTGGAGCAACAGACTTGTGACAAAAGAATTAAGACTGATCATAGTTTTTTTTTTCTTTAAATAAGAACTAAATGGATTGACCATAGTCGAGAGTGCCCTTTTCATTGGCTACTGCACAAAGATGTAGGGGAGGGCGCCACTCCTTTCTCAGGATTACTCCACTTACCTTTGATCCTCATCTTATAATGCTGAATATTCATCAAGGCGGCATCAAGTACCATTTTTTTAGTCTTTGGTATGACAATACCAAGGATTAACCCCTGCTGTCTCGGCCCATTATCGAACACTTTAACCATTCTGCCACGGTAGGCTCCCTCTACAAGGCTAGAAAACTTCTTACATCTGCCAGTATCTTATATCTCTATAAAATCACCATTCGCACATGCATGGAGTATTGTTGCCATATCTGTGCTGATGCACCAACCATGAGTCACTCCCTTTTGGACAGGTTGCAAAATAGAATTTCTAACCTAATAAGTCTCGTGCTGTCTTCCAAGCTCCAGCCCCTGTTGCATCGTTGCATCCCTGTGCTTCTGTGCTTGTTTTACAAGTAATTTCCTGAAATGTGCTCCAATGAACCTACTGCACTTGTACCCTCCCCCCAACGTAAATACCTTCGAACCACCCGATTAGCAGCAAAATCCAACCCCTTTATTGTCGAGGTCCCTAGATGCCAGGAGGTTTTCTACTATGATAGCTTCTTTCCTCGGACCGCTTGCCTTTGGAATTCCCTCCTTGCTCCCTGTTTCCTCAACCTTACAAACATGTAGAAATGAAAATGTAATGTGAACAAAGATCTTGCTGAGCATCGCTCCAGCCAGGTAACCCCTTTCCCCCCAAAAAATCTGACTCGTATTACAGTAGTCCCTTACGCTTCAGTGGTAATGTCTTGTTTGATGTGAATAAAAGTAAAAAAAATAATAATATTGGGGGAGTGCTATTAGTCTAATGGATATCGTCACGGAATATAGTATCTGATATGCCGAGTTCGAATCCTATCTGATCTATTATAATCAGTTACACACCAATACTGCTGAGAAATGGATAAAACCATAATTCTCCCTTCTAGCTTTGAGTAAACCTGTGTTCATTTACTTGTATACAATGAATCGTTTACAGTATTTCATAAAATGGTTGATTCGCCATAGGAAAAAATTAACCAAACAAAGGAGGCATTATGGATGGGACATAAACATTCTCCTCAGTCAAGAAGGATTTTTCTTCTTTCGAGGACAGGACAGAACAGATATTACACTTTGATCCCAGCCAACAGGCTAAGAAATTGAATTTTTTTACTCGTATTTATTTATCTCCTCTGCAGGATGTTAGACACAAGGTCAAGTGGGTTTAGAAAAGCCAGCACACTAGGTGAAGTGCATTCTGGCCCATAAAATGCCTGAGCAGCCCCGTCAGCATTCCCAGGTAGGAGTGCCTAAAGTGATTAGCAATAAACTAACCCCTTGTTTGAGAAAAGGTAAAGCCTAGGAGTGTGGACCCTTTAGGACTAAACAGAACCATGCCACTGTCTGACTGATTGTCAAAGGATAAATATTCGGTTGAGGTAAAAGTGTGTGCACTGTGTTAAAATAATTGGTACTTTTATAGAGAACGACCCGCGTTTCCGTGACTTGACGTCGTTAACATTCAGGCAGGTTACGGAAGCGCCCGAGAGTTGCCGAGTCGAACACTGCCAGACAATAATTCATGATAGTGGCAAATAACAAAAGTTAGACGAAGAAAATAAAAGATCTATAAAAATAATACAGCTATAAAATATACATCTATAAAAATAAAAAAACGAAAAAAACATAGCTAAACAACTGTTATTAATTAGATGGTTTGTTTTTTTTGTCAAAGGAACATTGTTAAGTAAATGTTGTTAAATAAAATGTTTTTTTTGTGCAACGAAAAGTTTCGAAAAATTATTTTTTTTTTTATAGAAAAAAAACACCGAAACAACTGTTTTTAAGCAATTTTCTTTGTTTTTTTTTTTTCATTTTTTTTTCTTTTCTTACATTTTATGGGTTAGGGTTAGGGTTTTCTATTAGAACGAACAACGAAATAACTTTTTTTAAGCCATTGTTTTTTTTTTTTCCAATGTTTTTTTTCTTTTTAACATTTTTAGAGTTAGGGGTTAAGGTTGGGCCTCTGAGTTGAGGAGATTGAACGCGCTGACACAGATCGTAGAAATTCATTTTTTTCCATAAGTTATCAGCTACCTGCTGAAACCTGATTGGCTAATAGTTTCGGCAACTTTCGGGCGCTTCCGTAACCTGCCCGAACGTTGACAACGCGAAGTTATGGAAACGTGGGTCGTTCTCTATATAAGTACCAAATAATTAAATGGTGTGGAAGTTCTGCCGGATCATTCCGACGTTGTTGCATCTAATTACGATTAATACAACATTTTACGAAGAGTTGCTAAATTGAGTCTTTCAATGAAGTTTAAGAAGCCTGTCAAGAATTCTTTGATTCAAAGCCGAAGAGTTGGTATTTTGATCAATTTCAAAAGCTTGCAGCTCGTGAACAATAGTTTTTATTTTAAAGAACAGTTGTTGTTTTTGAATAAATTCTTACATAATTAATCATTATTTTCATACGACACCAAGAATTTTCCCCTCAACTTAACAAAAAATTTTACAGAACCGAGATCTTTGTTAACGATCTCCCTCAAAATATTTCTTCAGTTTATTGACGATTAAAAAAAAAAAACAGCAAAAAAAAAACAGTTATAATCAGAGAAACATAAAAAAGGTGACAGTGGTGAAATGGATAATGACATCGACCTGGTGTGTCAGGTTCGAATCATGTCTGCTCCATCGCACCATTTTTTATTTATGTTTGCCACCTTCGCATGGTTCCTGCTGCAAGTGTACCATTCAAGAAAGAACCGAGGAAACCAATGCCAACAGCAGAATCGTTCTACCATGCTGATTCTCACGAATCTACTTTTTGATGACTAATTAGCTATAGTATTATTCACGGAGAGACAAACTATTGAACTAAACTTGTGTGAAAATGTCGACCTAAAATAAGCATACTAACATATTAAAAAATAATTGCTTAATCACAATGATTTCATATAAAAACATTGACAGATAACATATCACTCAACTAGTCCTGAGCATGACATATTCATGGTGCCAATAATAACAAATCCATGATTTTTATAAAGTACTAACCTTCAAATTGCACTTGTCAAAATTTTAGCTCAATCGGATTATTAGTTTACAAATTAGTTATTTAAGTGAAACTACTATTGTAAATTTTCAAAACATTGTAAAAATCTGAATTTCGTGCGTTAATAAAGCATTGCTTTCTGATGGGAAACTATACTGTTCATGCAAAGCTTGATAAGTGTTATTTAGACTCTGCTCTCTTGAAACAACGGTTAAAGGGCGGTATGCCGACTTTGAAAGTGGCTGTACGGTCTCAAATGATGCTAAACGTTCAGGTTGCCGAAATGCGGCAGTTGTCCGGTAAAATATAAAAACGGTAAAAAAAAACTCGTTTTGGCCGATCGTAAATTGAAGTTTTGGAAGATAGCAAAGGAGTTGACGATATCAGAAAGTAGTGTATTCACCATTTTGCATGAACATTTGTCAATGGGGAAAGCTGTGTTCAAAACGGGTGCTGCGTTTGCTCACAGTTGATAAAAACAACAACAACAACAACAACGCATCGATGATTAAGAACGTTGTTTGCAACTGTTTCAACACAGCAAAAAGGAGTTTTGCATCGATATGTAACAATGAATGAAATACGGATCTAATAATTCACTCCAGAGTCAAATCGGCAGTCAGCCGAGTGGACAGCAGCAAGTGAAAGCCGACCAAAGACGCAAACATAAGCAGTAAAAGTTTTGGTCTGTGTATATTTTGTTCATCGATCATCTTGAGAAAGGACGAACCATCAATAGCGAATATGATGTAGCATTACTGGTGCATTTGAAGGAAGAAATCGCCAAAATGGCCACAAATGAAGAAGAAAGTGCTCTTTGATCAAGACAAGGTACTGTCATAAGTCTGTCGCAACGATGGCAAAACTACATGAATTGCACTTCGAATTGCTTTTGCACCCATCCTATTCTTCAGATCTGGCCCCAACGACTACTGTCTGTTTGCAGACTTCAAAAATATGCTCCAAGGAAAGAGATTTTGCCCTAATAAAGAAGTGATATAAAAAAAAAAAACTGGGGCGTATTTTGAGGCCAAAGACAAATTGTTCTATAGAAATAGCATCAAATTGTTTTTTATAAAATAGCATCAAATTGTTTTTTATAAAATAGCATCAAATTGTTTTTTATAAAATAGCATCAAATTGTTAGAAAAGCTTTTGAATCAGTGTATCACTCTATAAGGAGACTGTTGATGAATGCAGTGAAATTTTGACTAAAAATTGTTTTATTAGCTAGACCCGGGACGAAGAATAGAATTTTGTCTTTTTTTCTATAAAAAGAACAAGAGATCTCCCAGGACTAGCTTAATCAAATGATTTTATTTGTTTCATAAACTTTATTTTCTATCTTTAATACTTGTTGGAGTTTTCCCCTATTTCCATGTCATAAGATTGCCCGAAAAGCATGACACCTAAACACAACAAATAACATTCATGAAAACATTTATTTTTTGTAATTTATCATCTAATATATAAAGTAAAGTCAGTCTGTTTCTGGAATCTTTATGGTTAATAGTTTTCTTCTTACATAACCAATGTTTTTCTTGTGGAACGTTCGCCCATGTTGTTAACAAAAAATGTATTTCAATTTAATTTCTTTCAAAAAATAATTTAACTGCCTTGGAAGATTTTTAAAAAAATTGATGCCATCTTAAATAATGACCTTGATAGCAGCAGCAGCTAGTAAATATTAAATGCTTATTACATAGCTCAGTTGGTAGAGTGTCACACTTAAGATCTAAAAGTCCTGATTTCAATCTCAGGCATTACCTCCTTCTTTGGAAGGTAGTGTAGTATATGTTTGTTCGTCATGATAGAATCCTTTCAGGCATTACTCCCTTTTTGGGGAATGGGATAGCATACGTCAAAAAGAAATTGTTACAATCGGCTGTTCATTAGCAAAGCTAACACTTACATTATATATATTAGCAAAATTATTATACCTGAGGGAGCATACTATTGCTAGTATGTATAAGAAAATTGTTTATTCATTTAGTATAGGAAAAAAAAAAACTGATTACACTATAGTCTTTCTATTTATATAGACATTTTACAATCATTTCGCGATAGGACCCTGACCCCACGCCTTCAACAAAATGCTCAAGAAATTACGAAATATGTGATAAGAAAAAAAGTTATTGCTTTCGGACAATGCCATGTTTCTTAGCTAGTTGGCAATATCTTTGTCTATCTTACATGTGAAAGTTTAAACTAACTCGTTCACGCATAAATACAAAAAGTAATTACATATTGTTAATCAATCTGTTTACTCAATGGCAGGATCTAATTATCTGTATTTGAACAAACCTTATTTCTTTGTTTACATACATTGTCAATCATTCTTTTTACAAATCACTAAGATATATCCACACACACACACACACACACCAAAATCTATACACTCTTTGAATCGTTCTAACTCATTCAATTTACTGATTTTGACTTGCAAACAAGATTGATAGAAAAATAAAAGAGTAAGAATACACATTTAAACATCCTGACAGTAAAATTTTGTTTGGGGTAATTCCATTTGCATATGAAACCAGTTTTAAAATTTTAAAATGCTTAACGTAATACAATTCATCCTGTGACCCCTAATTCTGGTGTCCCAAAATTTAAATTGTTAACGTTTCTCCTGGAACTGCAATGTTTCGTTCTTTTTACGTCTGACTTCACATGTGCATTCTCGACTGCTTTTTTAAATTCTCTTCTTTTCTCCAGCTTTTTTGTTCATTTGTTTTTGTCACCTGAAGATGATTCGACGAAAAATCGAAAACGTTCATTATATATGTGGAACATACATTATTATTTTTTTTTGATTTTGACACGAAAAAGATAATTGAAAAAATAAAAAAGGTATAATCAAAGACAATAATTCTGTCATGTTTAACAATGTTCTTAAATGAAAGAATGATGCCTAAATGTATACACACACATACACTGACACACATATATATACATATATAATATATATATAATTATTTAATGATGAATATTTAATTATCTATAGACGTATGTTTCATCCTTGCAGAATCATCAGTGTAGAGATAACTATTCAAACCAGTCGCATGATTCGAACCCCGGAACAAGTTACTTTTAACTTCAAATTCCGACGCCCTAACCAATGAAGCTAATCTGAATAACTATACAAAGTGATAAAAAATAAATTCTATTATGCCCAGCAGGCGGGCAACGATAGTCAGCCCTCATAAGTGTTCAACAAGAAGGAACATGCATTTATAGCTATGATTTGACGGACTGTATTATTTCTCCTTATAAAATAATTTATATATATATATATATATATATATTAAATTTTTAAAATATTTTACCTACGTATGACGTCGTTTCGAGCTTATGGCTCTTATCAGATGGTCATAGGATGCGGACCCGGTTCACAGATATGCCTTGAATTTGTAGCGGTTCACCTAGTTTCATTAAGCCATAAGAGATTGTCACGTAATAACGGAGAAATTAAGTGATGTTTACACTAAAAGCGGCGAGCATAAACATTCGAAAGCACTCAACAACAGTCGGAGCATTGCATTGAAGCTTTTAGGTGAATGTTTATTTTTAATCTTTCCGACAGTGCTCAACTTTCAATTTTACTTGGAAGGGGCTTATAATAATATTAAATTTTATATATATATATATAACAATATAACAATATATATATATATATATATATATATATATATATTGTTATATATTGTTATATTCACAACATATGTGCATCATCTTAACCAAGACTCTGGTGATACCAGATCAGGCTGCCCTGTGGCTCCCTGAGACGAAATTCACCTACATTGACGTTTTTTGTTTTTCTTCTTTTTTTTTTTTTTTTTTGTAAAACTTAATTATGTTCTACAAAACAAAAAACAAAAACAACAGCCCCTCTCCCTTTCTCCCTCCCCTTTTTTATTTTATTTTTAGAACTTGAAGCATAAATCTTTTACTATAATGACCAGATTCGGCATTAAATAACCCAAAAAGGGTTGATATGCCGTAAAACAAAACTACCAAACCAAAAACGATGATTAAACATTTGAAGATATAAAGAACTTGAAGCATAAAAACTTTTACTATAATGACCAGATTCGGCATTAAATAACCCAAAAAGGGTTGATATGCCGTAAAACAAAACTACCATACCTTAACCAAGACTCATCTATTCCACCAGTCGCACAATTCAAACCCAGACTAAAGTCACCTTTGACTTCTGTCCAACACCATTATCGACACAGCTGTTGTAAGAGCCATATGAAAGAGAAGAGAAATAAAACCCTGTTATTCTTTCACCGAATATATAGTAAGCCTACGAGAGTGTTCGTCCTCAAAAGAGAGGGAACTTTGTATAATCTTCTGATAAACAAATTTAAATTTCCTGTATACCTTGGAGACGTGAATCGTATACCGTTGACACATCAAGGCTTTAGCGAGGTTCAACCAAACATGCTTAAGGAAGATTCTAAACATTAATTGCGACCTTATATCAAACACTGTTGTTCTACAGAAAGCTGGTTTCTCTGGCATTAAAGTGTGCGTCGTCATACATCGTCTAATGTACTGGGTTAGGCAATTAACTGATGGAAAATGACAATTGTTATATTGAGAAAGTGCAGTATGGTAAACGTCCAAGACACAAGTCAAAGAGACGTTTAAAGGATGTCGTCAAAAAATGATCTGAAGATCCTTATGTTAAGAGCTGGAAGAGGACGGCTTAGAAGCAATCAATTTGGCAGAAGAATGTCCATGATGGCCGTGGGAGTTTTTAGGCAAGGCAACTACAGTAATCCAGCTTGAGGTATTCTCTGCAGAAACGACATTTGTCGAACGTCACAGACATCTTTCAGATAGACTTTATGTTTGAGGCCTGTAGCAGAGCCTGTCTGTCAAGGGTTGGTCTATTCAGCCCCTTGAGATCCCATGGAAACAACTAATTACACCATCGACAACCGGGGGAAGAATATAGTTATGTACGAATGGAAGCCAGTTGTCTTGCATGTCATATCAGCGAAAGTAAAGCTGGGCTGCTGAGACATCTGCACAGATGAGATAGACAAGGCCCAGTTCTTTAGTGTACTATAACTCTTTCTAACAAGTAAAAAGCCGTGATAAACGTGCTTACAACAGGGGACAAAACCAGTGAATAACATGTTTTTCATCATCATCATCATCATCATCATCCGGTTTTGGTATTTAAGTGGTGCGAGTATATCAGCCTCTGGGGTGAGCAACATCACACAACGATTCACATCTGCTCTCCAGACAGTCTGATCCAAAAGGTCGATATCAGTAATGTTGCATGCAGTATGTCTCTTCGCTAGCTGTACAATCGTGAATCGTTAGAAGTAGGTCTGCCACTATGGTGGTCAATGATGTGGCATCATTAAAACCCGGCCTACCATCTTAAATCACTAAGAGTCGACTTATCGCCATATATTATGATGATGATAATGATATCTCCTCGCAGTGTTGGAAAGCCGCCTGTTGTCTTGAATCACTAAGGGGGTCAGCTGTGCTGCTACTGTTGTCACTAAGTCAGTACTGGTACTGCAGGTAGGATCGGAAGCTGCTGTGATGAGAGCAGGATCGGAATCTACTGCTGTTGTAGTGGTTGTGGCTCATCATGTCACTTAACGGCGAGAGTGTGGAACCAAGCCCCGAAGTACTTAACTGTTAAATGTGTCTTTATATACTATTTACATAGCTGCTGCTGGTGGTGGTGTCTTGATTGGCTGACAGAAAGGGAGATGCATGAAAAGAGACGAAATTATATTTATTTCTGCCACATATGCCGAAACTATAGAAGGGTTAACTTCCAGTTTTGTTTACTAGAAGTACCGAGTTATAAATGGGGCACAACGTTCCTCGCTTGACGATATCTTTGTGTAGCAAAGTATGTTAGTATAAATAAAATATTTTTATTTGCATATATAGGCATAGCTCATTGGGTAAAACTAATTCGAGCTCCCGGCACTTGATTATGTTTACATTGAGATATCACTTACATTGAGTCAGTGTTGTATGATAGCGCAGGGGTTGAGGTGCTGACTGTCAGCTCGATAGTTGATTTTAATCTCGGCTTGAGGCACTAACTGGTCTAACCGCACTGAAGATCTGTGATACAGCGAAATAGTCTGTATGTGGATGACTATATATATATATATATAATCATCTCTCTCTACACTGAAGAAAGGTGTGGTGATGGCCGAAAATTCTGTTCAACAAAACATTCTGTATTCTTATACGCCAACTAATCAGAAATGAAATACAAAAATATGTACACACACACACACACACACACACACACCCACACACACACACACACGCACACACCCACACACACACACACATTAATTTTTTATACATACATATAGATGTATATTTGTTGCTGAGTATCAAAAGATGATAAAAAAAACTGAAATAGAACATTCCTTAAATACACTTATCTTTTAGATAAGAAAATGTTACACATTAAAATGGAAGTCGAGATGAGGAGGTTGTCTCTTCTTCAAGGATGAAAATAGTTTGATTTCTGGCTTCCTTTTTAAGTGGAGATGCCAGACCTTATTTTCCGTCTCCTTGTTCTCAATGTTCTGTTCTTTCATCTGAAAATAATGTTAAGAAAAGAAAAAAGAAAAAAGAGAAATATTTTAAAGATAGCAATTTACAATAAATATCTTGCAAACAAAACAACAAAATCTCTTGTTAAATTTGTTTATACTCAAGAATGACGTCGTTTTATTCATTTCATTTTATTTTTTTGTATTTTGTTCATTGTACTGAGGTAGGGACGCATGATCATTTATATAATACTGAAACTCTAATAATCTTGCTTGCTTGTCCGCATATTAGATGTTTTAGATGATGGAAGAAAGGGCGAATTAAACCAGAAGTAGTGGAAGGAGGAGGGGAATAGAGAGAGTAGTAGTAGGATCAGCACAGCAAAAGCGGTGAGTAAGGGTGGCATAAATAAATGACATAAATAAAGAAGAAAAGGAAAACTTGACAATTATAGAACATTATAAAAATGGTAATATAGGGTTAAGGGCTGGGAGCAGAAGTACATAGAGAACGTCATTCCTCATAGTGCAACACCCGGCAACAAAACAAAGACAGATGGACATTTATGATTGAACCTTGGTGGACAAGTCAGGCATAGACTGAAGTTTATATGTACCAAATATGGTTGGATTACAGAAAGGATTGTGAATTTTATTAACGATTCCATGGGTGACATTTTAGTGTGTGGGAGGTGGGTCACCTTGTACAAGTAATCGTTGAGAATAGGTTTTGTATTTCAGCATTAAATGACCCTAAAAAGGGCTTGATATGCTGTAAAAACAGACAGAAGAAATCAAACCATAATCCCATTAAAAACTAGAGAGTGCATACTTCCACTATGGCTTCAACAAAAATACCAGCATCGTAAATATGCTTGAATTATTTTCATAAAGTTCCATCTATTATGAAAACGGGCGACAAACTGCACAGTCTTTCTGGAAAGCTTCACCACAGGATTGATTACAGAACTTCCACTCATGAGATGGTTGTTTCATTGTGACAACACATGTGTGGATTAGCAGGTTATACTGAAGTACTTGTTAAAGGCATCTGTTTTTTCAGGTAGGTTTCGCCGTCCTCCCATATACAGCATCTGTTACTCCCAAATGGTCACCCATCTGGTACTGACCAGGCTCACCGTTGCTTAAATTCGGTGATCCAATGAGAACCGGTGTGTTAACGTGATTATCCTGTGATTATGAAAATGAGGGGGGAATATCTGTTGTTTGATCAACACCATAACTACCAGAATGAACTAGTATCGAAAAGGACTATAAAATAATGTGCATTTGTTATTTGTTATTCAGAGAACCCAAAAGATATAATGTGGAGACTACCTCCCATTTGAAAATTCAAATATTTCAGATTTGCATGAAATTTGATCCATAATTATTAGACACCAATTAAGCAAACGTCCTTGAATTTCAATTTTTTAAAGACCTCTTAAGCTTAAGGCCCAGATGTGTAAGAACAATTTAGATTTAAAATATTGTATTTGGGTGTATTTATTCCTGTTAATTATCAGACTTCGGTACAACAGATTGGCGACTAAGATGAGATCAATCTGTTGCATCATAGTCTGGTCGCTAATAAGAATAAATACACTCGAACACAATATTGGAAATCAACTATCTAACTTTTTAATCCTCCGAATAACAAATACACAGAATTTTTTGAGATGAGGATTGGTAATTTGAATCATTTGAATTATTCAGACTACTGTTCTTATCTTGTTCTGACAACGTTTCGGACGATGTAACCTTCGATCGTCTTCAGGTGTATCTTGTTGAATTTGGGAATCGGTATGGAATTTCGAACGGAACCCTTTATTTAATCTATAGGACCTGTGGCCTAACGGATATAAGTGCTAAATAATAATCAATTCTAATTGACAGTCTTCTGGAGGTTGAAGGTTCAATCCTCAGAGCGGGCGATACTGAAGAATATAATTACGAATTACTTTAGACTTTTACCCAGTCATGACTGACGGAACGAGAGTAAGCTATTCCCGTAGATTAAATAAAGAGTTCCGCACAGATTCCAGAGGTTCGACAGAAAGATTCTTGAGTTCGACAAGATGCACCTGAAGAAGGTTGGAGGTTACATCGGCCGAAACGTTGCGATAATAATATTTGAGATGAGAACAGTAGTTTGAATAATCCAAATGAATCAAAATGCACACTATTTTATAGTTCTTTTAGTGAATTTTGCCAGTGACAGGTGTTTATCACACCATCACAGTATGATCACCCCCTAAATTTTAACCCTTCGTCATTGCGGTATGGACAGCAGATACATCATAGTGGCTACCCGGCCAACAAAGTTCTGGTGAAAATTCAAGAGTCAACATCAGGATCTATCATTGTCTCATCATCTCTGTCTCTGCGTGTTCCAAGCAAGAACGTATCGGGTGCAGATCCACAAATCCATGGAGTGAAGATAACAACGTTGCTTCTGTGCATGTGCAACTGCCCTTTTTGTGTGTTCTGGGACAAACCTTTCCCGACTTCGTAAGCAACCACTGGGCTTTGCTGCTCTGGGTGTTGGGAGTAAAAACCTGCAATCTTACAAGTATAAAGAATAGCTACAGCTAACGAGGAGGACTCCATGCAAACAAGAGAATCCTGAGGCACAATCTTTGTGGGTTGTGTGCAGAAGTCTGATTTGCTCAATAACATTATTTGAAAAATTCAATGAAACTGTACTTTTGTAACACCTCTTGTTACAGATGACGATGATGATCTCACTTGGTCTCTTCATATTATCTTCTCAGAGTGGGACTAGTGATGATTCTTTTGGGATCGTTTGTCTGATTGAATCTTTAAGTATATTTAATTAAACAATGCGGAAACGATTTTATATAAACCATTTTGTTCTTTATCAATTTTTCCATCTAACCATAATTATAGGAGGGGAGGGAGGGAGAGAGAGAGAGAGAGAGACATCATTTTTGTTTGATTCTGGTTAATGTTTGATTCACACCGATTCGCTTCTGATCGGATATTCCTAAAACCTTCCACCTGTAAATTATCATGTGATATCCCTTACTTCCATTCCTCGACTTCCGCTCAAATAGTTAAATTTCTTATTGAACTTTCAACAGTTCAGGGAATATTGCTTAATTGGTGTCTAATGACTATGGATCAAATGTAATGTAAATCTGAAATATTAGAATTTTCAAATGAGAGATTATGCCCATATTGTGCCTCTTAAAACCCTTTAAAATACTCCAAAGAAACTGAAATTTGGGGAATATTTATTAATCGATGTCTAATACGTATTGTTAAAATTTCACAAACAATTGTGGTGTCTGAATTTTGCCCTCTTTGCATAAAACTAAATTAAATTAAATATAGCCCACATTACTCACCCTTACACCTAGTACCTGTATTCCAAAATTAATAATGATCGGTTAGTTTAGGAGTGAATCCTGTATATATAAACATATACACATAATTAACTTTATATAAATAGATATATGTATCTCTATATATAAATTTTATATAGAGAGATACATATATAGTCTATTCATACTGTGACTGGCAGTACCAGTCATAAGCCAGATCTTGCTTGCGACTTAAAGTGTTTTATTAGGTCAGCTTTTGACAGTGGGATATGACAGCAATTCGTGCATGTCAATTCTTCCTTGGTCCATTGTCTTAAAGGAAACTCAATGTCTGTAATCTTGCAAGATGCGTGGCACATTTCAGATTTCAACTGAAATATATATATAATGTACTAGCGTAGGTATATGACATGGGCAAGGTATTTGTTAAATGAAGATGTATTATTTACCTGGATCATGATGATGATGATCATCATCAGCAGCAGTTTAACGTCTGTTTGGTATGCATTGGATGGCTTTAAGAAATTGACTTCCAAACTAACCTATCTCTGGCCATCTTTTTATTTATCTCTCTTTCCCTCAGGTTCGTTTTTATCACTTCCTCTCATGACGTCACTTTAGACTTCCACTGCTACTCTTACCCCTTTTCAGGGAGTTCTCTTACTCTCTGTGCTCCCCACATCCTAACACTATAGAACCGACTGGATTCCAACTTGGCACACCTAAATCGTCAGTCTTTGTCATTATCCACTAACTGTTTCAACACTCACTAAGGTCAAAAGCCACTTGAGGATAAGGGTTTGTGAGATTTTCAATTGGATGATGGAACAGTACTAATAAAGGATGGAGAACTATGATTTATTCACAGGACGACATGAAAACAACAAGTCAGGTTCAGTTTCCTGTAAATGGATTTCAACCCCTGGAAGATTGGAACGCAGACCTCTGATGTTGAAAAAGGAGATCTGATAGTCGGGAGCCACTTTAGGAGTTGAGGTCCTGGGTTTAAACTTATATCTTTTTGTTTCGATACATTTCATGTTGGGATTGGAAAATATGTGGAAGAGGAGTTGAAAACAGAACGCAAAGAGTATAAATAAGCAGATTGGTACGGTACGGCATTCACTCTGGGCGGGTTGAACCGGCTTCCTGAGAGCGTCAAATTCACAAGCGGTCCCCAGTCACATGTATATCCCGGTTAGGCGAGATGACGACATTCGGTTTTTGCAGTTCTTGCAGGGAGGTGTTAACGTCCTCCTACATACAGCGCCTGATATTCCCAAATGGTCACCCATCTGGTACTGACCAGACTCAACGTTGCTCAAGTTCGGTGATCTAACTGAGAACTTGTGCGTCAACGTGATTATGCCGTATCTTTGTAAGCCATTGAAGAAAGAAAAGCTGCGGCAATTCCCACTAACATGACATTGTTTTTTTTTTGTTTACTAAGTATTGATTTACTCCTCTCCAGGAGTTAGGCACAAGGCCAGTTTTTAACTTACTCCCACAAGTAAGATGTGACCAAAGGTCGGGATGGGAAAGTGGGGTTTAAAAATTGCTTGGGCAGTCCTGTCGGCATTCCCCGGCAGGGGCGCCTCAAACAGTAAGCAATAAACTTACTCCTCCCCAAAGAGGGGAGGCAAAGCCTGGGAAGGTGGACCTCCCAGAACTGCACAGGACAGACCCATTGACCGGCGTAAATCAAGACCCGAAGGCCAAGACAACACCAGTATGGGGTGCAGTATCCATCGGAACAGATACTACACTTTGATCTTAGCCAAAAGGCCAAAAGTAGTCATCACTTATAAAGACTAAAATGCACTTGAGGATAAGGATTAAATAAAGTGTTTTTTTTCAGCAGAAACAGTAATACAATGTCTCTACTCTTTCTTCTGAATTTTAGTACTACCAGTGTACATCCGTACCGATTGAGGAATCGTTTTTATGTCGGGATAGCTAAAACAATTCTTAATTGAGATGAATATGGCTGTAAGTAGAACCACGCCATATCATCACCAGGGCAACAGTCTGTGCAAACTCTATAACATGGTCATAATACGATTAGTCATCATCAATCACCAATGTCCAATTATGTATTGAGATGAGCTGATACTTGAGTCTCTGCATCAGAAAACTAATGTACACTGATACTGCATAAGAGATTCTTTAATTTACACAAATCAATTTTTTATTATGACTCTGCTTTGCTAAAATGACACGTCTATCTGAAAAATATATGACTCCCTCAGAGATATGGTACCTGTGTATGAGGGGAGGTATCGCATCCGCAGGAAGATTTTGGCCGATAAACTTATCTACTAATTACATTGTCTATCTGCCTACCTGCGGATTCTTTCAAAAGAACTAAATTATTAAAGATTGGGATGACTGATAACAATATTAGATCGTTTCTACAAAAGCAGGAAGGTCCAAACCCTGGCATTGCTGAGTCGCTTTCGGACTTTGAATGTCCTATTTCGAGTAGGGAATAGAGTTCAAACAAAATACTTCCGGGCAACACACCCTGAATAGTCGGAATTCCCTGACCAAAAACCACTGCACCATTATGGATGGATTAGCAAAAACTTCTAATTGTTTTGATGATTTTCATGACTGAATCTAATAAAGACAATCTCAGTTGTCTTTCCTTGATTACATTTCTATCACATAAGATTAGACCAATTGTGTAGCTAATGTTAAAATATCTCTCTATATATATAAACATGTGCAATGCTGTTTAGTGGGATGCATAGTTACAATGCATGTAAACGACAGGCCTGCAATGGGAGAAATATTAGCTAGGAAAAGAGACCACCAAGAAATGGACTAACGTATTTGAAATAATAATTTCTCTTTGGATACGAGGTTCCATGCTGTGATTGTGAGCTACTTGAGTCTTGAAAAATTAATGCCCCTCCAGATACAGGGGACCCTAGGCAGTAAGCTATTTTATGTCCATAGATAAACAGCTTTTTCAAGTGGGCTGACTTTGTGGTCTACTCTGAATGCTGCCAGTATCTATATATATTCTAGAGTGGGCAGGGAGGTCAGTTGGGTTTCTGCGTGTCACAGAGACAGATGGTTTTTTGGATCCTCAGCTGATGGACTGTTTATGTTCAGTAGGACTTATGTTTTTATTTCAGACAAGAACTTAAGTGGACTGATCTGTTGTTTTGTGTTCAGCTAAAAGTAGCCGTCGTTCGGTAGAGGTTTGTTTTGTTTTGTTTTGTTTTACGACATATTAACTTATTATGGGTCATTTAATGCTGAAACATTAGTTGTAGTATGGTGAAAAGTTATTATGCTTTAAGTTCTTTATATGTTTAAGTATTTATTCATGGTGTTTGGTTGAGTGAAAGGGGGGAGAGAGAGGGGAGGGGAAATGGAGTAACGTCGGAACGATAGGCTGGATTCAACAAAGCCCAACTCTTGAATCTTTTTGCTCGTCTTTCTGGTGGTATGCAGTTTTACATTAAGGGTTGCCTATTTTGGTTTTACGGTGAAATTAAACAAGCCTATCAAGAATGTTTTATTAAAAACCGAAGGATTGTTACTTTGAACAAATCCATAAGCTTGCAGGTTGTTTATTTTGAGTAATAGTTGTTTTTAAATATATTCTTGCATAATAAATCATTTTAACACGGCACATAAACCTGTAGTAGTAGTAGTAGTAGTAGTAGTAGTAGAAGTAGTTATACAACAATAGCAGCAGCAGCAGCCGACATAACGATGTCTGAAATATTTGCTTGACTTGTAAGCTTGGCGCTGATTGGAGCAAACAATTAATTCCGATTAAGATTGAACCAATCAGAAACGATATGATGCTATGAAGATCGTATGTATTCTTACTAACTGCTCCATGAAACTTTTCCATTACATATTGTGTTGAAGGTCTTTGGAACTTGTGGTTTTCTGCAGCTATGTCCGAACTGAGGGAATAGCCAATCACATTAGGTATTAATCATTAATTCTCTGCAGAAAATTAATTGTCTTGATTTCGGGGACGAGGAATAATTGAATTCTGCAGCTTCAAAATGGAATGACTTGATAGAAAATGAACAAAACATTTTCTTGTTACTTTTTTTATACAGGATAGATTTTTATTTTTAAGCTCTATTCGTTCCATTTTATCGTGTATCAGTCGACCAGTGTACCATCGCCTTGCCTAGCACTTTGTGCAGAACTGAAAAAGAATTATTCACATGGAAAGAACGAATTCAACCAGAGAAAGAAAGGAAGGAAGGACTAAACCTCAGAAAGAAAGAAAGAATCCAACCATACTGTGTTAATAATAATGCCCCACCTTCACTCTTCGCCTGCGTATCAGACTGACAGCGATCAGCTCAATAAACTCGTATGATTTTGACCTTTGAACCTACCGTACTCTTTCAACTGATATTTTAAAACAAGGTCAACAGAGGGAGAAGTGCGGTTCTCTTGCTATGTATGTCTTTGTAACACGTCACTCCTTTATTAGCGGCGGGGGGGCGGGGGGAGATACTTGAATTGTCTTTTTTTAGTCATGTTTGGGCAAAGGCCGTGAAAAAGGAGCGCTTCTACCTTGTGATAAAATCTATCTTCTGCACAATTTTCTGTCATCATAATACTGATAATAAAGAACTAAACTACTTAGAACATCTACAATTATAATTATACAATTATAATTATACAATTATAATTCTACAATTATAATTATACAATTATAATTATACAATTATAATTATACATTTCAAATTACAAGTTTCATTATTTCATTATTTGATTCGGTGATGAGAATGAACCGACAATAAATAAAAAGAAAATAAAATAAAATCAAGGGCAGTTTAGTCACTTTCTTTGGAAAATCGTGACATCCTTTTTTTTTTTTTCAGCCATTTAATGCTTAACATCCTATATCGCTCAAAATCACATTGACTGGAAGTGATATTTGTATTCGCAGTCTGCTCAACGATGCATGAAATGATCACCCTTTGTTTAAATCTATTTTTAAATAGTTTAAAAGTTCCCAAAATGGAATAGATGAGAGAGAATTATTCTCCATCCTCAAAATACCAATATTAGCATAAGTATATCTGTAATATACTAGTACTTAATGCATGGAAGAGAAACAAAGGTTCAAACACTCACGTACAAAAATAACCTTTTTATATTAAATCACAAATGATCCGAATACAATACGACTAAAACACAACTGTCTCAATACAGATAAAACAGATATGGTATCACAAATACAAGTCACATGTGACTGAATTGAGATTTACTTGATATCCATCGTTATGTTTTGGTGGAGTATCTGATCATTTTCGGTGCTGGGAAGGAAAAGAGATTTGCTTTCGAGTAATGATCACATGAATTCCGAGAAAGGTAATGATGTTATCAGCTGGCCATCTACCTGAAAAGCAAATTATTATTATTTTTTTTTTTTAACATAATTCACCTCAAACAAGGCAGGCCGCCACTGTAAACATAAGGGGCTACTGAGAGTTAGGATGACACACTAAACCTACACCCTAAGTTGGGAGCTGTGTAGCGAGATTCTGTTTACATTAATTTTAAACCTCTGCATGTCGGTACAGTCGGGGAAACAGGGAGCAGGGATGAAGTTCCAAAGGCCGGCAGCACGATCAAAGAAGCTACTAGAGTAGAAGGCTCTCCGGCATCTGGGGACCTCCACAGTTAATGAATGGGATTTTGCTGATTGTCGAGTTGGTCTAGTGTATTTACGTCGAGGGGGCACTAGAGCAGTCAGTTCATCGGAGCACAATCCATTGAAGTATTTGTAAAACAAGCACAAGGATGCAACATTGCGGCAATGGGACAGGGGCTGGAGCTTGGTGGATAGTGAGGGGCCTATGAAGTTGGCGACTCTTTTTTGGACCTTGTCTAAGAGGGAGAGACTAGTGGATGGGGCACCAGCCCAGATGTGGCAACAATACTCCATGCATGGACGGATGGTGGCTTTATAGAGATACAGGATACTGTCAGGTGTGATGAGTTTACTAGCACGGTAGAGGGAGCCAACCTTCTTTGCAGCAGCTTTGGCAATGTCTTCAATGTATCAAAGGGAGATAATTTTCATGATGATCATCATCATATTCAGTTTAACGTCCGTTTTATATACTAGCATGTGTTGGACGGTTTTTAGAAACTGACTTCTAAACTGACTTATCTCTGCCAAGGTCTTTATTTATCCCTCTTTCTGTCAAACCCATCCTTATCCCTGCCTCCCATGTTTTCTTTTGCCTTCGCCTGACAACTAACCTTGATACTTCAACGGTTCTACATCTACTAACCGAAACACCCTCATCCATTCTTTCAATGTGCCAAAACCAATGAATACTCCTGTTCTGTACACATCTCCCTAGACTGTCAAGATTTTATCTTCTATTGATATCATCAGATCTAAGCCTGTCTGTAAAATTCACATAACACATCCATCGTATAATTCTTATATCAATTCTCTCCATGCAACACATATCCTCAATCCTCATTAACCAGGTTTCACTTCCCCATATCATCACACTATGCACACATTGTTTGATAGACTCTTCCCTTCGCTGGTTAGTAATACCAGACGTTCTATAAACTTACTCCATCTTCTCTTTACACTTGCAGTCACACTAGCACCTGCTCCCATCTGTGCTCCAATGATATAACCAAGGTAGCAAAACTTCTTAACAACCTCAGTAGCCTCACCATCCAAATATACTTTGTCCACATTTAAGTTCTCATCGGTCTCCATTGTCTCACTTCTTGCACACGTGCTGCTTACCATTTCTCAATCTATCTGTAATTCCACTGCACTCCTTCTTTACCCAATTCTTACAAATACCAGAAAAAAATTGAGTTATTTCAAACTCGTTCTCATAAACAAATTGTATTGTATTAATAGGATTTTTCAAAATTCCTGTAGTAATATTTTTTTTTAATTAACTGCTTAAGTATAGTGATTATAGAATCAAAAATATATTGAAAAATCAAATCAAAAATATTTCTGAATTAATCTTATGTAACATAATCTTTTGGATTAAATTTGTTGGAAAAAATGAAATAAAAATAGCTTACAAAAAAAATCGGATTCATATTGAAGCCTTTTCAGAAACAAAAATCTGCTAAACTTGTGTTCAAACTCATTCCTATAATCAATTATATTAATAATATTTTTTGAATATATTGAATAATTTTTCATAATCAAAGGCTTTGTTTAAAACAAAGCATAAATCAAAATCCTATAGAAATCCCAGCTTACTGAGAAGTTTGAATACATTGAGCTCTCTATTCAGTGCCTCAGGTCTCATTCTAGAGTGTGGAATAGCCTGGAACAATTCTTCAAAATCCTATAGAAATCCCAGCTTACTGAGAAGTGTGAATACATTGAGCTCTCTATTCAGTGCCTCAGGTCTCATTCTAGAGTGTGGAATAGCCTGGAACAATTCTTCAAAATCCTATAGAAATCCCAGCTTACTGAGAAGTTTGAATACATTGAGCTCTCTATTCAGTGCCTCAGGTCTCATTCTAGAGTGTGGAATAGCCTGGAACAATTCTTCAAAATCCTATAGAAATCCCAGCTTACTGAGAAGTTTGAATACATTGAGCTCTCTATTCAGTGCCTCAGGTCTCATTCTAGAGTGTGGAATAGCCTGGAACAATTCTTCAAAATCCTGAAAATGGTTGATATTCTCTAAAACAAAGCAAACAAACCTATTTATTTTCTATAGATGTTATATCGTAGTAATAACAATAAATAAATAAGAACACAAGACAGGAATAGAAAGAATAGGAAATGTATTAAGATCGGGTAAATCCGGATCAGTCCACAACCCTCTCTTTCCACAAACTGAGCAGGTGAACTTTTCTCTTTCTATGGGCTCTCCAACATTACAACCACTGATCATCATTTTGGTGTTGGTAACATTCATTCTCAAACCTTTACTTTCCATAGCACAAAAATTTGAATTGCACCCGACTCACTGTTATAGCGTAGTAATAACAATAAATAAGAACACAAGACAGGAATAGAAGGAATAAGAAATGTATTAAAAATACTTTCTTACATACAATAAGTCAGTCGCAAATACAGGCTCTAGGCAGACGTACTATAAGCGGTGCGCTAAGCGGTTCCTCTTTGGTTAGGCAAAGGTGTCGACTTTATAGTGACCTGACGAATCCTTCCTGTCATTATGGGTAAATCCGGATCAGTCCACAACAATAGAAAAGGTAATGCTTGAATTTAAAATTGTTTAAATTAAATTAACAAAAGAAAATAAAAAAAAGGAAGATTTTTTTCAAGTTAACGTTTCCTGGTATCACCGGTTGTCTTTGCTAATTCAAAATAAATGTGCCATTATTTTCTATAAAGAAAATACAACTTTTCGTTACACATTTCTACACATTTTTCTCTCTCAATACCTCTGGCTCATACTGTCTGCCCGCTATCTTCTCAGGGTCATCCTAATGGACAATGTTCGAAAAAGCAACAAGAAAAACTGACTTACTTTCAATGACAACAGACAGAAACCTACACACCTACAATAGAAATATTTATACTTTCTACTTTATTGAAGAGATAAGGAAGAAGACAATTTCCGCTGGGTTGATAATATTGAACACCATTCTGAATATTTTCTGTAAAAGGCCTGCACGATGGATCTTGGTGCTAGAATAGCAAAAGGAATTTCAGACACAACCATTGCTTGTTAAAGGAATAAACTAATATATATATATATATATATATATATATATATATATGTATGATATTGCAAACTGTTTATATTGAGTTCATTTACTAGTGAGCTGGTTGGCAGAGTGTGCCTTTCAAATGCTGTGCAAAAAACTTTTGATTAAAGGCCTACTTTTATGGGAAATGGCTTCTTTGACCTCAGGTTTTCACCTTTTATGACCTTTGTAGATGACATTTTATGAGAAAAGCATTAAAAAAAGAAAGAAATTACTAATCTTTTCATATGCATTCACAAAATATCGGATATTTTCCTCCAGAGGATGCATATATTTGCTAATCTGTCAAATAGAAGCTTTTTTAAAATCCTGGTTAGATTACAGCAGTGGCGTGACGGTGGGGGGGGGGTCAGGGAGTGGCATCCAAATTGGGGATCATCCAATCATATTCGAACTATCTCCCTTTCTCATAATATTTCTCAGTACTTATATTCGAGTCTTTGAGGCATACAATGAAGGAGTTGGCCTCGGGCATCACCAGACCTCTGCAAGGCTACTGGATTAGAGACTCCTTGCTTTAATTACATAGTTAAATAAAATATAAAATCGCAAAAATTACTCTGAAACTGATTGTCTCTAAAAAACCGGAACACTCTTGGTGTTAGAATAGCAACAGATACGTCCTAAGATGGAATACTGTTGCCACATCTGGAAAGGTGCCACTCAGAGAACTCTTTCCTGCATGGACAAAGTACAAAATCGACTTCGCAATCTAGTGGGGATGATCTCTTCTCTTCCCCACAGCCTGTCTCTCACAGAAGAGACGTTGCAAGTCTTTCTTTACTCTATTGTTATTTCCATGGAAGGTGCTCGGTTGAGCTCCATCCCTGGCTTGCCTCTGTAAAACTTTCACAGCAAGAATTTCCATGGACAGATTTTCTTTCCAAGGAATTCTCAGCTGTGGAACACATCACAGTTGGACTGCTTCTCTTCAGACTATAACATGGTCATCTTCAAGTGCACTGTTAACAAATACTTGTTGAGCCGTTTTCCTAAGGAATCAGATTTTTTCCATCCTGTCCATCATTTTCAGTCCTTTCATGTTTTTTTTATCATCCAGTTGACAATCTCATTAACTCTCATCCTCCAGTGGCTTTTAGCCTTGCTAAGTGGTGATACTATATACTAGCAGGACTCACGGAAATTCCACAGTTGTATCCTTCATCTGTTGTATATTGCTGCCGTGCTTAAAAATATTTTCCTTCTATGGACGTCCGGTGTGAACGCAGACTCCACAATATTACTGCACCATCTTTGGACAGAACAGATACTACACTTTAATCCTAGCCTGAAAGCCAAAAGTTAGTTTGAGTTTCACATTTGACACAACAGTGACATCAGATAAAATTTTCTTAATTATTATTTTTTTTGCATTGCTTCTTCGGCGATTGGGCGATCCCATCTTTTAAAAAAGGAATGGAGGGTGATAACGTACGTACGAACATGAAATTTCCATAGCCTATTATTATTATATAGATACAAACAAAATATCCTGAAACATTAAAAAGTAAAAGAACATGCTAGAAACCCTGCTGTACTCGATGAGAATAAGATCAAATTAGAACAAAACAAGCTGCCAAGAAGTGACTGCAAAATGTATTGTTAGGACAAACGGACTGAAAGAGTAAATCTCAAAGGCCATTCGTTATTTGTGACATTAATGCGATATAAATGCCACGCAACCAGCTTGAAGGAATCAGTTGGATTTTTTGTTTTTTTTAGGGTACAATCTATATAAATAAGATTTTGTTCTTCGGTCAGTCCGTCAGTCACATTTTTTTTAAACATAATAAATACATTGCGAAATTTGTCTAATTTCGAAACATCAGAGATCTCAACTACTTGTAGAAATGGAGAATATTGCATTAATAGTAAATAGTAAATTCCCAACAAATAAAGCGAATGCCATGACCGGAAATCGAAACCAGAGCCGTGAGATCTTCAGTTTGACGTTCTACCATCTTAGCTATTTGGACGTTTTTATAAATAGAGCTTAACACATTGCCTTAACAAAATAATTATAGCTTTGGCGTGACGTCATAGACTTATGATTTACGTCATGTTTCAAAACATGAATTTAAACATAAGCGATAATAAAAAAAAAAAAATGAATGGTTAAACATTATTAATAATGTTGGAGATTATTTTAATATCCAAAACAATTGTTTTGCTTTAACTACGTATTGTATGTAGTTCTCTTTACAATTATATAATCTCCCAACTGAGCAAAAATATGCGACCGGAAGGAGTATATATTTGTTAGTAATATAAAAAATAATTTACTCCCTTCAAAATAATGGATACAAGTAGTAAATAATGAATACTCTTTTCAATGCTGATGTTATGTCCTCTTCAATGATTGGATGTTTAGAATAAAATGGTCAATGAAAGTAGGTTGCATCGTTGATTTGGTGTTTTGGTGGTATGTCAGCGCAATGCATGTGGCCATTGATTTATTTATTTATTTTTTACTAATGATTTGCCACGTATGAAGGACAAAAGTCATTCGAGGATAAGGGTAAATGATATGCGTACCACCCTTCCCTGGTCTGAACACCAATAATGTACCACAATCCTGGTACACGGCAACAATAATGTAGCCCTCTATGCTCGGCTGCTACTATTCGTATCGGGGGTTAAAACCGGGTCACAGTTGATCAAACGTACACCTCGCCATTGGGAGTTAATACCTCCTGTGGCAGTTAATGTAGCATTGCCAACTTAGGTTGTGTTCTCAAGATGGCAGCATTGATGAAAAGTTTCCGCTTCCCTGAAGAAGACTGATGGTGTTGTAGCATCTTCGTTGACCGGGCTTCACACTTATCGGATTGTAACCCCCAAAATTTTATCTGTGAGGTTATTGCAAAAAACATTTCTATCAAAAGAATCCCTAAGCTATTCCTGAACTGAAGAGGGCCGTCACATCTCAAATCAGGGTATTGTCAAGAGAGGAGTGTGTTGGAGTTATTAACAATTTTGCATGTTGTATCCAAATGTGCTTACCATTGAATGGTTATAAAACAAAAACCGATTTGATTGCAGAAAGTATTACGAATTTTATTAATAATTCCATGGGTGGCATTTTTTTTGGGGGGGGGGGGATGGTTCTGTATATGATTACTTGAATGCAAGTTGCTATTTTACCAATTGCAAGTACATACCTTTTCAAACAGTATTAGTGCGTAGACAGAAGTGTGGTTGGCTTATTGGATATGGTTGCAGACTATGGAAGCTGCTATGCCCAGTTCAAATCTTATTGTATCTATTGGAATCATTGCACTAATACAGTTTGAATAAGGTATGAACCCACGATTTCTCTTCCCCAACTATGGGTTAAATAGAAACTTCTGTTTATTCAACCGTATACAATGAATGTTTTATAATAGGAATTGCGTTTTCACATTCAATCACACAAAAAGGGTTGATCAGCCGTCAAACAGACAACCCAACTATTGTGTAAGCACTGTTGGTTGCCGGCCTGGTGTGGCATTCACCCTGAGCGGATTAAGCCGGCTTCTTCCAAATATTAAATTCACAAGCGATCCCTAGTCGCATGTATATCCTGGTCAGGGGAGATGATTTTGACAACATTAGTTTTTGCAGGTGTTTGGGGGGAAGGCAGGAAGGTGTCGCTCTTCTCCCACATAGAAGGCCTGGTATTCACAAATGGTCACCCATCTGGTACTGATCAGTATCAACGTCCCTTAACTTCGATGATCTCATGAGAACCTGTGTGTCAACGTGACTATGCTTGTCTGTTGATTTGCATGACACTGATTTTGATGGCTTACTCTGAAGATTAAAAGTAGAAAAATTGGGTAGTAGGAATAAAGTGGTCAATAGTAGTAGGTGGCGCTGTTGGTTTTTATGACTGATGTTTGCTGGATTAAAGACCGATCATATTTTGTTTACCCTGAGTACTAAAAATGTAAAAAGAGCCAGTCGATTGCTGATTAGGATTCTTTTTACTTTCATTTTACAGGGTTATAGAGATGATGAATTAGAATTGAATTGCAAAGGTAAAATTACTTTGTATTTTACCTCATGGTACCAACGAAAACCGTTGTTACTGTAATATATTAAGACTGAAGTCAAGAATTAAGGAAAAGCATGTAGTGTTCATGTGTAGCTTTTATGAATTGTTTCACACGCCTGAAAGATACACTGTCCATCATAAAAAGAGGGAGAAGACTCTTTCCTATTTCCTGCATGACGTTATTGAAGATTTTTATAATAAAGGGAGATGATTTATAATTGACTAGTGCAAGGGAGATAACTTATAACATAAGTTACCTGAAATAAACTTAATTCCACTATACCAGAATATTTGATTAGAATTTACCTTAAATATAAAGAATATAGGTGCTATCCTAAAGATAATGAGACCGGGCCAAAATACGGGTCCTATCTTTAAACTTGAATAATAATAAAAATAGGACCCTTATTTTGGCCCACCCTATATATAAGTATGATCAACTTAATAAGAAATCAATTTATTTACTTTTACATATGGGTTCTATTTTAGAACCAATGAGAGATGTAGATGGTTTTTAGGTGTATTTTAATTGAACTTGTGCCTCTCTTGTATTAATATGGATTTGTTTTTAATATGTGCGGGCTCTGAAACACCTGACTAGTACACGGACACAGGATTACCCCCCCCCCTCTGTCCCTCTCTTGTATTAATATATAGGATTTAAATCCTATACTATGCAATATTAATACATCCTGAAGATAAATCATACATACGATCGCTTTAATTACAAATCAACTTTATCTACTTTAAAGTATGAGACTGTCTTAAAAATAATGAAACTGACTCAGTAATATGTATCCATTAATCAATGCTTGTTTCCATAACGCATTTTTCCTATATATTTTAATCGCACAAAATACAATTAAATTATTCCTTGGTCATGGGATTGAGTTATCTTTGAAAACAAAGAATTTTTTACTTGTTATAATTATCTGTAATTTCCAATTTACTTACCTATCTATTAAGTTTGTCCATCACTCTCGCCCTCTCTCACTGTATATTGTTTGATCCTCTCCCTGCTCTTATTTTATGCAGTATCTATCACCCTCGCTTCCTTTACTCTCTCTCTCTCTCTCTCATTGTCTTAGTTTTATTATCTTTGACTTTTAATAAACAAACTAACCCGCGTTCAATAGGTGATTCAATAGTTTACATTTTTGTCCAGAACAATCGAATGTCAAGATGAAGAAAAAAAACAGCAAAAAAAAAACGTCGATTATTTTCGACATATTTCCATAACAAAATACAATCAGACAGAAGTTCAAGATGACAACATCAGTCGTTCCACTTTACAAAATAAAGGAGTCAGGTTTTTACTATTTTTTTTCTTTTTTTGACGATTTCAAATATATCCATTTTATGTTACCTGGAATTGCGATTGATAAAATCTAATATGCTGAGAATGAAAATCATATACGTTTTCAAGTTTTACTTAACTGTAATTCCAAAATTAACGTAATGGATAGACATTGTTAAGTGTTTATTTCCGGAGTAGGATTACACTATTTGAAATTTTAAGTAATGTTTTCAATTTTTGTAATCTACCCAATATATATATATATATATATATATATATATATATATATATATATATATATATGAGACAACTCATGTCTAGATATCCTTTGGTAGATCCTTTCAATAGTCCGAATCAGGATCTTAGTTTCGGAGTGGAATTCGCTGATGAATTTGCCATAGTTTGGATTTGTCTCCCAAGTACTTTCGGACCCATCTGGGTTCATCTTCGGGGGAATGAGGTCAATCAGGTATAGAAAAACACATATACATAGGTTTGACTACCACGACTTTGTCGAGAAGATTGACGATGCATTTGTCTGATACTAGCACCATAGCCCAACACTTAACTAATGACCAGGGCGTTATGGAGACCTCCAAAAAGGAGCGTGCTGCTGGAACGAAGGAGAGGAGGGCTCATTTTATATTCAGCGGGAGTGGAGCGGGAGCAACTCCATTTGGGACTAAAGAGCGGTGGTTTTATCGCTCCTCGCTCCAAAATTATATATATTTTTTTCTTTTAAACATTAGTTTTTTATTCAACAATAAAAAGGAAAAGAAAAGAAAGTCTCAGAGTTTACTTTGAGTTATTTAAAAAAATTATATCTGGTATATGAGATAGAGAGAGAGGGAGGGAGAGAGAGGGAAAAAGAAGGAGAACATTTGAAGTTCTCAGATTTTTACATCTATGTGTTAAATTTTTGATGGGACAGTTTTCTTAAGGCAGACGACAGACAATTTGGCACCAAATGTCTTTAAATGCGCCAGTGAGTCTATAGATGTTTTTGAAGTTATTTTCTTATAGAAATAGGATGTTTATTGTGATTGAATAAATAAGCCAATTTTTCTTTTAATTCGTGTTTTTAAATAAAGAATCTTAGGTTCAATTATACTATAGGGGCCGTTGGATTTTCTCGCCCATTTCGCTCGGTATTCACCCAAATGTTCGATAAAATCGATTTTTGGGGTGAAATGGTATATTTTGTCCAGACAAAAAATTCTAATTTATTTTTTAGCATATATCAAATTGAACTTTTATGCCACATTTATACCTGTCGTCTTTTCGGTAACATTTTTTGTTATTCCTAAATTCACGACTAGTATGTTTTAACCTTTTCATGTTTGCTTTTAAATTCGTTAAATTCCGTTAAAACTTGCTTTTGTAAATAGAATGTTCAAAGTTTTTTTTTTGTGTGTAATAAAATGTTAAAGCAGTAAAAATATATTTAGTCCAAGGAAAAAAACCATAAAAACCAACATGGCCGCCAGCGATTAAAACCTGGAATTAAAGTTAGATTCTCAACACTTTAAAAAGTAAATGAGAATTTTATTTCAGGACCAAAAATACAATTAAGACCAGCAATCTAAAATTTGGGCGAATACCAAGCGAAATGAGCGAAAGAAAACAGCGGTCCCTATTCTACAATTAAGCCAATGTTTAAGCTTAATTAAATTAAAGAAAATATCTTAAATTTTAATTTAAAAAAGCAAATAATTAGACTTTCTGACTAATTTGTTGTTTTTTTAGAACCGAAAGTAGATGAGATATCTTTCTTTTACTTTGACTCGATATTTTTTCAACTCCCAAAGTCTAGGCCAGATATTTTGTATGAAATTTTAAGACATTAAATGAATCTCTGAATTGTTTATTGACAATTTATTGATATTTTTTGGGCAACTTATGAAAAATATTTTTTTTTATTCAATCTTTAAAAAATAAACTTCATTGGGTTTTTTTTTTTGCCCCAAATTGTACTATAGAAAAAAAATGGATAAATCGATTTGTTTGAAAGTACTTGCATGTTTCTCTGTTATAAATAATAATATACCAAACAAATATTAAACAACAACACGACGAGTAATGTTGCCCTGGCTGTCTCTCTTCCAAAGGAATGTTTTCTTTAAAAAGAAAATAATCACTAATAATGTTTAAAAGTAAAACTTTATTTAATTTTAATCACTAATAATGTTTAAAAGTAAAACTTTATTTACTTAAAACAAATCTAAATTCCCTTCCAAAAATAAATAAATAGAAAAAATATCGGGTCAAATTTTCCTTTCCTGAAAAAATACGTTGTTAATGTAATGAAAATTAAAATTGTTTTAAAATACTTCAGGGATTTTTCTATTTCTATTTTATACCTCAGGAAACGAAAATTTACGTATAATCCTATACTTCGTCCGACATGTTCTCCTATAACTCTCAAAATATTAGCGAGATTTTGTCAAATATTATCTTATGGTCTTACACTTAAAGTTACATGCCCACCCATATTGACGAGATCCTTTAACGCCCACCTCTATCCTTCAACCACTCATTGGCAGAATAGAACGTTTATGAAAGAAGGTACATTTTCATTATGGAGCGCTGAAAAGAGCCGCTCCTTTTTGATAGGAGTTGGAGCAGGAGCGGCTCCTTTTTGAAAATGGGGAGCGTGAGAGGATCCAGCTCCAATTTTGGGCATTGGAGCTGGAGCGGGAGCAGCTCCAAAAGTAGTGGAGCACGTCAAGCCCTGCTAATGACCACTCATGCCCCCGATCGGAATTCAGAAAACTCTTAGTAGAAAAAAACCAAAACCTTAGAATTTAGTACTAACAAACAAAAACTTTATATATTAGAATCCCTATTTATAAAAACCAAAAGAACCCTAATTAATAGAATTAACTTTAATATCAGTAATAATATTCTAAAATGTTTATAGCTCCAAATATTATTTCATACTTAGTACATAATTCCCGCCAAAAACCTTCTATAATACTAACACATGATCTATACCTGATTAACCTCAAAAGTACTTGAGAGACAAATCCAAACTATGGCAAATTCCGAAACTAAGATCCTGATTCGGACTATTGGAAGGATCTACCAAAGGATATCTAGACATGAATTGTCTCTTATATTCAACAAAACTTGCTTGCAAGAGAAGATGCTGCCTAAATATATATATATATATATAAGTTCCGTCCAACACTGTTTATAGTAACTTTCTAGGTATGTCCGCTTGTAAAGACATAAATAGACGTTAATACTCTTCCTTTCAGCATGGTTGTTAACTTGGCTGCATGTTTCTAGGGGTTCAGATAGAAGTTAACATGTTGATTTAGATCTGAGGTTCGAATCGTGTGACCAGCAGAACAATAATCCTCCTCACTAATGATTCCCAGAAAAGGATGAAACACGTGTGCATGTGGATAAGAATAAAAAAATATTTATCATAATATTATATATAATGATCAACTTATTAACAAATATGGTTCTTATAATAGAAACAAATATTCCCAAAGATTAAGTGTCTGTTAAAGGTCGCTCACTTTAAAATATACTACAGTGCTAAAAAGGATTTTTTAATCTAAAATTGTTTATTACAAAACAGATAACAGCATAAAAAAATCAAATAATACCGTCAAATTAGATCGGTTACTCATACCAGATTGTAATCAAAACCGCAAATATATTCACACTACGGGAAAATTCTTTTAAATTCCTCGATTCCTTGTTTGTAACCATTTAAAGCAAAAGAGAGCATCACCACACTTTGCATAATAGTTGTTGCTTCGTATAAGGGGCTGTGTTTGTAACCATTTAAAGCAAAAGGGAGCATCACCACACTTTGCATAATAGTTATTGCTTCGTATAAGGGGCTGTGTTTGTAACCATTTAAAGCAAAAGGGAGCATCACCACACTTTGCATAATAGTTGTTGCTTCGTATAAGGGGCTGTGTTTGTAACCATTTAAAGCAAAAGGGAGCATCACCACACTTTGCATAATAGTTGTTGCTTCGTATAAGGGGCTGTGTTTGTAACCATTTAAAGCAAAAGGGAGCATCACCACACTTTGCATAATAGTTGTTGCTTCGTATAAGGGCTGGTGATACCAGATCAGGCTGCCCTGTGGCTCCCTGAGACGAAATTCACCTACATTGACGTTTTTTTTTTTTTTTTTTTTTTTTTTTTTTTTGTAAAACTTAATTATGTTCTACAAAAACAACAAAAAAAACAACAGCCCCTCTCCCTTTCTCCCTCCCCTTTTTTATTTTATTTTTCCTACCCTACTCCCGGTTCTGGATATGACCTTAAACTACATCCGATGGTGAGATCCGGCTTACGGACTTTGGGGAATGTGGAGCCTCCTCTTAATTACCATTGCTCCCAGGTCCACCCTGACCCGGAGTGGTAGTACCTGTTAGGGTCCCAACTATGGGTTAAATAGAAACAGATATAACTACCAAACCAAAAACCATAATTAAACATTTGAAGATATAAAGAACTTGAAACATAAAAACTTTCACTATAATGACCAGATTCGGCATTAAATAACCCAAAAAGGGTTGATATGCCGTAAAACAAAACTACCAAACCAAAAACCATGATTAAACATTTGAAGATATAAAGAACTTGAAGCATAAAAACTTTTACTATAATGACCAGATTCGGCATTAAATAACTCAAAAAGGGTTGATATGCCGTAAAACAAAACTACCAAACCAAAAACTATGATTAAACATTTGAAGATATAAAGAACTTGAAGCATAAAAACTTTCACTATAATGACCAGATTCGGCATTAAATAACCCAAAAAGGGTTGATATGCCGTAAAACAAAACTACCAAACCAAAAACCATAATTAAACATTTGAAGATATAAAGAACTTGAAGCATAAAAACTTTCACTATAATGACCAGATTCGGCATTAAATAACCCAAAAAGGGTTGATATGCCGTAAAACAAAACTACCAAACCAAAAACCATGATTAAACATTTGAAGATATAAAGAACTTGAAGCATAAAAACTTTCACTATAATGACCAGATTCGGCATTAAATAACCCAAAAAGGGTTGATATGCCGTAAAACAAAACTACCATACCTCGTATAAGGGGCTGTGTTTGTAACCATTTAAAGCAAAAGGGAGACACCACACTTTGCATAATAGTTGTTGCTTCGTATAAGGGGCTGTGTTTGTAACCATTTAAAGCAAAAGGGAGCATCACCACACTTTGCATAATAGTTGTTGCTTCGTATAAGGGGCTGTGTTTGTAACCATTTCAGAATGGACAAATTGTTTTTCATTTCGTCTCACAGGTCCAATAGACAGTAATTATCCGCCATAACTTAGTGCATTCGCATCCATAATTTAATTTGAAGAAACAAGAAACATCGGCTACTGGGATCTTCAAAGCGCTATGCTCCATGGCTGATTGGATAAGAAATTATGTGAAACTAGCAGGAAGACCCGATGTTGCTCGGGATTGAATGAGGATTGTTACTATACTTCTTCACTATGATCATAACACCATATTACTTTCTTTGTTTTTACTGACTCCTCTCCTCCTGTTTTCGCCCCCTAATATATTCAGAAGAAGATGAAATGTTTGAAAACTCTCTGAATTAGTGTCTGATACATATGGGTTTAATTCTATTAAAATCAGATTACGTATTTGAAGTTTTAAGGAGATTCTGTCCCCACTGGTCACTTAGAGGTGGGGGCACGTAAATATTCAGCACATAGAGGGTAACATAGAGATTTAGGACCACTTCCATTGTCTTTCCCGGAGGATTTTATGTATATGATATAAATTTCATAAAAATAGGATATATTTGAAGTTTTAAGAGGGTTATACACTCATAGCCACCTTGGGATGCACTTAGAGATTCTGGAACACTTCCATTGTCTTCCACTGTAAATTTTGAATAAGAATACACTTTTAGATTTTATGAACGTTCTCTAACATTTCTTTCTATAGGCAACACACGCACAAATACAGATAGACATTGAGTTTTATATATAGATATTTCGGTGTTAAAATATAAGATAGCCATATATAAAATAACATAAATTTAACTTCACATTAAAAACGGTCGTTCAGACATCAATTCTGAAACTTTCATATTTTAATCTGTAGAAACTTTAAATATCGGCATTTGAAATCTTTCATGATACTGATTGGATTAAAAAAATAATTTATTTTGTGGAGAGTACCCCCCAAAAATAAGATAGCCAGGTGTTTGTCTTAAAAGTAATGAGACAGACTATTAAATGTATACAGATGATCTAATCCTCACTTTTGCCCCAGTTGAAATGAATAGTTCTCTCCTTGAAAGAGCCCCCTGCTTTGATAAGGTCCTAGGACTGACCTTCACGCCAGACCTCAAATAGAAGACTTACATCAAATTTGTTGCTAAAGTCACTGGAAAAATGGTTGGATCTTTCTACCGCTCTAGAAAGTATCTCTCTATTTGTGCAATTTTCTATTTGTATAAGAGTCAAACACGTCCTAAAATGGAGTACTGTTGCCATATCTGCGGAGGTGCCGCTAAAATTACTCTTTCCTGCCGTGACAGAGTAGAAAACCGACTTCGAAATCTAGTGTGGGATGTCCTCTTCTCTTCCCTACAGTCTCTGTCTCACAGAAGATAATCTTTCTCTACTCTATCGTTATTTTCATGGGATCTATCTGTCTGTGGAACACAGTAACACAGGACTGCTTACAAGCTTACTACTACATGCTCGTTTTCAAGTTCAATGTTAACAAATTATTGTTGAGCCTTCCTCTTAAATAATTTAATTTTTGGTTAGTCTCAACCATTGTTACTAATCCTCACGTTCTTGTTTCATTGCCCTTCTGACAAACTCATTAACTTGTATCCTCGAGTGGCCAATGGGCCTTGATAAGTGGTGACTTGTTAGTACATAAAAAATAATTAACTACAAAATCAACCTTATTTTCTTTTAAAAAAACATGTCTTCTGCAAGAATACTTGTTGGTTGGAAGTAATATTTGTTTACCTTCTCTCGCATTCTTAACAGCCTCGTCTCACATGGTTGATTATAAAAAGGTGGCAGTGATGAAGTGGACAACGATACAGACTGATGACCTGGGTATGCCAAGTTCGAATCCAGTCGATTTCATAGCATCACTTTCACTTATGGACGTTTGTAATATTTCTGCTGTGCTTAAAAGAATGAAGGCACACTGATATATGAAAATATAATGATATATCTTTATTGTCGGTGGTGGTGAAGGGGTGTGGGTTAGTGAGGAAGGAAGATGAACACACAAGAATTCGACGGGTGTTTTTTCTCGGGCCCAAATTGCCAATCAACTGACGATATCATTTTCGGGTTGTTATTATATAACAATTTGTGACTCCCTGCAAACGCCCACCGTGGGACTTCACTGTCAATATTGCTATGACCCATGGCGTTTTATTTGACGACGGAATATTTCCTTCTGCGTCTAACATTTTTTGCAGGTGGTTTCAATGAGCAATTATTTTATTTTTGACAATCAATCATCTTATGTTGCTTTCTTCCGGCCAGGTTTCCCAACTTCGACTAACGATTATTTTATTTTTGATAATCAATCATATTATGCATTTTTCTTGCACCCAGGTGCGTGTCCATTCCAAGTGCACCTACTCCTGTCAAATAACCTTTTCAGTACACCTGGCCTAGATATTTAATATGTTGGGTAATCTTCATGTGGTCCCTCCTGTAAGAATTGGGGAAGCAAATGCCAACAACAGAATTGAGTCAGTCAAAAAAAATCATACAAATTTAATTCATGCAAATTTACGTTTTTATGAAATATCTATATAATACACTAAGGCATTTTATGTTTGTACCTACGTTATCACCTTTCACACACATGTAAAAAAAAAGATCATCTAATCAAAGATGATGATTGGTGATTAACTTGATGCCGCTAAGGAAAAAAAATTCCGACGTTACCCATTTGAAAATGAATTGTTTCAAAAACAAAATGTCACCCGTCGATTAAAAGAATACAACTTAAAATAAATACATTTCAAAAAGTGACATTCATTTTATTGATTTCAAGAATATTTCGCTGACAATTATTGTTACGGTAAGAAAACAGAATATTAATTGTTTTAAAAAGAATTACATTGACACAGTTTTAAATAAATAAATAAATAGACATATTCGTTTTATTTATATAAAAATATTTAGCTGGCAATTACAATTATTTTTACGGAAGAAGAAAGAATCATTTTTTCTTAACATTTATTGTTTCAAAAGGAATGTTATTATTAATAGTAGATCATACAGATTGATGTAGAAAGCACAGTGGAATTCCAATGCCGTCCTACTAGTAATATATATATATATATATATATATATATATATAAAGTTACTCATCTTTATTTTCAGAATCTGTTGCATCCTGAGTTCTGTTTCGATGGCAACCGTCTGCTGGAACTTTCTCTATTTTCACTTTCGTTTTGCCGTTCACTTATAGATCCACCAAAACAAACATTTCTTTTCTGTTTGTATTATCGACTAATCACGAGGAAAGCTTCACACTGTTTGTCCTTTTCTGCATATAAATTGGTACTTGGGAATAATACAATATTGCAGAAAACAGGATACACCACTTGATATGCAGATTACAAGCGTAAATCTCATTTAGCGTCAAATTAAACTTTTTCTTTTAGATCTGTCCACACATCTGTATAAAAGGCTCAGTCGGTCGGTCAATATTTCATACTTCAGTATTTTAATCGCTAAACACATTCTATTTCTAGATGATTCCATATAATCTCTATCAGATACTCTGTCTGTCAGTAAATACAGATGGTTCATTTATCCGGCAGTTCGTTCGTCTCTTCTGAAGTACCACTATCTCTGGTTACAGAATTTTTCATACTGATATTTGTCATTAATGGATTTTACAGACAATCAATTTGAAACATATTCTATGGTCTGAGAATAAGACAATGTTTTGAAAGATTGATTGCCTATAAATGGTCTAAACAATGGATCTGGGGCTTAATTATAGAAAACAATATTCTCAAACATTGATTGTCTGTAAATGGTCTAAATAATTGATCTGGGTCTAATTATAAAAAACAATATTCTCAAACATTGGTTGCCTGTAAATGGTCTAAATAATTGATCTGGGTCTAATTAAAAAAAAAACAATATTCTCAAACATTGGTTGCCTGTAAATGGTCTAAATAATTGATCTGGGTCTAATTATAAAAAACAATATTCTCAAACATTGGTTGCCTGTAAATGGTCTAAACAATGGATCTGGGTCTAATTATAGAAAACAATATTCTCAAACATTGATTGCCTGTAAATGGTCTAAATAATTGATCTGGGTCTAATTATAAGAAACAATATTCTCAAACATTGATTGCCTGTAAATGGTCTAAATAATTGATCTGGGTTTAATTATAAAAAACAATATTCTCAAACATTGATTGCCTGTAAATGGTCTAAACAATGGTCCTGGGTCTAATTATAATCATGATCATCTGATTTATTTTTAACAGGCCTTTGATTAGTTCTCTATGAGAGGGTGTGGTCTGTCTGTCAGTTTTGTACCGAAGTCTTCCTCTCCAGGCTCGGCAGTCACGATGATCAAAGTTAGCAATCCCCAGGGTTGCGTTTACACAGCTCATCCCAAAATAATTTTGGTTTTCCAGCTTGTCGACTTGATGCGATGGAGATGTCTCTGACACGGGATATCCAGCTGGAGCTTTGCTTGACATGGACAAGCCATCTCATTCTGCTCAACTTAAGGACATCAGATATTTCTTTTATACCAAGCTTAGAGAGAAGAGTCTCGAGGAGAGTGTCGTCTTCTGGCTTGACATGGCAGATCCATCTAATCATGGCACTTTCGTTGCACTGCAGTCTCTTGAGAGTGCTTGCCGATGCAGCTCATGTCTCGGAGCCATAAAGCATGACACTCCTCACACAGCTGGTGTACACAGGATTTCTAATAGAAAACAATATTCTCAAACATTGAATTTATGTAAATGGTCTAAAATTGATCTGGGTTTGATAATAGAAAACTATATTCTCAAACATTGTTTAGACAATTTACATGCATTCAATAAATATGGGGCTAATAATAAAAAAACAGTATTCTCAAACATTGAATAGGTGTAAATGGTCTAAATAATGGAACTGGGTCTAATAATAGAAAACAATATTCTCAAACATTGTTTAGACCATTTACATGCATTCAATGGATCTGGGGCTGATAATAAAAAAACAGTATTCTCAAACATTGAATAGGTGTAAATGGTCTAAATAATGGAACTGGGTCTAATAATAGAAAACAATATTCTCAAACATTGTTTAGACCATTTACATGCATTCAATAAATATGGGGCTAATAATAAAAAAACAGTATTCTCAAACATTGAATAGGTGTAAATGGTCTAAATAATGGAACTGGGTCTAATAATAGAAAACAATATTCTCAAACATTGTTTAGACCATTTACATGCATTCAATAAATATGGGGCTAATAATAAAAAAACAGTATTCTCAAACATTGAATAGGTGTAAATGGTCTAAATAATGGAACTGGGTCTAATAATAGAAAACAATATTCTCAAACATTGTTTAGACCATTTACATGCATTCAATAAATATGGGGCTAATAATAAAAAAACAGTATTCTCAAACATTGAATAGGTGTAAATGGTCTAAATAATGGAACTGGGTCTAATAATAGAAAACAATATTCTCAAACATTGTTTAGACCATTTACATGCATTCAATGGATCTGGGGCTGATAATAAAAAAGTATTCTCAAACATTGAATACGTGTAAATGGTCTAAATAATGGATCTGTGTCTAATTATAAAAAACAGTATTCTCAAACATTGCATACCTGTAAATGGTCTAAATAACTGATCTGGGTCTTATAATAGAAAACAATATTCTCAAACATTGTTTAGACCATTTACATGCATTCAATGGATCTGGGGCTAATGATAAAAAAAAGTATTCTCAAACATTGAATACGTGTAAATGGTCTAAATAATTGATCTGGTTCTCATAATAGAAAACAGTATTCTCAAAAAGTGAATAAGTGTAAATGGTCTAAATAATGGATCTGGGTCTAATCATAAAAAAGTAATATTCTCAAACCTTGAATGTCTGTAAAAGCCTTGATCTCTATATGTATATATATAATGTTTCAAACTACGGAAAATGGTATTTCAAACTTGAGTATGATACTATTTAAGTTCAAGTTTTACAGAGCCACTTATAAGCATCTTTAGTAACATCTAAAATAATATATTTTATATTTCGTAATTTTTAAAAAATGAGGATTGATAGTTTGCATTATTTGGATTTATTCTACTACTGTTCTCATCCTGGATGTTATTCTCATAATGTTTTGGCCGATGTAATCTGCGACTGTCTTCAGGTGAGTCTTGTAGAACTTGGGAATCTTTCCACATGAAACTGATGCACAACGGATAAAGTGCTAAGTAATAATCAGTTCTAAGTGACGGTCTTCTGGAGGTTGATGGTTCAATCTTCAGTATGGGCGATACTAAGAATACAATTACGAATTAATTAAGACTTCTACCCGGTTATGGCTGATGGAACGAGAGCAAGCTACTCCTGTGGATTAAATAAAAGGTTCAGTTTGAAACTCTGTAGAGCTTTCTGAGTTTGACAGGACACACCTGAAGAAGATCAAAGGTTACATCGGCCGAAACGTTATGAGAATAACATCCAAAATCAGAACAGCCGTCTGAATGATACAAATTATAAATCCTTTCGATCTGCCTGTTTAATGATCAAAATGTTATTTTGAATATAAGAGTCCGATAAAACAAATAATGACTGAACAGCCTCTTATTTAATTGTGACAGACCAACAAAAATATTCTTTTTTTTTTACAATGAAAATGCTATTTCAAACTTAATCAGGACAGATCGACGAACAGACTGCCCAACAATGGAGCCTCTAATCAAAATGCGTGAATGCACCTAAAAAAAAAAAAAAAAAATTCACAGAATTGGAATAAAAAAAATGAGTTCTTAACCTTTTTGTAGCAGACTTTATTAGTTCATCTATTTTAAGACTGCAAATAGATTTTATTTTAAAAAAACAAAAAAAACAAGAACAAAAAAAAACTTGCTCTCCTCATAAAAACCTAAAAACAGTTTTCATTTTCAAAAAAATAAAAAATAATAATAAAAGAAAAGATATCCATTGTTTCCACATCCATGAGTAGCAAGACAGATGTTTTGGAAGCCAACCTGGCATCGGATCAATGTTGCCACTGTTGAAGCCTCGTTTTGGATCAGCTGACCACCATTTTGTTTTGTGCTTTCTGAGCTCATTTTTATTTTTTCCATTTTAGAGGAAGCCACTAGCTGGCAATTATGGTGCCGTATATTAATAGAACCAATCATTAAGAGCAGAATTCTCCAAGGAAGGAAATAAAAATAGAAGTTCGAATAAAGAACATTAGATCGACTGAGGAACCGCATCTACCATTCATGATTTACTAATTGCCTCAGGCCGAATTCTTTTCTTTTTGTAGGATTTTTTCTCGTCTGCTGACAAATATGATTGATTTTTATCCATCTTTCTGTTAAAGATTTCATAAGCTCGTACTGGTGATGTAACTGGCATAAAAGGGGGAAAAAGGGAACACGTTAGCACAGGATTGCTTCCCTGTGGGATGCAACTTGGTCCTCTTTAAATCTAAGGTCAATAAATACTTGTTTTACACCGTCCTTATAAGTAATGAAATTTTATTCATTCCATTTATCATTTTCATTCCTCTCATAATATTCTTCATCATTCAACTGATAATCTATCCACCTCATTATTCTTTATCCTCGATTGGCTTTTAGCCTTGAGAAGTGATGACTTCTTAATAAAAAATAAGTTTAAATTCTGGCTAATGATCAGGATAAATAAAAGATTTTCTGAATTATTCAAGGGTTTTGAAGATTAAAACTAATGTTTGAGCCATTTTGAAAAGCGTAGTACATAATAAAAAAAAAAATAAAGGAATAGAAACTATAATAAAATGGTCTAATTTATATCGTTTTAACAGTTCGATTGTATGTTTCGATTTAGAAGTTAGACTTTACAAATTGGAAGCTCTTCTTGATGCGGACATGCGTTTGTGTGTGTTCACTGCACAGGATCGTCCACTCGTTGTTCCTGTCTGAAGTCAGCTTCTTCACTAGTTGCAGTGTCAATTGTGTGATCTCGGTCAGTGCTGCAACGGATTCTCTGTAACGAACAGTTAATACACTCAAATGAAATGTATTTGGTTCACTACTCAGAGTTGAAAGAATGCTCTACCCGCGTGTTCAAACGGGACATCGAATTATTCTTTCTGTTCTTTTCACCAACAACAGTCCAACACACATGTGAACGACACGGCGTTCACAACCAAACGTCTAGTCAAAAATTGAATTCCTTTTTCTTTTTCTTTTTCTTTTCTGTGTGTGTGTGTGTGTGTGTGTGTGTGCGTGTGTGTGTGTTCACAACGTCAATCTTACTCCACCGCTACCCGGAGCAAAGATTCTGCTCTTTTTATGACAACAAGAATTAGCCCATGCAAAGCAAGGCTCATATGCATACTGTGAACTCTCGTCGTGTGACAAGTTACAAGTTTTCATTTTGCAACCGGAACCGATGGACAATACACGGCACAACCCTCACTCATTTCCCTGTGGACCTGCATGATGCCTGCTACATTCTCCCTCCAAACAAAATTACAACTCCACCTTAAAACAAGTAACAATGTTTTATTTTGAGGGATGTTACAATGATACTCGTTTTCTTCAACTGTACAACAAACTTACAAATCACAACTTCTAGTTCTACCAAATTAAAACACCAGTCAAACCGAGCACAATCCATTAGCTAAGAGCCCATCTCTCTTTGAGAGGCACACAAACTTTATTTGCCTATAAGACGCCCAGATTTCCAACTAACCGCCCTCCCCTGCCCATCTGCTGGAATAGATATAGATATTCTGGTCATTTGTGGTTAATCACCCAGCTATCAACTTGAAAAAGTGAATCTTTTTTTTTATGGAATTCGCTCCAGACAAGGCATGAAGCCACTTGGTGTAAGGAGCTAACAAGAACAAAAGATGATTATTGCAAAGACAGGAGCTGCTTATTGACCTTAGTCTTAAAAAGACCAAGACTATAGGTAGGATGAAAACAGTCAGCAGGAAGAGAGTTCCACAAGCTTGCAGTTATTGGAAAGAAGTATTACTGGAAGTTAGCGGTATTACAATGAGGTATCAAAACAGCGAATTGATGGAGACCTTTAGACCAATGAGTCAAAGGAGCTGGAACAAAGAAAGCAGGGAACAGATCAGACAATTCTGAAGAACACTTGCTATAATAATATTTATAGAAAAGACTGAGACCAGCAGCATCACGTCTGTGAGAGAATGCATGCAGAGGAGAGTGGGACCAATCAAATCTGCTGACAATCAATGGACATAAAAAAACCTACTGCCTAGGGGGTCCCGTATCTAGATACACATTATTTTTAGAAAACCTCGAGTGGTCCATAACCACAGCAGGAAACCTCTTATCTGTAGAACTATTACTTTTTCCAAGTGGACACATCAAATTCTAGGTGGTCAAAATTACAGAGCAGACATATTTCCGATTTCTTAGGTGATTTCTCTTCTCTTAGTTTTATGTTTTTAATTCGCAGCAAGCCTATTATTTGCATGCATTTCAAACATGCAACCCACTAAACATGCAACCGCATAGTGCATCTTTACATTGAAGTGGTTGCCTGGAACATTTACACCTCCTTTCTGCAAGTCACTGGTGACAGCTTAAACTTTCCCCAGCACCTTTGACTTTTCAAATATTTCCTTATCTGACCCAAATGTGGGTGTAAACTGTCACTAAGACATAATCTGATCATATTTTTTTGCCCTGGAAAAAGTGGCAGCTGATGACCGCTCTGAAAGTTGTGGAAATAAATTATGAGCAAATTGCGTGAAATATAAACGAGGAATGGAAAAAGAATAGAATGAACAAAATTTGTTTTTGTCTCACTTTTGATTAATAATAACAGAAAGTGAAATAAATTCGACAAATCACCGTACACACCTTCTTGTATCAGCTTGGGTGGTGGCAAGTAATTCATATATTATCAAGCTTTTAAAATACATTTTCTTTCATATCCGCCTCTTCCCTGGGGACAAATAAAATAGAAATATATTCTGGAAATTAAAAAAACAAAAATATTAAAATAAATAAACTAGAATACCACTCAGTAGAATCTACATACTGTGACCTATGTTTCGGAATTTTTTAGATGAGGGTTGATAATTTTTGATATTTGGATTATTCGGACAACTATTCGCATCTTGGTTGTTATTGTAACAACGTTTTGACCGATGTAACCGCCGACCTTCTTCAAGTGTGCTTTGTTGAACTCTGGAATCTGTATGGAATTTAGAATGGAACACTTTATTTAATCCACAGGGGTAGCTTGCTCTCATTCGGTCAGCCATGACCGGGTAGTAATTTGTAATTGTATTCTAAGTATTGCCCATACTGAGGATTGAACCTTCAACCGCCAGAAGACTGTTACTTAGAACTTATTATTAATTAGCACTTATATCTGTTGCAAGTACCTGTGATGCAACGGATATAAGTGCTAAGTAAATCAATTCTAAATGACGGAGGTTGAAGGTTCAATCTTCAGTACGGGCGATATTGAGAATATAATTACAAATTACTACCCAGTCATAGCAGACGGAATGAGAGAAAGCTACCCCTGTAGATTAAATAAAAGGTTCTATTCGAAATTTTGTAAAGATTCCCGAGTCCACCAAGATGCACCTGAAGAGGGTCAAAGGTTACATTAGCCGAAAATAACATCCAAAATAAGAACACTAGTCCGAATAATCCAAATAATACAAATTATTTATCCGCATCTAAAATATTTGGTATTTTATTCCTCAACTTTTTTACACTTATTTCGAGATAAAAAGAAATTTCTTAGAAATTTCTAAATAGTTTGAAAATGTTAAGATATATGTATATATATATATATACAAACATATTTAGATAGATGCAAATGAATATGGCTACCTGGTCATTTTAAAGTAAGTTAAGGTTTCTCGTTAGTTATTTTTATTTGGATGCTTGTCATTCACTCCCCTGCAATGTTTTTCTTAAAGCCAAATAAGGAACAATTACGATGCCAGTTATTTTCTGAAAGTGGCCAATTTCCTTTGTGTTGCCTAAATATGCTGACCTGGCAAAGGTCATACTTTGGCTAATTGCCCCTATCAGACAAGACAAATGGACGTACTTATCTTGACACACCTGGCCATTAATTAGGAACTAGAAAGCAGGTAAGAGATGATGTTGTAAGAGGAAGTCTCTTTATTTACGTCGAGTTGTGTTGGGTGATTAGAACAATGGAGAATATACGTTCTATTTCTTTGACGCAAAGCATCTGTTTCAGAATTTTTTGAGATGAGGATTGATAATTTGTATTATTTGAATTATTCAGATTATGGTTTTCATCTTGGATGTTATTCCAATGTTGACATGTGGCGCAACAAATAAAGGTGCAAAGTTACACTCCATTCTAAGTGACATTCTTCTGGAGGTTAAAGGTTCCATTCTCACTACAGGCAATACTAAGAATAAAAAAATGATTTAAGACTTGATGGTTGATGGAACGAGAACAATATACCCCCGTTTAAAATTCTGTATACATTCTCGAGTTTGAGAAGATGCGCCTGAAGAAGGTTGGTGGTTACGTTGGCCGAAACGTTGTGATAATAACATTTAAGATGAGAATAGTCCTCCAAATAATTCATTTTGTCACTATTACTGGAGAAAAGTTGAGTCTGATCTTGGTGTAGGGTTTTTTTTTTTATTGCATCCTTAGACAAAAAGACAAACACCAAGATTATTATCATTATTATTTGATCATTTTTTTATTTTTTACTAAAGTGTCACCACTTATCAAGGACCGGGAGCCACTCGAGAACAAGGCTTAAAGAAATCGTCAGTTGGAAAATGATCGCCTCCACAAGAGGACCAGAAACAATGGATGGGATGGGGAGAAGATTACTTAGGAATTGATTATCCAAGAGGATGGCTCGACAAGTGTTTGCTCACATTTGACTTAAACGATCATGTTGCAGTCGGTTGGGAAGCAGGCTTATGATATCATGTTTCACAGGCGGGGGCGTTCTAGAAAAGAAACTTTGTTCATGGAAGTTTGTTTTATTATTGGTAAGAAGAGGGAGAAAGGAAAGTTCTTTGCTGTAGTTGAGGAAAGACGAGTTTTTGCTGGGAATATTGTACCAGGTGTTGGAGCTCAGTCGAGCACCTACCATGAAAATAACGATACATTAGAATGAGGCTCACAACATTTCTTCAGTGTGAAAAGAACTGTGGGGATGAGAAGAGAGCATCCCCTCACTAGATTGCAGAGTCTATCTTGTACTCTTTCAAGACAGGAAAGGGTGCTCTGTGCAGCACCTCCTCAGATATGACAGCAGTATTTCATCTTGGATGTATCTGGCTTATATACAGGTAGTGGATTGCGTCAGGAGTGAGGTACCTTCTGGAGCGATATAATGATCCAACCATTTTTCCAGCGACCTTAGCAACAGATTTGATGTAAGTCTTCCATTTTCGGGTTGGAATGAAAGTCACTCCAAGAAGCTTATCAAAGAAGGGGTCTTTTTCGAGAGAACAGTTCATTTCGACTAGAGAGAAGTGAGGATTCGAGCATTGGTGGTGAAAAGAGAAGAGCTTGGTTTTAGAGACATTAAAAGTAACAAGCCACTTTTTTCCCATTGCACCACATGCTCCAAGTTCTTGATCATCAATGTTCTTCGAAGTGTTGCCATGAATAGTTGTGTCATCTGCGTAAATATCAACGAATGATGTCAAAATATGATTTGGAAGATCGTTTATGAAGATTAGGAAGAGGGTTGGGCCAAAAATGAATCCTTGAGGCACGCCGGCATTGATGCTATGTGCTTCGGACTTTTGCCCGTCAACAATTACTTTTATAATCCTATCAGGGAGAAAGTTCATAATAGACATTCCATTCAATTGATCATCTTTTCTAAAATTCTGATCAACTCAGATCATCTTTCAAACTACTATTCTAACCTTGGTTTTTATGTTCACAATATATTCGTCTATATAAACTCGACCTTCTTCACGTGGATCTTTTTGCACTTGAGAACTTTCTAGTCAAACTCGGGAACTTGTGCAGAATTTCAAGCAGAACACTTTATTTAATCAACAGAGGTAGATTATTCTCATTTCGTCAGCCATGACCGGGTAGAAGTGTTAATTTGTCATACTTAGTTATTATCGCCTGTCGTAAGGATTGAACCATCAATCTTCAGAAGACTGTCACTTCGAATTGATTAACCAACGCGCTTAACTAACGGTTAAAAGCTTTGGGTAACAATAAGTTCTAAGTGACAGTTTTCTAGGGGTTGAAGGTTCAATTTTCTTAAAAGTGTAAATTTGTATAAGTTGTATTTTACGGGAAATTTTGAAAATGAAAAACAGGCTGATTTGAATTTTAAAATCTTAGAATAAAATTTTTTTTCACCAGTCTTTAGAGATTTAAAACAAATCATAGTCTGAGATCACTTGTTGACATCTATGCAAATGACACAACCATCTATGGCAGCACGTCAAAGAGCATTGATGATCAAGATCTTTGTGATTCTCTCTCTTCGTACCTGGAGCACGTAATGCAATGGGGGGATGGCTTGTTACTTTTAATACCTCTCAAGCCAATCTTCTTTCCTTTCATCACCATCACTCGGATCCTCACTTTTCCCGGGTTAAAATGAATGGCTCTATCCTTGAAGACCCCCTCCCCTGCTTTGATAAGCTCCTAGGACTAACCTTCTCTACAGATCCGAAATTGAAGACTTACATCAAATCCATTACTAAGTTCGCAGGAAACACTCCAGAAAGTACCTCACTCCTGATGTAATCTTCTACCTGTATAAAAACCAAATATATCCTAAGATGGAGTACTGTTGCCACATCTGGAGAGGTGCTGCTCAGAGCCATCTCTCCTTCCTTGACAGAATGCATAATCGATTTTGAAATCTGGTTGGGGATGATCTCTTTTCTTCCCTACAGCCTCTTTCTCACAGAAGAGACGTTGCTAGTCTTTCTCTACTCTATCGTTTTCATAGTAGGTGCTCGACTGAGCTCTAACTTCTGGTTCCTCCCTGTAAAACATTCACAACAAAAACTGCAAAGAATTTTCCTTTCTTCCCCTCTGTACCTAAAACGAAATGGAACTTCCATGAACAAAGTTTCTTTCCAAGAACATCTTTGCAATACAATACCGCGAGGCGGCTTCCTAGTACAACATGATCGTTTTTAAGTCCAATATTAATAATTGTTTGTCAAACCGCCACTTAAATAATCCAATTCTCACTATTTAACCCATCGTTTCAAATATACTTAAGGTGATTTTCATCGCCAACTGACAATCTCATTAAGCTTTATCCTCGAGTTGCTTTCAGGCCTTGATAAGCAGTGACTCATTAGTCTAAAAAGAACTTTCTTTTTTTTCAGATTTCTAAATATTATTTATTTTAATTCGAAACTTGATGAGCCACACATGAAAAGAAAAAGAAGTGCTGTCAATTTTCCTAGTGATGGTGGGGGAGTTCTATTGTCTCGTCCCTCCCCCCAATGTTTTGTGATTATTTGTTATCCTCTACCGAATGTTTAAATTCCTCTCTAATCTCATAAAAATATCTAACCTGAGCACCACGTTGCAAATCTTTTCCCTTTAAATTTTTATCAAAAGTTTAACTAATAATTCCTTTGATAACTTTTTTGAATGACTATTTTTTTTCTGGCTATTCTAACTTTAAACATTTTTTAGGCCTAATTATTTCCTATATCTTTATTCCACTGATTTCTAATTTTTAAATACGTCTTCAGCATTTTTAGATGAGAATCTGTCTATCTGTTAGTATGTTACACTTATGTTTGAAATAATATTTACATAGCTGAACACGTTTTATTTTTAGATGCATCTACATTTGAGGCTGTCCGTCGGTCTGTCATACATAAGTTTGAAATAGCATTTTCAGCGGTCTGCCATACGTTAGTTTGAAATAGCTTTTTAATCACTCTGTCACACCGAAGTTTGAAATGACGTTTTTAGCGGTCTGCCACACATAAGTTTGAAATAGCATTTTTTTTCTCTATCGGTGTATCATGTGTAAGTTTCAAATAGCATTTTTATCGGTCTGTCATACAAATTCGAAATAGCTATTTCAGCACTAAACGCACAGATTGAATGGACTCATCTTAAAAATATTTGTACTTGTTACTCCAAGTACACCTCTGCTTTGCATAACGCTACTTTCTATAGAAACTGTAATGGTATGCCTGCAGACCTACATATACTCCGCTTATGTGAGCTTTACAGGTTTGGTTTCTAAATGACCATTGAATATTCATCGAAATCCCAACTTAGAGAAAAAATATCTCAAGCTTAGTCTTGTTGAAAGCACTTTGTGTTGTGTTACCGACAGTCGGCTTAGTGTTAATCCACTAATCTCCTAATCAGTCTTTAATCTTTTTTGTGAAGTCATACAAAGTTTCACGGTCAGAACAATTTGTCAAAATATGCACTTAAGCATATAACCGGTTGCCTTTCTCATAATTATTAGTTTCTTACATGTGAGATGTTGCATTGCTGGTATGTCAATCAAATAACTATAAAAATGATAGTTTGACTAATGTCTTTACATTATGTCACTTCACGACATATGGCATAATCATGTTGACACACCGGTTCTCGTTAGATCACCAAAGTTAAGCAACGTTCAGCCTTGTTAGTACCAGATGGGTGACCATTTGGGAATACCAGACACTGTATGTAGGAGGACGTCAACACCTCCCTGCAAGAACTCCTAAAAAACTAATGTCATCATCTCCCCTAACCGGGATATACATGCAACTGAGGACTGCTTGTGAATTAGAGACTCCCATGAAACTTCCTCCTTTGGAGGAAACCAGTTCAACCCGCCCAGAGTGAATGCCATACCAGGTACAGGAGGTATGTCACCTCGCATACAAGACTCATGGCCATGCTTATAGCTCTTCTGTTCACAGTGCAATTCTCCATGCAAATGAGACTTGACTTTTGGCCAAAGCAGACCTGCAATGATTGCAACACAACAACAGGCCAATGATTAGACAGATGTGCAATGTGAAGCCAGATGTGACATCTGTACGGTCAAAAGATCTTCTGGAACAGCTTAGCCGCATGTTATTAATATAGAAAAAAGTCTTCAGTGGTATGGGCACATGGAACGCTTGAGTAGTGCCATCAAGATAGCTCAAGATTTGGAAGTTCCCTGTAGGCAGAGGAGAGGCCGACCTAAGTTGCCTTGGAAAGAACTGCTGCAGAGATCTGATAGCATGGAAGCTCTCTGCAGTTGATCCTCATGATAGTTTCTTGGAGGTGTGGATGAGATCTGCCATGCTATCTGGATAGGGGCCCACCAGTGTGGATGATACCCCTCAACTACATCAATAAAAAAGAACTGATGATGATGATGATGATTAGGCTGTAGAGCTAATTTTATATTCTAGCCTTTGTTTTTAGTGACCACATTCGAGTATATCTCTCCTGAGCACAAGGCCGCCATTTTGTGTGCTGTGTCATCATGGATAACACATACGAGTATTAGAAGAAAAAGGAAAAGATAATAGGAAGAAACAATTGGATTTATAAACATATAAACAGTTTGCCAAAAACACATGAAAGAGGTTACAGAAATATGTAATGTGGTACACAAGACATTAGTACCAAAGAAAGAATACATTACAGTCCCAAATACAATCGATAAAGACACATGTTGCAGAGGTCAAAGATAGAGAATATCCATGAACGACGTATAAGTGAAGAGTGCTTACATTTCTGTGGGTTGTGTTCTAAAAGTCTGTGTAACTGCACCCATAAAAAAACGCCAGACAGACTCAGCATCAGGTTTTGTTAAGGCTGTGCCAAGATGACCAACTGATCAGATTATGTCCGATGTCTTTGAAAGATCATCCAGAAAGAGAATAAGATCTCTTCCTAAATTCCGAACATGTGTAGAATGAGTAGTCTTAACTCATGGAGAGGAGAATGCACTCGCTAATGTTGGTCAGCATAGGTTCAAGGGCGATAACTGAGACAATTCTACAGCCAACAAGATCATTGCACATGAAATATCATATTGCAGTCATGTCAATCAAAAATGGGAAAATTATAGTTTCACAAGGAATCTAAGCACACTGTACCTCCAGACTTTACATGGCATTATAACTTCCTTAGATTATTTGCAACAACCCAATCAAACTGCAACTCTTCCTTGTTACGTCACGTGGTTCAGTTAATAAACTCATAAGTGGCTTCAGCTTACACCAAGGTTATCCCCCATCTATCATACTATGTAACCCATTGCACCAGAGGAAGTATCCCTACACCTTACACTAAAAGCATACTATTGCTAAGATATATAAAAAGTGACCCCCCCACCCCTAAAAATGTCACTCATGAACTCGTGAGGTCAACAAGGTATTTAGTAACTAAAAAAGTCTGATTTACATTAATAAATGCTTGTAGAGTAAATGTTATAATGGGGTTCAGCTCGCTAAAATTCAGCATAAAATTATCCCTTGCCCACCAAGTTTCAGTCATGAATGTCCAACACTCTTTGTCCAGTATTGTTTTTAATTCAACCCTATTTCATACAAATAAACTTCAGTCTATGCCTGACTTGTCCAATAAGTTTCAGTCATGAATGTGCAACAATCTTTGTCTTATCACCGTTCAATAAGCACACGTGGATACGACATGCAAAATTGTCAAAATCTGACGTCACACTCCCCTTTCACACTGTAAGTTCAAGAATAGTCTGAGGATTGTTTTGATAGACATTATTTAAGATGTAACGCCACAGATAAAAATCAGGGAAGGGTTTAAGGTCCGGTGAGTGTGAAGCCCGTTAAGGATCACAGCTTCTCTACTGATGAGACGATCACCAAAATATTTCCACATATCATTGAACAGCGAACAAGACTGTTGGACATTCATGACTGAAACGTAGCGGACAAGTCAGACATAGACTAAAGTTTACTTGTACCAAATATAGTAGGATTGTGTATTTTATTAACGATTCCACAAATGGATTTTGTTTTTTGGGGGAGATACTCTCTAATTTCACTATATTATTTGCAACAACTCAATCTAACTACAATGACTCCTCATGTCACATGGTTGAGTTAACCAACTCATAAGTGTCTTCAGCTAACACAAAGTTCATCCCCCATCAATCATGCCATATAACCCATTGCACCCGAAGAAATATCCCCATGCTTCACCCCAGAAGCGGCCAAGGAATGTGCAACATCTCTATCAACAGAGATCAGGTGCAGAATTATTTTTTTCTACTTTTAGTCCCTTAAAAATGAAGTGAATAGTTTTTTTGTATTATTTTGCGAGATATCACGTGGGGTCAGCATTTTTAGAAAGGAAAGGAAATGACACGAGGGCCCGGAAGTGTAGCTCTTCAATCAATGGGTGTGTAATTGGATGTAGCTCGTGTTTTTTTGGTGCGTTTAAAAGGCAGGTGAGTAACATTGGTGAGGAAGCAATATACTCACTTAATTATGCAACCAGGGTAGATTAGAAAGGGGGGGTGTAAATAAAAGAAGAAAACGAAGAGAAGGAGAAGAAAAGAAAGGAAGAAAACAGCAGAAGAAAAAAATGAAGAAAAAAAAGAAGAAATGAAGTGAGGTTGGAAAGTAAAGAGAATGTAGGGCGGAAATAAAGAAAAACGAAGGAGAAAGGAATTAATAGAAAAGAAGGAAAGGAAAGAAAAAATAAAGACCGAAGAACAAAGGACAAAAGCAATGAAGGAAGGAAGGGAAGACAAAAAGAAAACTATGAAAATACAAAGAAAAAAGAAGGAATGGAACGATTGTGAGGGAAGAATTAATAGGAAAGAAAGAATTTAAAAAAAAACAACAAAGGAAGACAGAAAAGATACTTTATCCATCTCTCTTAAACACTAGCCCAGTTTAATAATATTAAACCAGAAGTGGCAATGGCTGATACATATACCCTCAATTCAATGCTCTATTATAAAAAAGGATATAATGATATTCAATTATTCGGGCAAACGAGATAAAAGATTTTGGCCTGGTGATCGACTCTTCCTTAAAGCCCTCTAAACATTGCATTCAGCCTGCAAACAAAGCAAGGAGCATTCTATTTCTCATTCGTCGTTCTTTCTGCAAATTCACTTCTGAAATATTTCTCCCTCTTTATGTCTACCTCGTTAGACCACTGTTAGAGTATGGTGTCCAAGCCTCTGCTCCGTATCTAACACATGATATTCAGCACCTGGAGAGAGTCCAAAGACTGGTTACCCGAATGTTGCAGAGTCTATGGGATCTGTCCTATGAAAGCCGACTCAAGAAACTTCACCTTTTCTCGCTTGAGCGCCGATGATTATGCAGTGATCTCATTTTGGCCTACAATCTCTTCAATGGTCATTACGATATACCTCAGGACCTATTATTCACTCATGCACCAGAAAGAGGTCTATGCGGACACCACAAGAAACTATTTCACCACTGATTTCGATTGAACCTGAAGAGGGACGCCTTCTTAATCAGGATCCCTGGACCTTGGAATAGACTCTCAAGAGAGGTAATAAATGTACCAACGACGCATCAATTCAAGGTGAATTTGGACAGGTGCTGGGCTACTGTATCTCTTCTGTGTAAATTTCTACCACCCTTTCTTTACATGGCAACTGAAGCAGGCTTGTTCTATTTTTAGCCAAATTAATTGAATTGAAACACAAGTTACGGCTTATTTTACTCTTCACTTGTGACAACAAACTTCGTGTTTTTTTTTTATATTAGTGATACACTACACAAGGTAAAAAAATAAGGATAAAAAAAGCTAGTTAATAACAGTAAGCATTTATTTTTCTATTTTATTTTTTTTTACAAATGGGTAACCACATATCAAGGCCAAATGTCACTCGAGGATAAGGATTAATGAGATGAATTAATTGTCAGTTAAAGGATGAAGAATATTATGAGAGGATTTAAAAATGATTAATGGAATGAACTGAGTTTGATTACTTACATTGATTTATGGGTACTCTTATGGACAATGCCCCGCGTTTCCGTGACTTCACGTCGTCAGTGTTCAGGCAGGTCTTGGAAGTGCCCGAGAGATGATGAGGCGAAAACTGCCAAACGATGAATTGAAGACTGGCAGACGATTATTTCAGACGAAAAAAATAAAAGTAAAATACATATATAAAAATATAGAACGAACAAACCATAGCTAAACAACTGTTATTAATTAGGTATTTACTTTTTTTGTCAAAGGAACAATTGTTAATCAAATGTTTTTAAATAAAATGTTTGTTTTTTTGTGCACCGAAAAGTTTCAAAAGATGATTTTTTTTTCATATAACAAACAACAAAACCACTGTTTTGAACGAGTTTCTTGTTTGTTTTTATTTTTTTTTCATTTTCTTTTTCAATGTTTTTTTTGTTTTTTTTAACATTTTCGGGGTTAGGGTTTGGGGTTAGGTTTAAGGTTAGGGTTTAGTGTTAGTCTTTCATTAGAAGTGACCATTGCTGACAGAACTCAATAAGTTTTCGGGAGATTAAACACGCTAACGCAGATCGTAGAAATTCATTTTTCTTCTTTTAACGTGCTGCAGATCGTAAAAATTAATTTCTTCCAAATGTTTTCGTCTGCTTGCTTGCAACCTGATTGTCTAATGCCTGCTACAACCTGATTGCTTAAAACTTTTGTCAACTCTCGGGCCGTTCCGAGACCTGCCTGAATGTTGATGATGTGAAGTCACGGAAACGCGGTGCATTTTCTATTCGAGTACCGATTTAGGACAAGTATTTTTTATATTGAATTTGAAGAAAACTATGTTGTAATCTACTGGGAAGAAATCCTGTAGCAACGTTCTCCATAGACTTTGCAAGCTGCTCTTTCCATGGAAATAATAATCTTATATATATATATATATATATATCAACCTTAATGTCTGTGTGTGTATGATGATTGTGTGTTCTCTATAGAAAGAATGGTTAGCGAATCTACATAAAATCTAAAAGTGTATTCTTATGTAAAATTTACTGGAGAAGACAATAGAAGTGGTCTCGAATCTGTGCATTACCCTGTATGTGATGAATATCTACATGCCGCCTCCTTTCAGTGACCCAGGGGACAGAGCCTCCTTAAAACTTCAAATACGTATATCCGATTTTAGTGAAATTTAAACCATATGTATCAGACACTAATTCAGAGAGTTTTCAAACATTTGAGCTTCTTCGGACGGATTTTCATAAATAACTGGTTGTAGAGATTGTTATTAGACTAGGATAGTGTTCAAGAGAGACGGAGAAAATGATAGGTTATTTTGGAAATATGTTACGACAAAATTTTGATTTTTATGAATAAAATGCTTGTAAGATAGAAACATTTTTTTGTTGTTTAGAGATTTTTTTTTTACATAATTAATGGTGATTTTAAGTGCTTAACTTTAGTAAACAGAAAATGTTTTTCGAAATGTGAATAACAAAAAACTTGCATGGGTATTGGGTAGGAGGTGAATCATCTTGAAACTCAACAGGAAGGAAAGGAGAAAAAATTGAAAAAATATATAAAATATAGAGAAAAATTAAGGAAATGAAAAAGAAAAGAAAAGAGTGAAAGTCTTGAGAGAAAACCCAGAACAGATCCATTCTTAAAATGCGTCCATTCAAACTACACATTTAGTGATGAAAATTGCTATTTCAAACTGAACATTTTCGTTGGTCTGTCCTGCTTAATTTTGAAATAGCATTTTTATAGGTCTATCATGCTAAGTTTGAAATAGCATTTTCATTGGTCTGTCATAATATTTCAAACTTATTGTGACAGACCAACGAAAATGAAATTTTAAACTTAAGCGTAACAGACCAACGAAAATGATATTTCAAATTTAAGCGGGACAGATCAATAAAATTGCTATTTCAAACTGAGCATTTTCGTTGGTCTGTCATGATATTTCAAACTTTGCATGAGACCACCGAAAATGATATTTCAAACATTAGCGTGACAGATCGAAGAAAATGCTATTTCAAACTTGAATGGGACAGACCAACGAAAATACTATTTCAACCTTAAGCGTGATAGACCTACGAAAATGCTATTTCAGACTTAGGTATAACAGACAAAAAAACAATTTCTATCTGTGACAGACCGACCAATGGACAGAGCATAGCCTCTTACAAAAATGCTTGATCGCATCTAAAATAAGATGCGTCCATTCAATCTGAGTGTTTAGTGATAAAAATTAAATTTTAAACTGAAACGTGACAGACTGACAGAAAAGTCTCTCATTGTTAGGACTTACTCAAAAAAGAAATTATGAAATGAAGAAAAAAGAAAGGAAAAGAAAAATATGAAATAAAATGAAGATGAAAATAAACGAAAGAGAGAGAAAATAAGGAAAGGAAAGTTTTGAATGAAAAAGAAGAATAAAGAAATAGACTCGAAACGATAGAAAAAGACACGACAAAAGGAAAAAGTAATGAAGTAAAATGAATAGAAAAAAGAAGAAAAAAATGAAAGAGAAAAGAAAAATGAACGAAATCATATTGAAAGAGAAAGGAAGATGAAGTTAAAACATTGAAAAAGAAAATGTAACAATAAAAATTGATAGAGAAAAGAAGAAAGATAAAATGAATGAAAGAAAATTGAAAAAATGATATTAAAGAAAAACTGAATGATCAAGCAAAAAAATAATAGTTGTAACTACCTGACGTTGCCCGGTTGTGTATTTAATTGCACTAAGTTTTGCTTTTCTTTTTAAAACCTATGCTTGCTTACAACGATCCACAATGCAAACTGACATACCAGAATCAAATATTGATTTTCTACGAAGAAAGCTATCGATGACAAAGAAACGATAAAGAAACTGGCTTTACTTTATATATTAGAAGATGAAAAGATGAAGAAACTGGCTTTACTTTATATATTAGAAGATGAAAAGATGAAGAAACTCGCTTTACTTTATATATTAAAAGATGAAAAGATGAAGAAACTGACTTTACTTTATATATTAGAAGATGAAAAGATGAAGAAACTCGCTTTACTTTATATATTAGAAGATGAAAAGATGAAGAAACTGGCTTTACTTTATATATAAGAAGATGAAAAGAGAAAGAAACTGGCTTTACTCTATATATTAGAAGATGAAAAGATAAAGAAACTGGCTTTACTCTATATATTAGAAGATGAAAAGATGAAGAAACTGACTTTACTTTATATATTAGAAGATGAAAAGATGAAGAAACTCGCTTTACTTTATATATTAGAAGATGAAAAGATGAAGAAACTGGCTTTACTTTATATATTAGAAGATGAAAAGATGAAGAAACTCGCTTTACTTTATATATTAGAAGATGAAAAGATGAAGAAACTCGCTTTACTTTATATATTAGAAGATGAAAAGATGAAGAAACTGGCTTTACTTTATATATTAGAAGATGAAAAGATGAAGAAACTGGCTTTACTTTATATATTAGAAGATGAAAAGATGAAGAAACTGGCTTTACTTTATATATTAGAAGATGAAAAGAGAAAGAAACAGCAATTCAATAAAGAAAGAGAAAATACAATCTTGATAGAAAGAGAGAAATAAGTAAAAAAGAAAGGAAAAGGTAAAAAATGGAAAAATATGCAAAGAAGGTGAGGGGGTCGATATCAGTGTATGAAAGTCAGTAGTTTCATTTCCACCATTGGGTCAAACTCGGGGTTTCACTTAACTGTTTTTTATTTTTATTTTTGTTCTTTAATTAGCCACTTCCAACCCAGATGATTTGTGTACCTGGTATTTTATCCTACTGACAGCTGATACTGTTAGAATAGAATACCCCCCCCCTTTAAACGGTGTTGTGTCACATCCTACATCCGTGAGTCGGTTGGTAAATACAAACAATATATGTGAGCTAACGAAAAACTGTATTCGGGTACACACTCGCTATGTCTAGCCACACTGATAAGTCGTGGTTGACATTTTGAGTATACCTATGATATATATATATGTATATAGTAATCAAGGTAAGGTTTGTGTCCACAGGGTGAAATCCGAAGAATATTACTGTGTTTATATAAAAATGCTCAATAATAAATAGAGCTATTTATATATAATAAAAGTTTTATTTATACAAACATCTGGCTACACATCGAGACATGTTTAAACCGCAGCTTTGATAAGCTCGATTTTTTCAGGCTCCAAAATAAGTGTCTGCTTTCATATGAAAAATGGAGCAAAATTTCAATCGTAAGAATCATGTGACTAAATTCAACTTAGAACATGCAAACTGTAAGAGTTGCTTTGTTCATATTTCAGATGTCATCCGATCAAATTTATTTACTTGAGATTTCTAAATTTTTCCATCTCTCTCTTTCTCTCTCTCTCTCTCTCTCTCTCTTAATATATATGTATATATGCTCCCCTATGCTCTGATGGAGGAAATGATGGTTTCCCTTTAGCATAACACATTGCTCTTCCGTAATAATAATTAAGTCCTCTCAGTTACCACTGTCGTAAAATTTGTAAACAAATGAGTAAATTAATTTAAAAAAGATATAATTGCTTCCACTTCCAGTAATGATAAGAGATTCTATACCAGTGGTCAGGTTGGACAGCAGCCTGACGTCCAGGTTTTGAATCACAAGGTTGATGCATTCACTATGTCTAGCAACACTGATGAGTGATTTGTTAATACAGAGTTATTTAATTTTACTTGGAAGAAAAAAGTATTTTGGAAAAGAAAAGCTGGCATAGTTTAAAAAAGAAACGCAAAACAAATTGCAAGTATATACACTACCGGGCAACGCCGGGTAGGACCAGCTAGTATATATAGATTATTTTGAAGAACGTCGCATCTAGTGGCCGAAAACTCGGTTTAAAAAAACATTCTGCATTCTTATAAGTCAACCAAATAACACAGAAATATATATATATATATATATGATATATATATATATTATTTATTTTGGTACAGAAAAATTAGTACAACATTCGTACCGTCGGTTTCAAGCACAGAATGACTTAGCCATCCGACTCTCTTCAGCTTCTGTTGTCATCTGTTTCAGAAATGTGAAGTCACGTGTCACTCTCGTTTGGACGTGTTATTTGCTTAGAGTGTTGTGTATGTTTGTTTAAATTATATATATTACATTAAGTTTATATATATATATATATATATATATATATATATATATATATATATACTAGAAGAATACCCATCCCTCAATGGGTAAAATTAATTTCTCCAAAAGAATAATTTTGCACCACTTTTATGTCCCTTAACAAAGATTAAAATCAAGATATAATGATACTAAACCTTATATCTAGAATCCTTATTTTAATTTTGATCAAAATCAAAACCCCTATCCTTAAGTCAAACACTTTGATCCTACTCCTCGACTGGCCTTTGGGCCTTGATAAGCGGTAACCTTTAATGTAAAAAAAAAAATCCATTACATGCTTTTGATTCTCTAAAATGTTTAAAATTTAAGATTTTAGCTTAAGAAAAAATTGAAATTCATGGCTAATGACAATGGATCAAATTCAATACAAATCTGAAATAGTTGAATTTTCAGATGTAAGCTTGTACCCATATTATTCCCCCTAAAAATCCTATAAAATACTGCAAAAGAACTGAAGTTTAGGCAGCATTTATTAATTGATGTCTAAAACCTAGTTTTTAAAATTCACAAAAATTGGAGCTATTTGAATATTCAGAGATATTCTACTTCCTTTGCATAACATTACATTAAACTAAATATAACCCACATTACTAACCCTTACGCACATCAACTGTGTTATAAAATTCATAATGATAGGTTAATTAGTTTAAGAGTTAATCCTCTCGTTACTGCCCCCCCCCCCCGGGAAACCATAAGCCGTAGATAAAAAGACCAACCAAAAAAGACTCTCAAAAAGGTGGCTGACTTCGTGTTTTCTTTGTCACTAGAATCTGCCTGAATTGATGACTCAAATGGCATAGGATTTTTTTTTTTTTACTAATGAGTAACCACTTATCAAGACTGAAAGCCACTCGAGGATGGGGGTAATAAGATAGATTAGCAGTTCAGTGATGATGAATATTATGTAGGAAGTGAAAATAATGGATAGAATGAATAACATTTAATGGTGTAGGACACGTGTTTATTGGTATTAGATGTGAAGATGACCATGTTGAAGTCCTCAGAGAAGTAACCTTGTGGTAACGTGTTCAACAAATTGGAAGTCCTTGGAAATAAACTGTTCATGGAAATTCCATTTAATGTTAGGCACATGGAAAGTTCTTTGTAGTTGTGGTAGAATAACGAATTCTTTAATTAGTTAATTTATTAATTCTACAAAACATCACTGGCCGGTATTTGCTTCATAAGTTCCTAGGATCTTTAATTATCATTTCCTTATCTGAGTGGGCATGACCAGAGCATCTTAAATGGCCCCCTCTAGTAACAAATTGGAGCTATATTGATTGCCAGGACACAGAGAGACCCTAACCCTAGCCATGACTACGGTGCCATTATTTATTCAGAAATAAGAATATTTTTTAATAAATATGCAGAAAAGGTACAATTAAAAGTTTGTTAAAAAAATGGCCGTGTCAGAGCCGCCTTATCCCAGATCCATGCACCACCTGTCCTGCTTTGTTCCTTCTCATGAACTGCTTATTTGTGTCCTGTTTTCTTTATTTTGTAATCCGTTTTATTATTAAAACAATTATCACTATTTGTTTCTTTATGTATGTATCTGACTGCATAAATTCATCCTTCTCTTGGTCTCTCGCTATGCCCGTCTTTTCCTTTCTCCCTGTCTCTCTATCTATATCGCGTACATCTCCCATATTACATGCATTTTCGTTTGTTTCCAACCCAAAAGATAATGTTAGTCGAAATCCACATGTGTTTGCATCGATCTACTTTGGATTTTGATTTGTTTACCAAATCATAATAAATTATTCTGAACATTGTCCGTTGACTGGTTAGCAGCTCCGTTAACATTTTCTTTTCTGTCTTTTAATTTTGGAGGTATGAGTTCCCTGCCCTTTAAAGCGATACTTTGTTTTTTTTTTGGATGGCGTCTCTCTATTGATTTCTGTTTTATGTCTCTGTAACATGATCGGGCAATAGACATAGTTTAGGCATAAAATTTATTGACGAAGAAGCAAAGACTTGAAACAGTAAAATTAAAAAGACATATCGTTTTGTTAAAGAATTAGTAAAACACAATTGTGTTAGGAATTTTTAAACCTCTTCATCCGCTGATACAGACTGTGAGAGGATGTGCAATGATGATTGTTTCCATTAAAGCCAAGTTATACGAAAGTGCGATGAATAATGATAGAGAGATGATTATCCCACTGGATACAGTCACTGTCTATATGTAAAATCGGCTATGACGAGTTCAAATCCTATCGGATCCATTGTGGTCATTTACACACTAATAATGTTAGGAAAGAGATCTGATAGGATTTGAACTGGGCATTACCAACGATTCAATAATCTGAGGCGGTATCCATCAGGCCTAATCACACACTACTAACATAGCAGGATTTTGATAATCGTCTTAGTTCAAATAGAATAACAATAAGGATACGATGAATATGGCATGAAACTACATCCGGTGGTGAGGCCCCATTTTGGGAGCATTGGAGAGTGTGGAGTCACTCCTTTGTTACCATTACTCTCAGGTACACTACCCCAGAGTGGTAGCATCTGTCACTGTCCCGATCCCATCTATGGGTTAAATAGAATCAGTCCTTGGTATGAAATGAAATTTAATTTGGTGATATGCACATACATTTACATCATCTTACATATAAAGAAGAATGAGATTTTCCCCATATCATTGATTTGTATTGCTTTCTAACAATAAGCTACATATAAGAATCTGCTTTGGCAGTGATTTAGGCCAATTATTGGTTGGTGTTTTTAAAAACAAAATATTTAGTTTAATTCAAATTCATCATTAGTTATGGAACAATACGAACGTTTAGATGTTCATTATTATTTATAAATTTAATAATTAAAGAACACAATAGCTAATACTTATAGTTTAAAATTCAATGGAAAAAAATGATTATATGGGGTGGGAGTAGGAGTTTCTTGGTGTCCTCAATGTTCGAGGGCAACTCTCGAACAAAAGTCTCATTAGTAGGCAACGTGTTCAAGCAAAAAGCATAAATTCATATTTGATGATATTCAGAACTTAAAGCCTTCAACTTTTACCAAAAAACCCTGAAAAGGGTTGATATGCCACAAAACAAACATGAACATAAATAATACAGAAGTATTGTTACTGCAGAAATACAGGGCGACCCCCCCCCCGTCCTTAAAAAAGGAATTCCCCCTATGGAAGCGTTAATAAAATTCACAATCTTTTCTGCAATCTAGCTATATTTGGTACAAATACACTCTAGTCTATGTCTGACTTGTCCACCAAGTTTCAATTATGAATGTTCAACAGTCTTTTTTATCACTATTTAATGATAAGCACACCTAGACACAACGTGAAAAATTGACACACTCATCTCATGGCACTGTCTTTATTCTGGCTATGATGGCGCTCTTCAGTTCAGGAATAGTCTGGGGATTCTTTTGATAGACATTATCTGTGAGATAACCCAAGAGATGGAAATAAGAGGAGGGAAGTTAACATCCGGTAAGTGTGAAACACATTCAGAATAACATTTTCAGCTGATGAAACGGTTATCAAAGTGTCTCGGCATATAATCGATTATGAATGTTAGTATGATTGTTAGTCCCTTACATCAAGTGGATTCATGCCTGGTCTGGAGCGATTTCCATAAAATAAATGCTTTCATTAGTAGCATTTTTTTTGTGGGGGGGGGGGGGGGTGACAAAGGTCGCCCTGGTGAATCTGCACCCAAAATGGCGGCAACTTTAACACAGAAGAGCTCTAAATCAATTAACCTAATCAGCCAGGCCAATAAAACAGAAGCGAACATTTTTATGACTACCCTCATCTTTCACGGCTTTTATTTTCTCTTTTATGTAAGCAAATGGAACTTTTAATGACAGAAACTAAACTCAGAGTTTATTTAAATGATTGTTATTTTACAAATAGGTGGGGCATGTGTGGATGTATATGTATAGTAATTTTGGGTGTTGCCATCATGAGTGTTCCACTAAGCATAGGAAAAGCTAACAATGCCTAATCCTCTTTGGTGTTTTTTTTGCGCGTTTTTTAACTAATGGGTCACTGCTTATCAAGGCTCGGGGAGGGGGGGGGGCACTCGACGATAAGGGTTAAAGAAATCGTCTGAATATGATATGGCACCTAAGGGTCAGAGTTGCTGAGCCGTCCTTTTGGATTATCAATTCCTCTTAAGAAACCTTCTGCTCATTCCATCTATTGTTTTCATCCTTGCAAGATTGCATTCATCACACTGTATACCCATGACGGATAGACTCTTCTCTTGGTCAGCAGTGGGAATGCTCTGCTGGTTAGTAATGACAGAAGTAACAATATTTATTTGCTGTGTGGAGTGTGAGTATTGTTACATATAATTTGGTTATGTATTAAAAAGTATTCGTTGGGGAGAAGTAGAATCCTTCTCTAAGACAATGCAGCAAATCAATATTTCATTCAGAATAGTCGATCAATTATGGCAATTATCAGTCTGTGTTTTTTTACAATCACATATTTTATCGTGTCTGATAAATCTTTCAGTAACAGACACTTTTTGAGAGTCACCGTTAATTTTGATTGAATAATCAATGGATATGATTACCAATGAAATTGTTCCGTTTGTTAAAATTGCAAATGCTGTCGTAATTCACTGGGTAAGTTTTAATATTTCATTAAAATAGAAATTAACCGTTGGGTTATCTGGGGAGGTATCGCTCGGGGCACACTTTCTTTTCTTGACAGAGTACAAAATTGACTTTGCAATCTAGTTAGGGACGATCTCTTCGCTTCGACCCCTTTCTCACAGAAGGGACATATTTTACTAATACGATTCATTCATATCCAATGTTTATTTAGTATTTCTTTAAGATTTCACAACAGCGACACAACATTAATTAAACGTAAACAAACGACTTTTCATCTGAACGTTGTATGCCGTTTCGCTGCTCTTCCATTATGAACGAGCGTAACCAGTTTTTTGTGTTAACTATGTAATTTTCTTTAATATTTTTTTAAGTGGCGTAAAAGAGGAAGAATGATAGACATGAGACTGATGTCACGCATTTGGAGCTGAGCTTAGAATATTCGAACTTGTGCATATCTCTATATAGAGATGTTGTTCTTAAAATTTTCCAGAGAGTATTAGTGAAAGTAACTTTCCATAGTTTTGAAATTGAGAATTGTTAATTCATCTGATGAATGCACCTTCTAAAATCTTCCTGGAATTTATTATCCATTTTCTGCAGAGCATCTCGCACCATTATAAAATTCAGAGAATTTTTCTTGATACAAATCAGCTTGTTTTATTTTAGTTAATTTATAGATAGGTTTGAGGTTTAGAAGGCTGTTACAATGCAGTGTCAGGTTATGGGCACCCCGGGTTAATTGAAAGAATGTTTAGGTGACAAACGAGATGAGAATAGATATAAAGAGATAATATGTTATGTAATCATTTTCTTTTATCTTTTACTTATTGTTTTTTTTTTTACATTTTAAATCAAACGTGTCTAAATTCTTATATTTCGAGGTTAAAACCTCTTTTCAAAAGTAAGTTAATATCGAATCTATTCGTGTGTGCCAGTTATTGGCCAGATGTCAGGTTTATGTCTTTTTGTTTTTCTTGAATTTTTTTTTCAATTTATTTGAATTTTTATGCTGTAGAGTCTCCAAACTAATGTTACAAGCCTTACTCATAATGGTGCAACTCATAATGGTGCAACTCATAATGGTGCAACTGACACCTCAAACCGGGGGTCGATTTCAAAAGCTCATCTGTGATTGTAAAGTTAGGAGTGGATGGAGTAAGTTCAGGGAACTTTTGCTATCAATAACCAGGAGAGCGTTACAGCTCTCGGCTAAGGCAAGAATCTATTAGGCATATGTATGCAGTATGATGATGTATGGAAGTGAAACATGCCCAATAACGGTTGAGGATATAGGTTGCAGATTTCAAATTCATTAAAGAGGTGTATCTACCAATCTGTCGTCCAGTCGATCCTCCTCTATGGCTGTGAGACATGGCCACTTAGGGTGATTGATCGGCAGAAACTGGAAGTTTTAAACAATGACTGCCTCTGCCGCATCTTGCTTTTCTGTCGGGTCGACCGTGTCCCAACAGCTATTCTCCACCAACACCTCAATCTCAAGTCTCTGCCATCTCTTCTGCTGCAGCTCGCCACCCGTAGGAAGAGCTAATTCATGATGTAATCCTCTCTACCTCTTCGCCTGAGTGGCACAAGCATGTCAGTGGCACAAGCATGTCAGTGGACAACTAAGTACCTGGACAATAACCACCAAGGAGAACTTAACTGAGCTCTCAGATCCACAGATGGTCGGCCTTCGACAGTGGAATCTCGATTGGTTAGCCATCTTGTATGACCTTGCTCAAAACTGCCATGCATGTGCAGCCATAATTCAGGGTGTAGTGCAGGCCAAGAGAGAAATCAGCTCAACCTAACTACGATGAACGCTGCTGCAACAACAATTTGCATTGCACAACATGTGTCGCAAAGAAAGAAGTACTATGAGAATGATACGATGTATGTGTAATGTAAAGACAGACTTAGATCTGATGACCTCAGAGGAAGATTAAATCTGGGCAGTATATGGAGATCTGTGCAGAACAGGAGACTGTTTGTTTGGTCACATTGAAAGAATGGATGAGAGTATTTGGGTTAGTCGACGGAAAAAGGTTGAGGTAGCAGAGCCAGTTTTGGGGGGAATTCCAAGGAAAACCTGGGAGAAAGTGATGAGGATGGATTTAAGACAAAGAAAGGTAATAACGACCTGGCCAGAGATAGGTTAGTTTGGAAGTCAATTTTTAAAAACCGTCCACCATATGCCAGCATGTAAAACAGATGTTAAACTGCATATGATGATGATGTGATTATTTTTCTTTAGCCCCGTTTTATTTTCACCATGTTCATATTGTAATGTTTTCTCCATATCAACACCAATATTTTCTCTGCTTTTGCATATCCGAAGAAGAAAAATCGACTAGTCCTCTTATATTCTTTACAGCCTCTTTCTCACAGAAGGCATGTTGCTAGTCTTTCTCTACTCTGTCGTTATTTTTATAGTAGGTGCTCGACTTAGCTCCAATCTCTGGTTCTCTCTTGTAAAACATTCACAGCAAAAACTCGTCTAGCTACAACCGCTGAAATTAATTTTTCTTTCCGCCTCTGTGTACCTAAAACTAAACGGAACTTCCATGAGCAAAGTTTCTTTCCAAGAACTAACCGTCTATGGGGCACAATACCACGGGGCTGCTTCCCAGCTAACTACACACAATTGTTGAGCCGACGTCTTAAATAATCAAATTCTACCCAGTTTCAACAATCATTACCAATCCCCAAGGTGTTGTTTCACCGCCCACCTGACAAACTCATTGATCCTCATCCTCGAGTGGCCTTTGGGCCTTGATAACCAGTGACTCATTAGTACGAAAGAAAAAAAAGATAGAATATTTACTTTTTACCTTGACGTCATATGACTTGAATAAAACCTATTTCATATCAAATAAATACTCTCACATATTTCCTCTCTTTTCCTTTGCATAAGTTTATTAGTAATTTTATTTATATAAATAAATAACCAAATAAACAACCAAATAGAAGAAGAGCCTCTTGTTTGGCATCTGTTGATCATCTGCCAGATGTGTATGTGTGTAGGAAGAGGGGGGCAACAGACAACCTGTGACAGCCCCAGCCTCCCCCGTAATTTACCCCCCCCCCCCCGGGCCATGCCTATCTTTTCCAAAAACTTCAGAGTTCTTTCTTATTTTTTCATTCTTGTTATCAATTATTCAGTAGCTTCTCGGACGGAAAGAGGGGGAGAGGGGGGGGACACTTCTCCACACGCACTTCACTTTCAATTTTGTCAATTCTGTCTTTCTTTTCTCTTTCTGTTTTTTTTTAAATTTTATTTTATTTTTATTTCTGGCGGTTTTATTTAAATCTTTTTTTTTTCGTACCACTTTTTCTTTCTTTTTTCTTTTTATTCATTTTTCTTCATATGCATTTATATTTTTATTTTCATTCTTTTTAAAAAGATTTTTTCATTATTTTTATTTTTCATTATTTTTTCATTTTTATAAATAAATAAAAATGAAAAAATAATGAAAAATAATTCATTTTCTTTTTCATATATTTTTATTTTTCATTCTTGTTTAAAAAAAATTTTTTTCCTTATTTTTTCATTTTTATTTATTTCATTATTCATTCATTTTCTTTCCTTTTTTTATCCGCTTTTATGTTTTCTTCCATTTTCTTTCATTTCTTTTTCTTTCTTTTTCACATACTTTCTTTTTACCTCCCTTTCTTTCTCTTTGTTCGTTTTCTTCTTCCTTTCTTTCGTCATTTTTTCCTATCTTCTTTTTTCTACCTGCCTTCCTTACTCTGCCCCCTTTCCTTCCTCCTTCTTTTTTCCTTCCCCCTTTTCTGTTTTCCATTCGTTAATTATTTTCATCATTTCTATTTTCTTCTCTTCTGCATTGCAAGCTTCTCTTCTGACATACTACATATTTAACTAAAATCCATTTTGTGTTTACTCGCCGTATGTATCCGACGTTGCCCAGGAGTCTTCTTAATTTCATTTTTGTTCCGTTTTTTTTCTTTTCTTTTTCTATTTTTTTCTTTTTCTTTTTTTTTCCTTTTTCCTTTTTTCATGTTTTTACCAAATAATAATTTTTAAATAGAATTTTGAAAATCAAATTTAATCATTGTGGTATCGTTTGGTAATTAAATTATTTATCGAACCTAACCAAACTATTTTTATGGGTGGCACTTTTACCCGCCGCCGCCCAGCCCCCCCCCCCCCCCCGGCGCGAGCATTTTGGCTCACATGACTCAATCGTAGTTACTTATAAACAGAATAGTCTTCCGTATTAACAATTAGCATATATCCCACCCCAATACATTTTTTTGTTTATTAATTATTTACCTTACGAAATAGAATGAAGATTGATGGATTTTCCCTTCTGAGTATCTCCCCACTGAAAAAAGAAAATCCATTAATCTTCATTCTATTTCGTAAGGTAAATAATTAATAAACAACAAAAAAAAATGTATTGGGGGTGGGATATATGCTAATTGTTAATACGGAAGACTATTCTGTTTATAAGTGACTACGATTGAGTCACGTGAGCCAAAATGCTGGGCGGCGCGAGTGGCGGGTAAAAAAATCGTATTTTTATTAAGATAATGTTGTTTTAATATCCATTAATAAAATTATTGGATGTAAATAGTTTCCAAACCTTTGAATCGTATAATAAATGAGGATTTTTCCAATTATTAAAATTGTTTTTAAATGGCTGATTTGTTGACGAAGAGACGGAAATGCATTCTGGTGGATTTAATTTCGTAATTATTTTTTTAAATAGTTTTTTTTAAGGAAGAGGCTATATTGCCGGTCCCGGCAAAATAACGATTCCTGCGTTATTTTGCCGGTTCATGTATATTTAACTAAATTGTTAAACATACAGTGACGCCCGGCACAATAATTATTTACTAATGTAAAGGGATCGTTATTATGCCGGTTCATTATTTTTAAAAACCTAATTGTTATGGCCTTGCGAAAGAAAAGGTAATTAAATAAATAAGGGCAAATATTTAAAAACAATTTGTTTTCATCATCAGTTGTGTCGGTTAAAGAAATAAAAAAAAATCGACCTGCCCTATTATGTCGGTTAAAGAAATATCTTCTTACTTTTCATAATAGAATTAATGTTGATGAATTTTCCCAACATTACTAAGTCTCCTCTCGATTTAAGTAATTGAAATTTTCCTTAAGTTATATATAAGTTATATATAAAGAAAAAAATAAGCAACAAATAAATGTTACCAAAGGCAACATAAATTATTATTCTACCTACCTGTATAAGTTTATTTGCTTATTTTATTATTTATTTTGATAAATGATTTTTTTTTATAAAAATAAATAATCAAATAAACAAATAAACTTATACAGGTAGAAGAATAATTTATGTTGCCTTTAGTAACATTTACTTGTTAAAAATGTGCTTTAATGTAAAATTCTCATTTTCTTTCTGAAGAAAAACTTCGATAATGTTAAAATATACAGAAAATCACTGGATTTAAACAGTTTCTATTTTAAAATGTTCTTTCAATGAAATCATAAAATAAGTCGTAATTTTGAAGAGTTCACTCCTAATCGAATCAACCGGAAGTAAAAATTAATTTTATCGTTATTTTAAAATATATTGTCGCTTAATAAAGTTTTAAATTATACAAAAAATCAATCAGGCAAAGTTTTAAATTATAAATAAAATTTCGTTTGATAAAGTTTTAAATAATACAAAAAAAATAATTTAAATAATAAAAAAAAAAGTAATTTATAGTTAAATAAACACGAGCCGCCAAAATAACGTAAGACTCATTATTGTGCCGGGCGTCACTGTATGTTTAACAATTTAGTTAAATATACGTGAACCGGCAAAATAACGCAGGAATCGTTATATTGCCGGTCACGGCAAAATAACGCAGGAATCGTTATTTTGCCGGGACCGGCAATATAGCCTATTCGTTTTTTTAAATGTCTATTTTAGTATTACTTTACGCTATTGCATTTTTTTAAAATTTCAATATATATTTGATTAATAGTAAATCATTTAAAGAAAATGAGTAAGTTACGTAGATGCAAGAAAAACACAGACACGCGAGAAATGCCCACACAATTTTATTAATATAGAGATTACCAGCTTCCTTCCTTTTCTAATCCCTTCTTTTTCCTTCTTCCTCTTTTTTTAACATCTTACTTCCTTTCTTCTATTCTTTCTTCCTCTCTCTCTCTTTTGATATCTTCCTTTCTTCTTTCTTTTTAGTCCTGCCTTTTCGTCCAGTCTATCTATCTATCTTTCTTCTTTTTCTTATGTTTATCTTACCCCCCCCCTCTCTCTCTCTCTCTCTCTCTCGTACTCAGCCTACTCTCGCTCTATATCCCCTTCAACAAGTACCAACTACAACATAACATTTTACATAAGACGGGGGTGAGCGGTCGCCGACGCGTTAGTGTCGGTTTCACTATTAAAGAATAAAAATAAATAAATGTAAGTGAAAAAAGACCGTGCACACCACCAAACTACCAACTTTCGCATGGCTTGCTTAGAAACGTTGGTGAAAAATGGTTCTGGAATGTAGAGGCTGCAGACCTATCGGTGCAAGAAAGGAAGGGACGACCCCCCCCCCCTCCCACCCTCTCTCTCATTGTTTTTTTTTTACCAATCTCAAAGTAGTCATCTCTTTCTTTCTCATTTCTCTCTTCTTTTCTCTCCCTCTCTCCTAGTCTTTGTATTTCTACCAATCTCTAAGTAGTCCTCTTTTCCTCTTCTGTTTTTTTTTTTTTTTACTAATCTAATCTCAATCTTTCTTTCCTTTCATCTTTTTCTCTCTTCCTCCCCTCTCTCTCCCGGTGCTTTACTTACCAATATCCCTTTCTTTCTTTTCTCCCCCCCTCCTCTCATCGTGTTTTTATTTCTACCAATCTATAAGTAGTTCCTCCCCTCTCCCTTTCTGCACACTTTCACTCCCTCCCTCTCTCTCTCAAGCAGCAAAAGCCGGTCGCACGCACTCCGCCATGGTGGGGGCTCCGTAAGAAGAAGCACGGCCTTACGCGACACACAAACACACACACACGTACCATCCGGGGGAAACGCACTGTGCCCAGACAGAGGGGAGAATCTTTAAAAATTAAAAAGGGGAAACATCTATTAAAACAAAACAAAAAAGAAAACAAACAAAAACAAACAAAAAAAACCAATCAAGTTTTCCCCAAAAAAATACAAAAAAAAAAAAACTAAAGAAAAACCACACACAAGGAATCGAGGGGCTTTTTATTTCGACATATACAACACATGTTAACATCAAGCAATTGGTTCGTATGACTTTTTTTTTTACATTTTTTATATTACAAAAAGATCGATATTATTAGACCTTTATCAATTTGTCAATCTATTTCTTTGCCTTACTCACAGACACTACTAGACGGCTATTTACTGCACTCCGTAATTATTTTCCCCTCCGTCTCCTCACGAGGGCAAACTCCCGAACATTCGGGCTAGGATCAAAGTGTAGCATCTTTAACAGAGCTCTCACTTTTATCTTTTGCACACGCCCCCCCCCCCTCCAAAAAAAAAATTGTACTACTCATCGTGGAAGGACACCACCTACTACAACAAACTGAACCCCCTTTTCATTTTCTCCCTACTTAGACCCCACTCCCATTTAGAAATTGACCTGCTTGTTTTCGATTCTGAACAAACCGGAAAACAGTGGGCGGTCTATTTTTCAGAAAGGGTTTGGGAAGGTCTTACTAACTATTTGTTTGTTTTTTTTTGTTTGTTTTTTTCCCCATTACCGTCTACCAATGAATCTGTATATTTAGGAAAAATGAAATTTCTAATAAATTTGGGGAAATTTTAAGTTTGGTGGCCTCTAGAGTAAATGTGGTATTGTGGTGACTGAGATGATTCTAGCGAAGAGTAGGATAGTCATTTTTATGATTTTTGTCACTTTAGACCAAGGATGACAAACAACCCCCATAATCCGCACAGTTTTGATGGTCTTGTGCCTAATTTGTTCTTAATGTAAATTTTATATATTTTGCAAATAAATAATTCAAAGTGTAGTATCTGTTCTGTCCTCGGTCAGGGGACAAAATTATCCTCCTTGACATGGCAATATTTATTTTTGTCCCATCCAGAGTGTTCCCTCTTGGGGATCTGGATATTCAACTTTGCCTTCGTAGGGAGGCAAGTTAGAGAGACACGGTTTGTTTTCATGTGGATAAAATCCAACTCCCCCAAAAGGAGCACTCTGAAGTGGGACAAAAATTTAAATTACCGTAGTTGAGAAGGATTGCTCTCCCCCCCCTTCGCTGAACAAGGACAGAGCAGATACTACACTTTGAATTATTTATTTAAAAAAAATCAATTTCACTTACAAGTTAGGCACGAGGCCATCACAATTTTGGGAAGTTGTCATCCTCTGTCTATATACTACTATATAAACTAGACGCTTTTGACCCATTTGTCCAAGCGCTGTTTCTTTCATTCTTTCATCATTTGTCCATCACTTTAACTTCAGCAATCACCACAATACCACATTTACTTTGTAGACTACTCTATTTAAAATATCCCCAAGGGTTGGAATTTAATTTTTTTTCATATATAATTTATTTGATACTATCTCGACGGTGTCTTTTTACGACAGGCTGTTCCTAAGCTCCAAATCTATCTATCTATCTATCTATCTATCTATCTATCTATCTATCTATCTATCCCAAAACAGATCTCTCTCTCTCTCTCTCTCTCTCTCTCTCTCTCTCTTCGAATAGAAATTCATGTTTAGCCTAAATTTCTTAGCCAACCCTTATCTAACTAAAAGATTAAAAGTTTTGGAAGCTTTTTATAAAGATTAAAACAATATTACCTTAACAAAATTAATTATAATTTTTTAACAATTTGGTTCAATCATTGATTTTATGGCCAAACGATACGGTAATAATAAAATTTAATTTTCAAAATATTGGTAAAAAACAAACGAAAAGTTTAATAAAAAAAATAATAAAAGGAAAAGCGAAACAAAAATGAAAGTAAAAAGACTCCTGGAGCGAATCTTGACATAAACTGTAAAACCAGCTCCCATAATAATCTCTCATAAAACCAGCTCCCATAATAATCTCTCATAAAACCAGCTCCCATAATAATCTCTCATAAAACCAGCTCCCATAATAATCTCTCATAAAACCAGCTCCCATAATAATCTCTCATAAAACCAGCTCCCATAATAATCTCTAACAAAACCAGCTCCCATAATAATCTCTCATAAAACCAGCTCCCATAATAATCTCTCATAAAACCAGCTCCCATAATAATCTCTCATAAAACCAGCTCCCATAATAATCTCTCATAAAACCAGCTCCCATAATAATCTCTAACAAAACCAGCTCCCATAATAATCTCTAACAAAACCAGCTCCCATAATAATCTCTAACAAAACCAGCTCCCATAATAATCTCTAACAAAACCAGCTCCCATAATATTCTTTAACAAAACCAGCTCCCATAATATTCTTTAACAAAACCAGCTCCCATAATAATCTCTCATAAAACCAGCTCCCATAATAATCTCTAACAAAACCAGCTCCCATAATATTCTTTAACAAAACCAGCTCCCATAATATTCTTTAACAAAACCAGCTCCCATAATAATCTCTCATAAAACCAGCTCCCATAATAATCTCTAACAAAACCAGCTCCCATAATATTCTCTAACAAAACCAGTTCCCATAATAATCTCTAACAAAACCAGCTCCCATAATAATCTCTAACAAAACCAGCTCCCATAATAATCTCTCATAAAACCAGCTCCCATAATAATCTCTCATAAAACCAGCTCCCATAATAATCTCTAACAAAACCAGCTCCCATAATAATCTCTAACAAAACCAGCTCCCATAATAATCTCTAACAAAACCAGCTCCCATAATAATCTCTAACAAAACCAGCTCCCATAATAATCTCTAACAAAACCAGCTCCCATAATAATCTCTAACAAAACCAGCTCCCATAATAATCTCTAACAAAACCAGCTCCCATAATAATCTCTACCAAAACCAGCTCCCATAATAATCTCCCATAGAACCAGTTCCCATAATATTCTCTCACAAAGGAGTCACCAAATGAAAAAAAACCCAAGGCTTTTTTATAAACAAAAAATAATATATTTATTTAAATGACTTACACCGTTGGGTGTAGGTTGCCAGAAGTTAAAACATTGAAGAAAGGAATAGTAATAATAAAGGTCGGCTGCCCAAAGTCTTTTCCCAGAGCAGTATATCTTCAAGTGAAATTATCCTAGCTTGCTGTCAAGTTGACAAGGGCAGGAGAGAGAACGTCTTTCTTCTTGTGTGTCTGGAAGCTCTTTGTCTGTCCTACAATTCCTTAAGGGTTTGGATGTAGTCCTTCAAAGGTCCGACCGAAATTAATACGCCTAGGAGTCTGATCGGTCATCTGTGTGACCAAACAACCTCTCTAAGGCTGCTCTCTGCAAGAGGAAATAAATGTCAATATTTATGACTGCTACAAACACATATATATCAGGTACACATTTAAAATATGATATGCACACCTCCGTCTGCTGCAAGACCTTTAGAATATGTACACATTAATAACAAAAACTTATATAAATATCTTTATATATATATTTTTTTAGACGTGCATATATTTTCACAGCATCTAAATATATCTGCCTTTCTTATCTAACTATTTATCTGAGTATTTATATATTTAGTATGTGGCAAGCTTACACCCACACACATTTGTGTAAATCTACTTACCTTTATATCAACAGCATATTTAGAACATAATATTAATATATACATAGACACTAACCCACGCAGTCACATGTGTGTGTATTGTATATATATATATATATATATATATATATATTTCATTTTACTTCAATCGAAGTTCTCAGGGGCTAACACTTGATATCTATATGAGATACATAGATATTCGAATATTCTATTAAGGTTCTCTTTTATTTCTCAAATGTTGAGTAAGTAAAGAAGTTAAGAACATTAATTTTCCTATCCTCAATTGACCAGTTAACTATTTTGTAATATATCTTTCTTGTGGTCTCTTAGTCTTACCGGATTCCAGGACAAGAATTCATCTAGTCTGGTGGAGTATACAGCAAAGTGATGTTACTTGAGGTAACATCACTTGAAGAAGATGCACTATTCCCCGTATGAGCAAGTTTGTAGCCGTGTCGAGGAGATCTTATTTGTGCTGCGAATACTATGTTATTTTGAATATTTGGTCAGGGTTTACTTGTAAGATGAAGTATCCTCATGTCAGGTTCCTGACAAACCCCTGTACAGAGAGACCGAAGACACTCAAGGATGGTGTCTTGTAGGTAATTCAAACTTCCCCATATATATATATATATATATATGAGAACTGTGGTAAGTGAAATTGTCAGCTACCATTAGCGATAATACAATAGCTCTTTGTAAAAACAAATGAATCACTTTTCGGTAGTTGACAGTGTTTATATAAACATTAAGATTTTGCTTACTCATAGCTTGTGCCTGCGAGCCGAATAGTTAGAATCGCCGACTGTCGATCAACCGGTCGAGTTTCAATCTTGGCTTGAGATGCTTCCCTGTTTAGCCACACTAAAAAATTGTGATGCAGCAAAACAATCTGTGGATGATTAATTAATTTATATATATATATATATATATATATATATAACAAGTAAAGGAGGAGAATAAAAATTGTATAAAATACAATATCTATTTAGTCATCAGTTGTTCAAAACAAGGGGATTCAAATACAAGAAATTGTATTATTCCTTCCTTAAGCCATGGCTTTTCAAAGAATTAAATCTTATCTTCAGACGACTGCAAACAGATATGTTTGTAAAGGAAAATTGCCAAAAGTCACAATTTGAAAACACATAAAGATAATATAAAATAAAGAATGTCTAATGAAAAAAGAAAAGGTTGAAAATATAGGCAAAAGTTTACAGTTGAAGGCGCCGTGAGAGTTTGTAACAGTCGGTTTGAAAAACAGTAAAATCCAGGAAAAATTGGCATCTGAAGTTGTAAAATCCGTTGAATTTGTGGAAAGGCAAAAGCTATCAAATGGCCCAGATAATCCAGTTGAAATAAGTTACAGTGTAAAAGTTTAGGATGTGAGTTGTGTATTAAAAGCTATTAGGAAAACTTCCATTGACTTTGAATAAAGTGTGTATATATATATATATATTTATATTTAAAATATAAATTTTTATAACACAAAGTTTTACGATAGCTCGATAGTGTAAGACTAGAGCCGTAATAAAAATATTTTAATATTATAGAAACCACATCAAATGTAGGGAACAAATTCTCACAAATCACCAAAAAATCGGTTTTTATTTGCATACAATTGTTTCAGACTACCACCAAAATGTATGTAATGTTTGAAACGTATAAGGCATTTATTTTTCTATGAAGAGGATATCATCAGGGCTTGTAAAAAAGAGGGTACCCCTCCAGACAGGAATAAATGTATTGCATTCTGCATTCATTTAATTTTTATATTTTGTTTCACTATAAATTATTTCCATAAAATATCTTGTTTTTCATTTATTCTTCAGATCATATTGTTCAACGGGGTAGTTTTCACCCGTACATCCAAATCGCTGCACATTCGTATCATGTGCTTTAATCATTCAACATAATTGCTTTAATCGTTTGTCATCGATATAGATTTTCGCTTAAACTACAGTCAAATATGAGATAAATGTATTGACTAACTATTAAATAACCGTTAGTCAATACATTTATCTAATATTTGACTTTAGTTTAAGCAAACATCTATATCTGCAATATCAGCGACTGTCTAAAGTCGAAGATCTACCGGATTGTTGTGAGACATGTCACTTTGTACAGCTCTGAATGTTTATCAACAACGAGGAAGACTGAGTGAAGATTCGCCGTTATTGAAACCAGAATGCTCTACTGGATGTCTGCAATTACATTGCTCGACCATATCTGCAATGAAGATAGCCAAAGACGCTACAGCATCACGCCGATTGAGGGTTAGATGAGGGAATAGCGGCCGAGATGGTTTGGACATGTGCATAAAGCCAACATCGACACCATTGCGAAACTTGACTTTGCATTAGAAGTTGCCAGAAAGCAAATGAGAAGAAGGCCGCTGATGAGATGGGCAGACACCCTGCAGAAGGACCTCTTTAAAACTGGCCTTCACCTGGGTCAAGTCTGTGATTGTATGAAATGGAGACTAAAATGCATACGTGCGGACCCCGCTGTAGCTCAGGATTAACGTATAAGGCGTACAATAGTTGCCAAATATAATAGGGTTTAGTTGAGTATGATTGGCAGGGTTTGACCGTAGCTTCACCCCTCTCCATGTACTAGAATTAAAAGATAAAGATCATTTTATTTTAACTTTTCTTTTTACTAAGACACTACTTAATCGAGGTTAAAAGCCACTCAAGGATAAGGGTTAATGATAATAACCGGTGATTGTTCTCTTGGTGACAACAAGTCTTCCCAGATTTCCAGTACTCTCCACCTCATTTAATAACCATTACAAATTATTTTGCATCATCGCAACAGCCGCTTACCATTGATTTCTTGATGGCAATTATTATTATTATTATTATTATAAATAGACTTATTATTTTTAGCTCTGCATGAAAAATTTCTTAACAGATATGTCACTGTTTATTATTTTTTTATTTGAATCAAAGTGGAACAAATAGTGGTTGTGCCCCAACGGGTCACGGATACATCTAGTATTACTATAGACTCAAAATTGTTTCTCTTCAACAAGTGAGCTAATCCAGTACAATAATTTTATTTTATCAAAATCTGTGAAGGAGATATTTAATTTCTTGAACATTGCAGGTTGTCTATCACAGAGTAACCCCCATTGAAGAAAATAACATTAGTTACTCTGCCCCCATTGTTGCCTCAAAGGAGAGGCTTCATAACACTTTAAGCTTCATGGCTCCAAATATATGGGTCTCTGACTGACTTTAACAGACAAACAAAATTGTTTTTGGGGATGGGTGGGAGATGAATTTGGATAGCTTAAACAGTGTTAGTGTGCCCATAATAGCCAATAATGGAAGAAAGTCTGTCAAAAATGTAGTATAGATAACAACGAAATAAAAGGGGGGAGAACAAATATACAACAAATAACTGTTACCAAACGATAGAAAATTTTATACTCTATCGACCTGTTAGTTTCAAACTTTTGGAAACTATTTGTAAGTTTTGCTATTTCAAAATTTGTGTCGTTACTTTCACTTAACCGATTTCGTCAAACAAAATTGCAGTCGATTTTTCTTTTTGAGATAGTCGCTTATTTCAGACTTAAAAGATTTAAAAAATAGCTTACCCTAATCCGACCTGAAACTACCTCCGGACGTAAGGTTAGTGACATCGTAAGCTTACTTAATAAAAAAAAATTTTTTTAATGTACTTTATACCTGAAACGAGCGACCACGTAAAAAAGAAAAAACGACGGCCATTTTGTTTGACGGAATCGGTTAAGTGAAAATAGCGACACCAATTTTTAAATAACAAAACTTACAAATAGTTTCCAAAAATTTTAAACTATGCAAGTCGATAGAATATTAAATTTTCTATCGTTTGGTAACAGTTATTTGTTGTATATTTGTTCCCCCCCCCTTTTTATTTCGTTGTTATCTATACTACATTTTCAGCAAAAGTCTATATTTCAGTTGAAAATTATTACCTGTGAGTGGTTGAATGCTCGCTGGAATCATCATTTAATTCTTTACATAATGAAAACAATTCATTGATTGCCTTTGCGTGTCTGTTTTACGGTATATCAACCATTGTTGAGGTCATCTAACGCTGTCTTGTTGTCAGACACAATTGATGGAGTTAGCAAACGTCTCTTTCTCATCAAAGAAGTGGCCAGTGCATTAATGTTGCCAAAACAGAATTCATCAACTCCAAACAATAAGGAGAAATTAAGCTGAAAAACGGCAACAGAATCAAGTCCGCCCAGGAATTTGATAATCCCAGCAGCAATATCTAGTCAACAGAAAGCGACATTAGAATCAGTAAAGCAAGGCCTGCAGTGTTCATGATGGACTATGAATCATCTGGAAGTCTTCCCCCTCTGACAATCTTAAGAGGGACTTTTTTAGGACCGTCATGGAGTCTGTCTTGTTCTACGGCTTGATAGCTTGGACACTTACGAAACAGCAAGAAGTATCACTTGACGGAACATACACAAAAATGTTACAAGTTGCATTGAACGTCAGATGGAGAAAACACCAAACCAAGAAACACCTAGATGGACACTTTCTTTCTATCTCAGTCTCACTAAGAGAGAGAAGATTTCGTCTTGCTGGTCACTCCTGGAGAATTAAGTTTGAACTTGTGAGTTACACTCTCCTATGGAATTCATTATGTGACAAAAGATCAATTGGAAGACCTCATCACATCTATCTAGACCAACTTGTAGAAGACTCTGGATGCCTTCTGAAGGAACTGCCAACAGCGATCTCTTACAGAGATGGTTGGACAGAATGAGTCAGAGAATCTGTGAAGAATTCTCAACTTTATTGATTGACTGAATAATGATAAACCATCCTATATTTCATCTTTTCCGTTCTCGGTCAGTGATGTAGAAATCCTTTTACACTGATGCAATTAAAATTTTTGTCCTAATCTAGAGTACTTTTTTGGGTAAAGCTTTATTTTCCCACATTTAACACCGATCTTGTGTCCAACTCTGCTCCCCTGGAGATACTCCCTATTATAAATAATTAATTTATTAGCTTGGTTTGTCTGTTTTATGGCATATCAATCTTTTTTAGATTATTTAATACCAAAACATTACAATTTTCTGTTTTACTCATAGCTGGGGACAGGGGGTTCATACCTTTATTAATAGTATTACAATGTAAGTGGATGCAATAGATCTGATGGGATTTTATCTCGGATTGTGTGATTATTTTTAATGGTCAAAAGATGAGAAAGAACTTGAACATTTCTCATTAAAGATAATTAAATTGAACAAAGATTGTTTTTTTGAATGTTTTTTAAAAAAAGAAACAGGTATTGTTTTATCAAATGAAAAAAATTGAAGCCCTCCCCCTAAAATATATATACAAGAAGGAAAACCAACCCCAAAACAAGTAAAATTAATTTTCCAAGACGTTTTGTACCACAAATAAACTTGTTATTTGTTTATAAACTGGACTGATGGTTTTACTTGGGATGAGAATTCTTTGTTGCAGCACTGGATGAGGCGAACAACAACCTTGGACAATGTGTTGGACGATTGTAGCCAGTGCAGTGAACGCACTCATGCATATTTTATATCTCCTTGTGAACCTGCATGAGTGTGTTCACTGCACTGGCTACAATCGTCCAACACATTGTCCAAGGTTGTTGTTCGCCTCATTCAGTGCTGCAACCAAGAATTCTCATCCCAAGTAAAACCATCAGTCCAGTTTATAAACAAATAACAAGTTTATTTGTTGGAGGTTACAAATGAAACTCGTGTTCCTAGGTTGAATGGCAGGCATGCAAAATGAGTTCCTTTATCCCGGCGAAATAAAGTATAAGTCCAATCAATACAGTCCTTTAGCTAAGAGCCCCAAATGGGCTCATCTTGCCTGGAGAGGCATCCAGCTCTAACTGACTCCTAGCTCTTAGAAAACCAACTTCCTATCATGCCCAGAGGGCCAGGCCTCCTCCTCCTATTCCTTGGATTCCTTTTCTTCCCCCCATCTCTTGGATTCCGGTCTATCTAACTGGTCACCATTCGACCACCTAGGGGCTGATCGCTGGAGATATTCATTAGAGATAACTACCACTTTACTCGGGGGGGGGGGCTTATCATGGAGACAATCTAAGAACATTACTTTCTGGTCTCAGCATGATTCTCTGTTTTTATGAGGCATTTATTTCATTTCAAAGAGAAATAAAATTGTGTGTAGTCTCAGATACAAAATCCCCTCCCCCTTTTTTCTTTGGCTGAGTATCTATCATCTGCACCGTCTGCCATTCGCATGCACCACTGAAAAAATGAAGCCTACTGCATTTTTATACTCTTATGAAGATTAAAATCAATAATTAATAATGCTACTAAAACTTATGTCTAGAATTCTTATTCTAATTTTTATCAAAATCCATTACACGAATTTGATTCTAAAAAATGTCTCAAATTTAAGGCTTCAACTTAAGGGGTCTTGAGAAGAAATTGAAATTTACAGAATCTTGCTTAATTGGTGTCAAATTTAATGCAAATCTGAAAGATTTGAATTTTCAAATGGAAGGTTGTGCCCATATTATGCCTCCTAAAAATCCTTTTAAATCTTCCAAAAAAACTGAACTTTAGGGAATATTTATTAATTGATGTCTAATATCTATTGTTAAAATTTCACAAAAATCAGAGGTATCTAAATTTTCATAAAGGGCTTCCACCCCTCTTTGCCCTCTTTGCATAAAACTAAATTAAACTAAATATATTTCATATTACGCCTTGCACTTGTGCCAAAATTCATAATGATTGATGAATTAGTTTAGGAATGAATCATATACATAGAAAAATGAAATGATGAAAAAAAATTGGATAAATTACAATATTTATTCATTCATGAAATATTCAAGCAAGGAATATAAAAAATTATCCTTAATCCATGGATTTTCAAAGATAAGCTCTTCTCATCAGAGAGACATATCAGTATTCTCCTCTGATGAGAAGAGCTTATCTTTGAAAATCCATGGATTAAGGATAAAATATTTTAATATTCCTTTGCTTGAATATTTGATGAATTAATAAACATTGTAATTTATCTAATTTTTATTTCATCATTTAATTTTTCTTATATTAATGCTCTATCTATTATATCGAGCATTCTCTTATCACGATAGGATCTGAGATAAAAATAACATATTTATCTTTGTATTTTCATATGCCCTCTATTTATAGGTTAAGATTTCTGGTCGAGGAAATAACGGTCCCCACTTAGCGTAAAGGAATAATCGTCTGTAAAAAATAGATTTCTTAGATTATTGGTAGCATGGTAAAATTGTATTACAATGTAAGTGAATCCAATAGATCTATTTTAACTCAGCTTAGTTGATCCTATAGTCAATTTCCGTATCCATTACACCACTTGTACTAAAGTTAAAATCAAAAGATATTTTGGAAGAAATCCCAAGTAATGAGTTACCTGATTCAAAACAGTTTCACTGCCATTTGCAGCTTGATAATCAAGGTGTGTTGTATATTCATAGCAGTAATATGTTTTTCAAGTTAAGCATAGGAAAGGTTGCCAAATACAAAAAGGTTTAGTTGAGTAAGATTGGCAGAGTTTGACTTTAGCTTCACCTGTCCTCATTAAAAGATAAAGATCATTTTATTTTAACTTTTTTTTCTTTTTACAATGAATCACCACTTATCAAGGCTAAAAGCCACTCGACGATAAGGGTTAATGAGATAGCTTGTCAGTTGAATGATGAAGAAGATTATAAAGGGATTTAAAATGATGAATGGAATGAACAAAATTTCATGATGTGGGGACGGTTTTATGATAAGTATGCATTCACATTGGATTTGAAGACGACCATGTTGTAGCTTGCAGGGAAGCAGTCCTGATGTTTAGTGTTCCACGGATGCAAACAAGCAAGCAAGAACTACAAAGTCTTCTAAGTATAGAAAGAGAGTAGTATTTTTGGCATATTTACCAACTTCCCCATACAAGGTTTGTCTTATGTGGTGAACCCAGCATCTTTTGACGGTCAAGATGCTTTGCAAAAAAATCTGTAATTTGATTGACCTCACCCTTTCTTGTTCTCTGCGCCCTCTCTCTCACAGACACTATGTTGCTAGTCTCATTCACTTCTATAAATAATATTATGGCATGTGTTCTTCAGAATTTTGTGATCTATTCCCTGCTTCCTTTGTTCCAGCTCGTTTGACTCGTTGGTCTAGTGGTCTCCATTAATTCGCTGTTTTGATATCTCATTGTGTTCTTCAGAATTTTGTGATCTATTCCCTGCTTCCTTTGCTCCATCTCGTTTGAATCGTTAATCTAATGGTTTTCCTCAATTCGCTGTTCAGGTATCGTGTTATACATCTTCCTATTCCAGTAGCTGCTTTCCAAGAACTTCAGGCTTTTGGAACTCTCTTCCTGCTGACTGTTTTCCTCCTACCTATAGTCTTGGTCTTTTCAAGATTAATGTCAATAGGCATTTGTCTTTGCGTTAATTGTCTTTAGTTTGCTTTAGCTCCTTACATCAAGTGGCTTCATACCTTGTTTGGGGCGATTTTATAAAAAGAGAGAGATAGAGAAACGAGGGAGAGAGAGAGTGACTTCTATTAAAACAATGTTTTTTTTTCAGATAAAAAAGTTTGTGAAATAAAAAGTAATTTTGTCTAAAAAAAAAAGGTCTATGTAAGAAAAGGTTAATTTCATTTAGATATTAGACAATCTGTGACACTGGGTCCACGTTGGTACATAGTACAGTAGTGTGTACATTTGTGCATTTAACCGATTTAAAAAAATACGTCCAGAGAAAAAGGTTAGCGTTTGCTTTCAATTTAATGGAAAGTAGCAATATTTCCTAAATAATCTTCAAAGATGTCAGTTACAACAAAAAATCAACACTGTTTTACCATCTAAGACACTGTTGCTGCCGAATAAAACTTTCTTTTTATGGAAGTCGCTCCAGGCAATGCATGAATGGAGCCACTTGATGTAAGAAGCTAATCATAATAATAAAAAGGGAGAGGAAGGTAAAATCACTTCAAGACAAACCAAGCCTGAAAGAAACCTCACCACCAGCATTTAATCTCCTGGACTCCAAACAGATTATCCAAAAATTCAGCCTTTCAAGGGAAGAAAAAGGTTACAAGGCTGGCTGACAAAAATATACTTACATCATCCAATTAAAACCCTTGTTGCTATAGTGACTGACCAGCTTATAGGTTGGCCCTATCATTTACATCATCTTTTTACTCCCCTCTTATACTACTACAGGTATTAATATTACTCTGTTGCATTACTCTCACTACTTTCCCTTATTCAACCTCTTCTCTTCTTTTTTGCTCCTTTTCTGATCATCTAATATATTCAATGTGCAAACAAGCAAGATTATCAGTTTCAGTATTATACTAGACGTCTCTTGACTAAATAATCCTGCATCTCTGATGTAATCCGATCTGCATGGTTTTTTCCTACCTTTGTTTTAATGGATGACATCCATATGGAATTAAAATCTCAGAAGCATGAACAAAGAAATAAAAAGGTAAAACAAACGTTGGCAGATAAAAGTTGTATTTATTCCGTACAATATTAGAGAATGCACTCTCATCCGCGAAATTTTAAAATCTCGTTTCATTCACGTGCAGTATTTAGAACCAGATCATATCATCTTTCTGGCTCGTCCTTCAAAGCAGACGGACGTTTCTTCCAATTGTGAGGAGCATGCGTTACAAAACCCAAACAGATCTTGTCTCTAGGTTACGTCTTCTGATAGCAGTCTCAGAGACACTCAGAAACACACAACACAAAATATATATCATTTATTTCATTGCTCATACAAATTTCTCTATCTCTGACCCCGGTAACATGTGATCTTTTCTCATTGTATTTGGTACTGTAATGTATTCCTTCTTTAGTACTAATATATGTTGTTCTTTTCTTTGTGTATTATACAATGTACCTCCTTACATCTTCTATAACCCATTTTACATTTCTCTTCGAACTGCCTATCTGAGAATAAATGTCCATGCATGTAAATCCAACTGTTTTTTTTCACTATTCTCCTTTTTTTCCTTCTTTCGGACTCGTGTGTGTTATCCATGCTAAAACGACATGCAAAATTGTGAGAAAGAAAACTGAAAAGCTTGATAGGAAATGTCATCAAATTTAGCAAATTAATAACACTGCAACATTTATATTTCCATTTGTTTTTAAATTATGCATAAAAAATACTGTTAAAAATGATAAATATTTTAATAAAAAAAGATATATTTTAATGCATGTAGCAGCAGCAGCATGCTTGTTTTTTAATCAAATATTCGTTTTAAATAGGAAATATTGTATTTTTTAGTATGTGTAATCATTAAGGTTACTCGTCTCTTTACCACCACTACAAAGAACTTTCCTTTCTTCCTCTGTGTGCCTAGCATCAAACGGAATTTCCATGAACAGAGTTTATTTCCAAGAACTTTCTATTTGTAGACACGTTGTGACAAGATTGCTTCCCTGAGGGCTACAACATGGTCCTCTTCAAATCTAATGTCAATAAATACTTATCATAAACCGTCCTCATAAGTCATTAACCTCTATCCTCAAATGGCGTCGGGCTTTCATAAGTGGTCACTCATCAGTAGAAAACAAAGTGAAAGTGGTGTTACGGGACAGATTGGATTCGAACTTGGCACACCCAGGTCGTCAGTCCGTGTCGTTATAAAATATGCATAGCTTTTCACCGAGAAGGAATTAAGACCATTCACATGAATGCCGTTCACCGATATTCTGAAGATGTGTCTGCTGATTTTGTTTGTTTACCAATGAAAATGCTACTTTAAACTTAAGCGTGACAGACAAACGAAAACGCCATTTTAAAACCAGACCGTCAAGATCAGAAAATAAGCCTTGTACATCTGCAACTGGCACGTCTGTTGATCTGTTAACGTTTGTTTTACTTTCTTTTTTCTTTGTTCATGTTTTTTTTTTCTGAGACTTTTATATTTATTTGGGTTTTTGCTCTTGTTTTCAATGCTTCTCTGTGATCTGGCAAAACTAGAAAATCCGCTATCCGACACACTTTTCCTCTTCTTTGTTTGTAATCAATCAATATTAATAAGAAGAACATAAGTCAGTCATGAGACTGTATGACTCCATCTGACAACGTAAGGATGGGTCAAAGTCTTATCTGATCCTTACTTCTCTATATTGTAACAAGTATTTCTGAAGTTATGTCATGGAAACGTTGATAACTCAAAAACTATTTATCTGATGATCAGGCTGAAATTTTGTATGGTGGTTACTCCCGAAGAGCATCAGACCCATACATGAAATCTGGAAAAATCGGAAGTTGGAATCCTATGAAAATTTGGACTATGACCGAACTCTTCAAGGCCATATAAGATGTGGGACGTCATTGGCTACAATATGAACCAAGTAGTGAGTCTCTACAATGAACAAAACAGAAGTTATCATCAAAAGTTTGAATTTCACATTTTCCGTGACGTTGACTTTTGACCTAGATATTTCAAAAGTTAATCAATTCTATGTTAGAGCATGATCGATATTTTGACCAAGTTTGGTGATGATTGGTCAAGCGATGTGAAGGCTAGAATGTACACAATCAAGCAAACAAACATTGTGACAAACCAACAAACAAGACCAAAAACATAATCTTCTTTGCAGAGCAAACAGCAACAATTAAAAAAATCAATATTGACCCATAATTATATTTAAAAAAATAAAAACTCCCTTTACACAATTATGAAGAATATTAATTACAGATTATTTTCTTACACATATTTTTTAATTAAGCAAATTGTTTTTTTTTTTAAATGGGAGATCACTTTCGCATATAAATTTGACGTAAAATGATCACCCATTTCCTGGTAACCAGTCGATAATGATCACTCACTTCCGGACCAAATAGTGTTTTTTTAAGGACAGTCTTTAAAAAGGCTCCCTTTGTTCATTTTTTTTTTCTGAGACTTTTATACTTATTTGAGGTTTTTTTTTTTTCAATGTTTCTTTATGATGTGGCAAAACTAGAAAATCCGGTATCTGACACACTTGTCCTTCCTTGTTCGTAATCAATCAGTATTAATAATAACAAAAACAACAATTAACTAATCTATATTGCACCATAAATTTTGGTGGTGGTGGGGGGGGGGGGGATAAAACCTTCCTTGATATAAGATTATTAATTATGAAAAATATCATTAATCACAGATTATTTTCTTGACAAATTTCTTTTTTTAATTAAACAAATTGTTTTATCTAAAAATGTAGCAAAAATATTTCCCTATGAATTTAAAAAGATTCTATAAAGATGCAACAATTGTTCTCTTCTCCATCCAGTGATTCATGCCATTTTGTTACCATAGAGATCCATAGATGACACTGGACACATTTTTACCTCATTTGATGGAGAGTTACACAAACAGGAAACTCTTTCTTCAATTCAAATCCTTTTCTTTGTTCTTCCTTTTTTTTTTATCCAATTCATTAAGACAGATTTCTTTTAGTTGTTATTGCCTCCACTTCCCCATTTGTGTCATCACTAGCGAAAGTTTTCCCATTTTCTTTCTCTTTTTCCTATTTTTTTTTTTTTTCATAAATCCCAAGTCGTTGGACATTATTTCCCGTCTCAACACCAGTTGCTGGAAAGAAGCAAGACATTGTACTAATGAGACAACTTTCTTCATTCGGGAGCATATTTTCTCATTGATTGAACAAATACCACATGATTCTCCTTAAAATTATATCGCCTTAATCTGCTGAAAGCAATATTTTTGGAAAGAATCAAGAAAATGGATAAAATCCGTGTCTGGGATTGGGGCGGCAATTTGAGTGCATTAAAACATCTAATTCTTTTCTGTCTTTATTTCTATCTTTATTTTTTTTTTTACACGTTGCAAATATTTGAATATTTCTCTCACTGTCTCTCTCTATATACTAGCTGATCCGATCCAGCGTTGCTCAGGAATAGCTAGATTCTTTTTTTTTTTTTAGCAAAAGATTAATATTTTTCAAAATCAGGGCGTACAGTAATTCAAATGAAAAGTTTGATTAAGTAGCTCTGCTTAGAATAAGATTTTTTATTAATAATTAGCAAAAATATCTTCCCTCTGGTCGCATGTTTCTGTTACTATATACAATGTAAGTATTGAGTCTGCTAATGGACAGTTGATTGTGAAAATTTCTTGTTGACGTACGCTATTCCCCTCACAAAGGTGGAAGTAATGCCTAGGATAAGGATATCATTATCACAGGACATATACTACACTACTCCCCAAAGGAGAAGATAATGCTTTGGAGGATGGTCTCACAACCACAGAACAAATACTAATCCCGAAAAGAAGAAGTAATGCTTGGGAGGATGGTATCATGACGAACGAACATATATACACTAGCCATCTCTGAATTGAGCAGTGAAAGATAGTGCAATAGTACATTAATAGAAGTAATAGTATGAACTATACTATCAAATCTCTATTATTAATAGAAGTACAATAGTACATTAATAGAAGTAATAGTATAGTTCGGCTTCAGATAGATATCAAATCTCTATTATTAATAGAAGTACAATAGTACATTAATAGAAGTAATAGTATAGTTCGGCTTCAGATAGATATCAAATCTCTATTATTAATAGAAGTACAATAGTACATTAATAGAAGTAATAGTATAGTTCGGCTTCAGATAGATATCAAATCTCTATTATTAATAGAAGTACAATAGTGCATTAATAGAAGTTATAGTATAGTTCGGCTTTAGACAGGCACATACCAAGTCTCCATTAGTAAAAGATTAGAGCCAGAAGTAAAATATAAAATTACAAATGAAGAAATCACCATAAAACAAAAAACTAATGGAACAAAAATTGACGAGTACTTACACAGACAAGATATTTTTAACGCCATTTAAAATTTTCGGATTTGTAACAAACACAACAATCTTATTCGCTAATGAATAGAGACAAGTCGCCAATAAAAAAAAAGAAAATGGTGTAGATCGAAAAATATGTTTTACTGAAGAAAATATCGGACCGGATGTAGTATGAAATCAAAGAAATCGATTGGAATTTAAATTTTTGTTCACAAAGAACACAGACTGATTCTGAGTAACGAGCCATTTATGTAAATTATCAAATATGTATTTGTCAGATGCATTGCTATTTAGGTTTAACTTTGATAATCTGACTGGCTTAAATTTATATATTAGATTAGAAGATTAGATATATGCTAACAGGGCTACCTGGCGTTGCGTGGGAGACATCGATAAGTAGATTGGAAGATATATTTGGTTAATTAATTCCTATTTCAGTCACATGAATTATTTAGAATTTAAAGAACACACACAATGCCAGCTCTCAGGATATTCACCTTTTTCTGGTGCCGGATTATTTTTTCTTTCTTCTCTTCACCAACAAAAGATAAAACGTTAATTCTTAGTAGCAGCAGTACTTGCCCCGAATTCAACTAAGTGGCAATCCAAAACGAAATAAGGTTACTGATGATACGCGCGAACGACGTTAGCTATATGGCGTCACCAAAAGATTTCTTCCTCGATCAAGAATGTTACTCCTTTTATTCAGCTCTTTTGGCCTGCCCAAAATGCCTATTTTGCATAATCATAACTGCTGCCTCAAAACAGACAGTTCCAGGTTCGCTCCTGCGTGCAGCCACTTTTTCCTTGCAGCGAACGCATGCTAGTTATGGCTGTTTATCATATAGGTGCTGTTATAGATGACACGCCTGATTTCTATGACTTCGCATCGGCAACGATTGGGCAGATCGCGGAAGAGAGTTGCCGAAACGAGAACGCCAAGCATTAATGGAAGACTTGCAGGCGATAATATAAGACGAATAAATTCAAAGAAAAAATACATAGATAAAATGATTAAAACCGAACAAACTGTAGGGTCAAATGAACCATTTTCGATCAAATGTGTAGAAAGAAATTTTTATTTTGGGTGGGGTGGGGAGTGGGGGGATTTTGTCAATGTTTTCTTTTTCATTTGTTTCGCTGTTTTTTTTTGTTTTTTTTTCTTCTTGCTAACATAAAACAAAGAAAGAAAGAAAAATGGGTTAGGGTTAGGGCTCCCATTCTTAGCGATAGCCAAGCCCTGCATTCAAACTGCCAAGCTCTAACTGGAAGACTGGCAGACGATAATATAACACGAGTAAATTCAAAGAAAAATACATAGATTCAAATCATTATTTTTTTTTTGTGAAAGTAATGGTTTGTTTTTTTGAGAGGGGGGGTTAAAATTTTGTCAATGTTTTTATAAGATAAAAGAAAGAAAAAATGATATCATTCCATTAGCGTCCAGGCGCTTCCGCGACATGCCTGATCGTTGTCGACGCGAAGTCAAGGAAATCAGGCGCGTCATCTATCTATAACAGTACCAACATATATTCTCTCTCACAACTTCTCTTCACTCAATACATCCTTAATTAAATTACTTTTTGAACACACCTATCCCGCTGAATGCCATCTCTCACTCTCATTCATGCGCAAACTTTGGCAACTGGTTCAGTAATCCGCAGCTGACTGTTTGACATAGTTTCCATGTTTTTTTTTAACATTTTAACAGTTTGTTATCTTTTCAGATAGAGCTGCATAACAATAATAAATAATTAAAAGAGGCTTAACTGCAGTTTCACAGTAGACCCCCCACTCTAAGAAGTGTATTATACACATGGATGCAAAGCAAAATATGCATTTAAATGTATAAGGACATATAATATGCTTCTGTGTATCGATTCTAGCAGAAAATTGCAGATAAATGTTTGGTTGAGCTCCTTTTAATTTATTAATTATTGTTATATATATTGGTTTTCTTTATATCCTTCATTTCTTCTTTCAATTTAACTAATTCTGTGGCGCTTTTTATCTATCTTAAGCAGTTATTTCTTTCTTTTCGTTTTTATTATTTTTTATTAATAGTTTTCTTCATCCTTTTACTCTATTCTTTCTTACTCTATTTCTTTTTCGTCATTTTTCTTTTTTCTTTCAAATTATTTCTTTTTCTTCATTTTCCTTTCTTTCAAATTCTTTTTTCTTGCAAATTTATTTTTTTTCAAATTCTTTTTTTCCTTAAAATTCTTTTTTCTTCATTTTCCTTTCTTTCAAATTCTTTTTTCTTGCAAATTTTTTTTTATTTCAAATTCTTTTTTTTCCTTAAAATTCTTTTTTCTTCATTTTCCTTTCTTTCAAATTCTTTTTTCTTGCAAATTTTTTTTATTTCAAATTCTTTTTTCTTTAAATTCTTTCTTTTTTTTCTCCTTCAAACTCTTTCTTCTTTTCTTTCCTTCAAATCATTCTTTTTTCTTGCCTTCAACTTTTTTCGGTTTTTCCCTTCAAATTCTTTCTTTCCTTCTTTCAAATTCTTTCTTTCTTTCCTTCAAATTCTTTCTTCATTTATTTCCCTCAAATTCTTTTGTTTTTTCTTTTCTTTCAAATTCTTTTGTTTTTTTTCTTTCAAATTCTTTCTTTTTTTCTTTTCTTTCAAATGCTGTTTTCCTTCCTTAAAATTCTTTCTTTTTTTCTTTCCTACAAAGTCTTGCTTTTTGCTTAAATTCAATCTTTTAATTTTTTTTTCTTTCAAATTCGTTTTTTTCTTTTTAAATTCTTTCTCTTTTTTTTTCAGATTAATTTTTTCATTCCTTCAAATTCTTCTTTTTTTTCCTTTTCTTTAAATGCTTTCTTTTTTTATTTCCTGACAATTCTTTCTTTCTTTTTTATTTCCTTCAATTATTCAAATTCTTTCTTTCTTACCCTCTAACAAGAACAAAAGCTGTGCAAGAAAAATCACCCAAGAAACCTGCCAGATCATTTCAAATGGAGAGGCAGATGGAGATCTACAAATTGTCTTTCTCATGGCATAATATGTTATCTCATCTCCTACACCCCCACCTCCCTCATGTCGCCGAGGGGAAGGAAACTTAAAGGCGGGGGTGGCACTTTAAATTGTTCTGACTGAGTCACAGTCGCCGCAGCACCAATCTTCTCGCCTGTCACCAAAAACATTCTTATTATCAACAGCTGCAATTGGTTGAAGCTTATTCGCCCTTGGGTTGCCGTCACCCGCACGTCAATCCCCAGCCAACCCACGCGATAACCAAAATGCGATCGAAATAGGTTAGGTATTTCTAAGTCGAAACATCGGTAACATTCATGCTGTCAGTCTCATTATGACGATTTAGGTGTTTGGTAAACACTAAGTGGCTGAGGGATCAGTTCTGGTAAGAATTACCAATGAAACCACCATCACCACCACCACCACCACCATCATCATCATCATCATCATCATTATCATCGGTTTAATATCCTTTACATGCTGGCATATGTTGGACCACTTTTAGAAATTGACTTCCAAACTAATCTATCTCTGACCAGGTCTTTATGTATCTCTCTTTCTATTAAGTCTATCCTTATCACTTCCTTGCATGTTTTCCTTGGCCTACCCCTGATAAACGACCCTGCTACCTCAACTGTTCTACATCTACAGACTCAAGAACTCCCATCTATTCTTTTGACATCAAAGTCTCCTGTTCTGCACACATATTATATAATCTTATACATTTAAATACATAATTCGATTTGCATCCATCTGTATAAGGGCATATAATACATTTCTGAGGATCGGGTCTTCCGTGAAACTGCAGTAAAGCTTTGTTAAGCTTCTTTTAATTATTTATAATTGTTATAAAGCTGGGAACTTTGAGGAGTGTGGAGTCACGGAGGTGTGGTAGTACCTGTCAGGGTCCCATCTATGGGTTAAATAAAATCTGTCTTTGGAATAAAGTGAAATGGCATCCGGTGGTGAAGCTCCAATTTGGGAGCTTTCGGGAATATAGTCACCCCTTAATTGTCATTACTCCCGGATCAACTCTATGGTAGCACTTGTCAGGGTCTTGTGTATAAAACTTCATCCGGTTGTATACACATAACTATTACATCATGAATAACTAGTTTAGTTCAAGTAACCCTTATCCATAAGTGGCTTTTGGCCTTGATAAGTGATGAATCATTAATAATAAAAAAAAAGAAGCAAACTTCATGAATACATATTAAAAAATGTTTAAGTATAGTTGAGATGAGGATTTATAATTTGGATTATTTGGACTATCATTCTCATTTTGGTTGTTATTTTTACAACGTTTCGGCCGATGTCACTTCCGACCTTCTTCAGGTGCATCTTTACAAACTTGATAATCTTTATGTCGAACTTGGAAACTTATGCCGAATTTAAAACTGAACCGTATAGGTTTTCGAATTCGACATAACGACTCTCAAGTTCGTAAAAAGGCATGTAAAGTTATTAATGATATAACAGTTATGAATTTACCACTTGATGACGTTTCATGTTGCATCCACGACCCTGTCAGGTACTACCACTATCCCAGAGTTAATCTAGGATTTAATATCAGTGTTTAGAAATATGTAGTTTGGCTGCATCCCTCGATCTACTGGTCTGTCACACTTAAGTTTTAAATAGCATTTTTATTGCTACATTAAATAGAAGCATCTTAAAAATATCCTTTCTTGTTATTTTATGATAAAAATCAGTTTTTAAAAAATCAGTGTTTGATATTGGATTTTGATTTAAGAATCTGCTGCTGTTGAACCAGATTTTTATTTTAATCACATTACTTGAGCCGAGATTTTTCTGTGGAGCGTCTTCAATAGTCTAAGCTTTCTACTTTAAACTGAGGATTTTGTGTAGGCTGTTATTGAATTGTTAATGCTTAAACATTGAGTCCATTTCAAAGATGCCTGTTTGAGAGCGTGTTTCATTTTTAATATCTGTAGTTAATCCTGAACAGTTTTGAATAAACTTTAGCTTGGGTTTATTTTGAGTATCAATACTTCCAAAATGGATTCTGTTTTTAATTTTATTATTTTAGCCTGGTTTTCATGCTTTTATTTCATTATTGAGCTAGACTTTATTTTGAATCTATCAATGTCTGATCTTTGATTTTGATTTTTGAATCTATCCGTGTCTGATCTTTGATTTTGATTCTATCGATATCTTATCTAAGAATTGGATGAAACATGACTTTCGAGGAAATGTTATTTAAAAAATTTTTTAAAATTTTTTTACAAACGAGTCACTACTTATCAACGCCCACAGGCCACTCAAGGATAAGAGTTATTGAGTTTGACGGGTAAAGTGACTATTTAAGAGGACGGCTCAACAAGAATTTGTTTACATTGGACGTGAAAATGGCAATGTTATAGTCAGCCGAAAAGCAGCCCCATGGTACTGTGTTCCACAGACGGGAAGTTCTAGGAAAGAAACTTTGCTTATGAAAGTTCCGCAGAGGGAGAAAAGGAATTTATTGATAGTGGTTGTAGGTAGACGAGTTTTTGTTGGGAATGTTTTAAAGGGGGGGGGGCATAGATTGAAGCTCAGTCGAGCACCTGCCATGAAAATAACGATAGAGTAGAGAAAGACTAGCAACGTCTCTTCTATGAGAAAGAGACTGTAGGGTAGAGAAGAGGACATTGCCCACTAGATTTACTTTATATTCTCACTTGCCTAAGTTTGTTTGAATAAACGAATGCTGCCTGACTGCCTGATATGTATCTATTATTATACGAAACGTAAGTTAATCAACGTTTGTTTCCCTAAGGCATTTTTCCTATATAATTAAATAACACATGGTAAATGCTAAAATATACCTTATGCCTGAGATTGAGTTGTGTTTGAAAATTAAAATTGTTCTAATTATTCTAATTATTCGTAATTTATAATTAACTGAACAAGTCATCAATTTCTTCCTTAGCTATTTATGTATTTCTGTCGCCTCGTGGATTAAACCACTTTCTAATATTTCTCACTGTGTGCAGTTAGAGAAAGAGTTACTATATCTTTTCAGCTAATTTACATGTTGTGTTCGTACATACCGTAAACACATATGTAAATTAGATGGCAAAATAATAGGTCGCTCTGCTTCTCACAGTATCCCTAAAGGTAATATAGAAGTAAAGAGACTTATTATTTTTTGGTATGCAAGAAGAATTTCTTAGCAGATATATCACAGTTTATGAATTTTCGAATGAAATCCAAATGGAACAAATAATGGCAGTGATTGTGAACCAACGGCAGTCTAATATATATATATATATATATATATATATATATATATAACATCTTGTCTTCATGGCATTTCATTTTACGATATATCGTGCATGTTATCCTCATATATATATATATATATATATATATATATATATATATGAAATAAAATATAGTAACACGAAATTAAATAATCATCGATGCAATAATTTATTTCAACCTTGTAGTACTGTCAACCTTGAAATAAATTATTGCCTCGATGATTATGTAATTTCGCGTTACGATGTTTTATTTTATTCTTGCTCTGTTTATTGCATTGAGCTCTCATACCCGGATTTCCTCCTGGAATTTATTTCATTATAACACACACACACACACACACACACACACACACACACACACACACACACACACACACACACACATATATATATATATATATATATATATATATATTTAAAAAAAAAAATTTATAAATTAATTAATTGTGTGCATAAAAGGAAGACATGGACACGTGTTTCTGGCTATGAGCCGTCATCAGCATGACTACCCGGTCAGGGATCGAACCGTCAAATATTTACATCGAGGGTTCGATCCCTGACTGGGTAGTCATGCTGATGACGGCTCATAGCCAGAAACACATGTGCATGTCTTCCTTTTATGCACACAAAAAATAATTTATAAATTAATTAATAAATATATATATATACAAAATTTGATGACACGTCCAATTAGAGGCGAATTAAATGCAGTTCTCAGCATATTCTTAAAAAAACGCCCAGGGTTGTGACAAACAAAAGTGGTAAACATATATATATATATATATATATATATATATATATATATGTATATATATATATATATGAGAGAGAGAGAGAGAGTTCTTATAAAAATATATATTTAAGTATATACTCTGTATAATATCAGAAAATGTTTCAAATTGCAAGCTCAATGAGGTTGTATTACAAGCTTCAGAGCGTATATACTTTATTGTTGCATTTCAATGACCATAGGAAAAATCAATCCCAAACTATAATTTCCATTTATTGTTTCAATTTTCTTTATTTTCATATTTCATATTATGATATTTTTTGTTTCTCACAAAACACATTTTTTATTATTTATTTAAAAAAAATTAATACTTTTTCTTATGCGCGTTTCACGGCAAAGTCAATATATATAATATATATATATATATATATATATATATATATATGTATGTATGTATGTATGTATAAATCTGTTCTCAAATATCTTATGCACCCTATATATATATATATATATATAGGGTGCATAAGATATTTGAGAACAGATTTATACATACAAAAAGATGACTCTTAGAAACAATGTCTTTTTACTGAAAAATATTTTTGAGGATAAGAATAAATATATTGTTTCGTAATTTTAATCATTAAAGTCTCCTTCAGCTTTGATAATGGCTTTTATGCGAAGTATGAATCACCTACATGCTAAGATCAGTCGCTTCTTGTTCATATTCGACATTACTCTATGGAGACTTTTAGGTATTATTTAGTGTTATGAGGGTGCTCATTAACCCCTTTCTCAACTACGCTCCATACATAGTAGTCCAATAAATTGATATTTAGGGAGCTAGAAGACCAAACATTAGGAGTCATGAATTTCCATCATCCCTGTTTACATCCATTGAGCTTATTAGCTTTGATTATGTGATTTTCATTTATCTTTTCTGATGTAGAATGACTTTTGCTCATCACATGAGACTTGTATTTGATCTTTCTGTGGACAGCATTTCAGATTGCCCCATGTATATACACCTATAGTAAAAGACAATATATTATGTATATATTTTTTGTTTCAGCATTTATTAAACAGTGCTCAATGCATGACTAGAGCTTAATAGTAATAGAGAAATATACTTATGGAAGTGAAATACAGAGAAACGTTTGTATTTTATACCCAAAGGAAATGGTCAGACAAAATGCATTTAGTGTCTGTGTTGCTCATTTACTATAAGTACATCTCTCTACCGCTATATATATATATATATATATAAATATATATATATATAGTTATCCAGATAAGGTAAACATCCACAGGATTTCAACCTGGATTATAAAAAGTGCTCAATATCAAATAGAGCTTTTATATATATGATAATTTATTATGTACAAAATCTGCGACACTGGCATGAAAATCCGATCCTTACCTCAGATCATATTTGGAAAGAATGAAATGGGAAAGAAAATAAAAGAAAGGAAAAAAGAAAATTTTAAATTTCAATTATATATATATATATATATATATATATATATATTTCATATAGTTTCTATCTGGCAAAAATACAAAATTCTTTCCATTAACATCGAATCCTCTTTGAAACTAAATATGTTGTAAAAATAATGTGATATATTTCCATCTCATCTATGCCGCTGAATCAGTAGGCGCAGCAGCATAGACTATAAAATTGATGACATAATAAATCAAAATTTTTAATATTATCATCAAGCTCTAAAAATAAACCATTAACAATGCTTATCCATATGTACGCGCATTTAAAAAAAAAAATTTTTATTTTAACTATTACATCAGTTTAAAGCATGAAAAACCTATATGATTTTCCTCATCAGCATATATCAATTACAATTCAGATAACATCCATTGGATATATCTGCAACCAGTTCGAGAACAAATAAACAATTTTTTTCAATAATGAGGATAGGCTAAAAAAAAATCTGAAAATCGCAAACGCATTCCAGGGTGGAATTATACTCTGAATAATTGTTTTTAGATATGACCATCCTATATGAAAAAAATAATAATCATTTTTTTTTCTAGACTAATTTTTGGTTATGATATATTACACTAATTCGATTGGACACTCATTTGAGTATAATTGTTACTCTTCTATACTTGATCCCACTCTGGAATGTGTTTGTGATATATATATATATATATATATATATATATATATATATATATATATATATATACACACACACACTGGCGTATGTAAGTAAAAATTATTTAATATTATTTACTTAAAATTAATATTGTTATAAGCCCCTTTAATAAGATTAAAATTGAGCCCTGTTCGGAGAAGTTAAAACTAGACTGACACGTAGCTATAAGGCATATTCCAACAACGTTCGTTGAATTCTCTAGTCAGTCTTTCTATATGTGCCTCGCTTCGCATAAATAGAACTTAAATTCCATTCTTGATGTGGTAATGTCTCGTGGCCGATCTAGGTTGATTCTGTAGCAGGGGTTCGAACCTTACGACCGTCTGAAAATGCAGGTAAAAATAACTTAATATTATTTACTTAAAATTAATATATTATATATATATATATATATAGTCATCCACATACAGACTGTTTCGTTGTTTCACAGCTCATTAGTGCGGCTACACCAGTTAGTGCCTCAAGCCAGGATAGAAACGCAACCGTCGAGCTGAAAAGTATATTTATGGCAATTAAGCAACACAGAGGTTTCCGTGTGTCATCTTTGTAGGGAATCGTCAGGCTGAAACGGGAATGAAACACGAAATTGTGTGTAGCTTAACTGCCATAAATATATTTTCATAACTTACTACCTAGCTCTACTCATGTATTGAGCACTTTTAAAGTAAATACTGAAAATCGATACATAATTATATTATATCTCCTTATAACATTTTATGTGGATACATGAAATAATAATAATAATAATAATAATAATAATATATATATATATATATATATATATATATATATATATATGCTCTACTTTGGTAAAGGGTATGCTTTCCACTTAGCGTTAATGCAATACTCTTCTGTAAAAAGAATTGAATACTTTTCGATATCAGTATTGTAACAGATATAGATGAATTGTTTCGTTTATATACAGTATAATTTCTCCTACTACCATGAGCAGTTTAGTTTAGCTTAGTTGATGGCAACTGGGGTCTAGGTTTACACTGCTGAGTCATAGTAACTACCAAACACGTGTCTATAGATAAAAAATATTATCTATCTGTATTAATTTAGGAAGAACTCTTTTGAAATGTATCCATTCCCCTGATAATGAACACTGCTACGCTACTTTTGATCTCTCTTAAGTTATTATTAAAAATGAGCATTGAAAGTGAAAGAAATGCTTTGTTTTTTAACCAAAAAATGAATATTTTTTGATTGAAAAGAATCCACCAAAAATTCAGAATTATCCCATCTTAATGGATTTTTTAGTATTTATTAATTAGTAAATGAATGTTAATATAAAGTATTTGTTTTATTTAAAAAAAGCAAAAACTTATAGATTTTGTAGGTCACTTAAATTACTGTACTCTAACCCTAACCTTAACCCTAACTCTTTATTTCAAGGACGAAATACGTCCTATTATACCCATTGTCGAAACTTAGGAAAGAGATAATACTCTGAAGGCGCAAATGTAAAACAATTAAAACAGCTTTTTAATATTTAAATTTTCGATTTTTTTAGTATCATTTTCTACATTTTAAACAAATTTTTGGTGCTGGTGTATTTGAGTAGTACCAAATTTCTACTCTTGAAAATTTAGCTCACACGCCCTTATTCCGAATTTGTGGCCATCAATATACTGCCTCTCCTGCACCAAACGGTCATGGTTAAAAAAAAAAATCACATAAAATAGTTTCCTTTTTATTTATTATAAAATTTGAACTTTGACATCAGCTTTTAATAATCTTTAGTATTGATTACATGTAAAAAGATTCAATTGAAAAATTGTATAATTAAAATGTATTACAATTTGCTGGAATAATTTTTTAAATGAAAATTAAATAATCAAGTAAAAATTCCATTTTTACTTGATTATTGAAACCATCAAATAATTCGAATAAATTTATTTTTAGTGTGCAATCATTTATATCGGTTTGAAACCGTCTTAAAACGTTGTTTGTTTATGACCGTTGGCCACGAATTCGGAATATAAGTGTGTGAGCGAGATTTTCGAAGGCAGAAATTTGGTACCGCTCAAATACACCAGCACCAATATTTTTTAAAACAGGATGTTATTTCTTTGTAAAGGTAGTCACTGAGTTTTGACTATGGGTATAAGACATTTTTTCCTTGAAATAATTTAAGTGACTTAAAAAACTTTTTTTTTGTTTAATTTTTAATAAAATGAATACTTTATATTGATGTTTATTTGTTAATAAATGGTGAAAATGTCACTAATTCTCTGATGTTTGGTAAATATTTTTTCAATCGAAAGGGAATATTTATTTTTTTGTTTTAGAAACAAATTATTTTCAGTAAATGACTGTTATAGAAAACCAAAAACAATGTGATATTTTTTTAATTTTTAAATTTATTTTGGAACTTTAAATTTTTTTTGCAATATAAGCCCTCTTCTAAAGTTTAAAGACATTTCTAACTTTTTTTTTCCCTTCCGTTTTTAAGTAACATTTTTTTCTAAAATAAAATAGTCACCTTTGCTGAAAGTTGGAAATCCGAATATTGTTGATATGGAGTCAGAATAAAATGTCTGGTCAAGAGTAGTTTAATAAGATTTGGAATGTCTCTTTTTAAAGCATTGTTGAATGTGAATAAATGACGGTTATAGAAAGCCAAAAACAGTGTGATATTTATTTTAGTTTTAAACTTTAAAAATTTTTTTACGATATTTGCCAAAAAAGAATTAAAGTTTAGAAATAAGTTACTTTCACTTTCATTTTCCGTCCCTAGTTGTTGTTGTTATTATTATTAAGCATTAATCTTAATTTTAATGTTTCTTTTTTAAAGCATTGTTGAATGTGAATAAATGACGGTTATAGAAAGCCAAAAACAGTATGATATTTATTTTAGTGTTAAACTGAAAAAATGTTTTGCTGATATTTGCCAAAAAAAGAATTAAAGTTTAAAAATAAGTTACTTTCACTTTCATTTTCCGTCCCTAGTTGTTGTTGTTATTATTATTATTATTATTATTATTATTATTATGAAGCATTAATCTTAATTTTTTCTGCGGATTATGTTTTCCTAAGAAGAAGCTAATCAGATTACCCTAAAAGGCGTTCTAGGGTAGATTGGATTAATTGTTCAGATTAGCATGACACAGGCTGTTAAATTCAGAAGTGGATTTTTAACTAAATCATCAAATATCTTTTTCTTTGTCAGTGGCATAATAATGATATCGATTCTTAAAGGTCCGCACTCTACCCAGACACCAGATTGAGGCTTAGCGAGGATAAAGACTGTTGCAGGATGGCGGAACAGATTTAGAATCGACCTTTCTCTGCAAGTTACTCATGTTTCAACGTCGAACTGTAAACATTTTAGTATATGAAATTAGAAGAATACCCGTCCCAGGACAGGTAAAAGCACAGTTCTGCACCACTTTTATGTCCCCTTGTAAAGATTAAAATCAAGATATAATAATGCCAGAACAAAGTGCCCCTTTTTGAGGAGCTGAGTTCCCACTATAAAATTCCCCTGTGTCTTTTATTTATTTTTTTTAATGAAAATCGCTCCAGACAAGGCATGAAACCACTTGATGTAAGGAGCTAAAAAAAACTACTTCAAGGTCAAAAACTAGCCAACGGTAAGTGTTGGATGGATAGATTCCGATCCAGTCTTTGTAGGAGGCAGGTAAACAAATACGGCCTTCCGTCTACGAAAAAAGTGTAGTGTCTGTTTGATCTCAGAAGACGATTCTCCTAAACATAACCTCCTCCTTTCGAGGGAGATGGATTTATTGCTATCATATAAGGCGCCTTCATTCGTGATGGCGTGTTCACAGGGATGTACAGGTATTTCTTTTTTTCAGATCCGGAGTGACCCTATTTGTGAGCTGAATTTTGCACACATTAAAAACCGACCCTGTGTCTTACTTTTCCCCTCAAAGACAGGCAAGTAAATAGGGAGTTCGATGACATGGTTTCAATTTTAGAAACATTTCAGAAACTAGAGAAAGAGAAGTGCTTAGTGAGTTACCTACTCATCTGGCCTTTTGGCTAAGATCAAAGTGTAGTATCTGTTCCGATGGATACTGCACCCCATACTGGTGTTGTCTTGGCCTTCGGGTCTTGATTTACGCCGGTCAATGGGTCTGTCCTGTGCAGTTCTGGGAGGTCCACCTTCCCAGGCTTTGCCTCCCCTCTTTGTGGAGGAGTAAGTTTATTGCTTACTGCCTGAGGCGCCCCTACCGGGGAATGCCGACGGAGCTGCCCAGGCAATTTTTAAACCCCACTTTCCCGACCCGACCTTGGGTCACATCTTACTTGTGGGAGTAAGATAAAAACTGGCCTTGTGCCTAACTCCTGGAGAGGAGTAAATCAATACTCATCTTGTCGACTGAAGAGACAACGTTTGATGTGCTACATTTTGTGGCCAAGAAAAAAAGGCCATAATAAACCTGTGGGTGATGTCAAGTGCCAGAAGTTTAGATGAAGGATATTGTGTGCTGTTCACAGAAAAGCAATAGCGTGAACTGGAGACAACGGAATATGCAAATTCTCATTTGTCACCGTTTGTCCCGATCAATCAAAACACTCGGGCCAGAATAAAAGAGCGTTATATTCCCGTGAATGAGCAGTGTAAAAGTTATGTTCACTTGCAGCTGGTGTTAGTGTGCAGGCATCTTAAGGCAGCATAATATTGGACCATTTGGCCCTGTCAATTATTTTTGCGACCTTTGTGTTTATGCTCCTAGAGTTTGGCATTGGATCTGCGACCTTCCTGTTTGCACGTCTGTTTTTTTATATTAGACTTACGATTTGAAAACAGAAACCCTTTACATATTGTTATGGACCAGCTATGACGTGTTACACAAGGAAACATGCTATCGCAAGGAATTAACAAAATATTTTCCAGGATTCAAATGGGAATAAAAGAAAACTAAAAAAAATAGTTATCTGTTCCCGAACTCCGCTTTGGGTTTAAGAGAAGATATCAATAAACACAATATGCTGAAGAAATAACATTGACACAAATGATTGTATAAAAATAAGTAGTTTATTAAGCAGGAGAGAAGGAAGGTGAGCACAATAAACACAATAGAAGACAAACAAGATAATGTTGGATATAAAATTGGTTTGGGAGGAATGCCGATAGATTCTTAGGGATGACAAAGATGCAAAATATCAAAGTATGGGTCTGAAAGGAACAATTTTCTGGTTTGGGGGAGCAAAACAAGTTCATAAACATAACATGTGTATAGGAAATAAAAGTATTCTCAAATGGATGAAACAAATGTTCTTGAGCATTGAAACAACTCAAAGATGACTTAGTTTTAGGGAAGATATGTTTGTGGTTGGTTCGAAAATTGATTTTCCTTCAATCGAGGAGGAGTGAAAAAGATTTGGGTTGCGTCTACAAGATGATTGTCATCGTCTTTTGTAGATCTGTCGGTGGTGGGGGAGGGAGGAGGATTTCTTTACAAATATATATTTCTCGAATCTTGGCTCCAGTTTTTGGTCAAAAGATATATGCAGCTTGTCTGAGGTGATGATGCCCAGTTAATTGATGGAAGATTTTAATTGGGTTTTGAAAAGTTAATTCTTTGCAGCAAAACCGGAGTTGTAGGACGAAAAATAAATTCTAACTACCAATTCATTTTCTAACATCTGAATACATTGGCAAATCAGAGAGAACCTGCTGATTTCTTTTCACTTGGTAGTCACATGACACTCGATATAACATATATGGATGGACAGGACTTGGAGTTAAAGTGATGGGTTTAGGATGGGCCCTTTATACAAGTGGTTCACCCATGCTTAAAATATCTTTATTTGAAGTTTGAGACATTGTGTTGTCTACGGTGGTCAAGTGCCGATTGATGGGGGTGGACCGCCTTAACGCCAGATGCAGTGAATTCATTTGGAGCCGGCTCAACCCACTACGGGTGAACGCTGTTACAGTTAAAGTTATATATATATATAGTAAACTATGAAAAATATATTTATGGCAATTAAGCTACACAGGGGCGTCCACGTTTCATCTTTACAGGGAACTGTCAAGCTAAATTATATATATATATATATATATATATATATATATATATATATATATATATATAATAAATTCAATTCCAAAATTCATGCAAAAAGCAATCCAGAGACATAATTTATAATTTACATCAGTTCCTTCAATTCTTAATCTCCACACTCCAGTGGAGAATCATCATTTACATTTTCGTCTTACATACAAAACCATCAGTTTTTTTCATATCAATCTATTCGTAGACCTACACATGTTTCTTGGTAGGTGGAACAAAAATTACAGTTCGAAAGTTCATCCATCAGTGATCTGAGAATAATAGAAATATATGGTGGAGTTGTAGAAACAACTCATGCAGTTCAAAGACAGAAGAAACCCTAACCCTAACTAGGCAAAAGGCGAAAAAAAACGATGAGAGGACTCCAAAAACCTTTAGAAGACTCAAAAGGCAAGATCTGATGAAATTCTGATAATTCAGGAGGGCATGGAATAGACTCACGTGAAGAAAAAGGCAGCAAAAATAAATGATACCCCCCCAAAAAAAAGCATAATATCAAGTATCCGGCAGCAGTCCGACCACGGTGATCTCAGTTCCCCCCCTTAATCTTTTTCTCTCTATCTATATATGTAGACTCTATATTATAATACAGATAGAAATATACTCTTTATTTCTACAGAGATGCATATGGTCTTTATAGAGCCATTTCAATTAGTGGTTGTTCAATTAAAGTCTTAAGTCATGATGAAAATTAGGGCAATTATCTTAATGGGTTTTAGGCAAACTCTGCAGAGTTAGATCCAAAGATCACCCTGAAAGTAATCATATGGAGCGTTCACTTTTATCTATTCGTCCATTGATGAGGATCGTGCGAAAAACATGATGAAGCATCTGAAAGACTTTAATGTCAGCCTCCCTGACATTTTACCGAATCCTTTTAATTGGGCCAAGTTTGTTGGAATTTGGTCATAGAATTGGGCCAGTTAAGTATCTAATTCTAAAGCTGATTGAAAAGATTGACGACACGCATATAAATGGGCATGGATGTAGGGGGTGCATGCCAAGTGGTTACTGCCTCAGACTATGGAACTGTCTGTTTCGAGTTTAAATTCTGGCAGATCTATTATGATATTTATGCCTGTGAAGTAGACACAGACTGACAGTTCAGTGTCCCGTGTTCGAATCCTGTCATTATCTATAGCAGCAGTTGCCAACCTTTGGAACTTCATGGATCACTAAATATATTTGATGAACCACTCGTATGAATTTAGCAGAAAAAGGTCATTTCTAAATTAAAGTAATTATTCAGTGTATTCAAAATTTAATCAAATTTAATTTCATAATGTTCGACATCCTCCTCAGCTACTTGTGTTTGGTTACCCTGAATTGAGCTAGTTTGGTATTTAATTTTAAAGCTGATTGAAAAGGTTGATGACAAGCATATAAATTGAATTAATATAATTAACCTAATGTGAAGGATGCGTGATTTAGCTAATGGATACCGTCTCAGACTATGGAATTGGCTATTCTGAGTTCAAATCTTGGTGGATGCATTATGGTATTCCTGCCTATGGAGGTGGAGAAGTGGATACTGACACAGACTGACAATTCAACGTCCCATATTCGAGTCCCATCATTATCAAAAGCCAACCTTTTAAATTTCATAGATCACTAAATGTTTTTGTTGAACAATAAATATTAAGTTTCGAAATTTTTTAGATGAGGATTTGGATTATTTAGACTACTGATCTCATCTTTGATGTTATTCTCACAACGTTTCAAAAAGCCCAGTTCGAAATTCAATATAGATTCCCGAGTCTGATAAGACACACCTGAAGAATATCAAAGGTTACATCGGCCGAAACCCTGTGAGAATAACATCCAAGATAACAGTATTCCAAATAATTCAAATAATATAAATCACTAATATGAATTTAGGAAAAAGAAATGGTATTGATTTACTCCTCTCCAGGAGTTAGGCACAAGGCCAGTTTTTATCCTACTCCCACAAGTAAGATGTGACCCAAGGTCGGGTCGGGAAAGTGGGGTTTGAAAAGCCAGCGCCCGAGAGGTGAGCACTCTGGCCATTTAAAAATTGCCTGAGCAGCCCCGTCGGCATTCCCCGGTAGGGGCGCCTCAGACAGTAAGCAATCAACTTACTCCTCCCCAAAGAGGGGAGGCAAAGCCTGGGAGGGTAGACCTCCTCGAACTGCACAGGACAGACCCATTGTCCTTTTTTTTTTGCAGTGCACTAACTGGAAGTCGATAACCATGGTAACATTTTCAAAGTCGTCGTAATCCATACTTCACTGCTAACATTTAATTCTATCTCTTTCGCCGTTGCTATGCCATGTCTGTAGAAAATTATACTAACAAACCATCCAGTAACTAGTTACTAACAGTAATAATAATAAACTATTCAATAACAAGTATTGAACATGACTTTGCAAGTCGTGTTAGGTTATACTATGGTTGGATGATGACGTCACATTTGTGTACTTGTGTTTATTTTGAGATTACATCAGGTCTTGAAAATATATGCCATCCATAATACGCTTTGTTACTCATCATTTTAATCTGAAACTTCATAAAAATTGAAATAATCTTCTACTTTATTTGCACACAATCAACAATTTTGTATGGACCACCAGTGGTCCACCACTGATCTATGACACTACTTTCACTAGAGATGTTGGCAACCTTCACGTGGTCTTTCCTGTGAGCATGTGATTCTATTACGAACACCAATACAATTAAAACAGAATCAAGCTGTGAATATAGTCACAACATGCTGATTCATACTAATTGTGTTTTTTTTATATACATTTATATTGTGGGGGGGAGTATGCATCTGTAATTTCAACTCAATTATATTTATTATTTATTTTTCTTTTATGTTCCATCTTTTTGAAGAGTAGAAGTAGGCGTACTTTTTTCTGTAGGGGAATCTAACATCCGACTTCTTTTTGTCAATACAAAAAAATAAGGAAATCGAGAACTGGATTAAATATTTAGTAATGGAAATTTAGTCTAAATGTATTTTTTATTATGCAAAAACAGTTGGATGTACTTTACCTGGCACACCTAGGAAGTAAGTGTAGTATCTGTTCCGATGGATACTGCACCCTATAGACGGATGTCGTCTTGTCCTTCGGGGCTTGATTCCACCTTCGGGGCTTAATTCTGTGGGTTTGTCCTGTGCAGTTCTAGGAGGTCCACCCTCCCAGGCTTCGCCTCCCCTCTTTGGGGAGGAGTAGGTTTATTGCTTACTGCCTGAGGCGCCCCTACCGGGGAATGCCGACGGGGCTGCCCAGGCAATTTTTAATGGCCAGAGTGCTCACTTTCTCGGGCGCTGGCTTTTCAAACCCCACTTACTCGACCCAAGCTGTGGTCACATCTTACTTGTGGGAGTAAGATAAAACTGGCCTTGTGCCTAACTCCTGCAGAGGAGTAAATAAATATAGCAGGTTATGATGGCAAAACAGAAATGTTAATCTCCATTTAAGAGCGTATCGTCTGTCTACAGATCCACATACATCCTATCCATTATGTTACTTGAGTATGAGTTAAATCACATACGTTAGTAACATAACAGATAGATTAATAGTTTAATGATAATAATAATAATATATTTAATAGTTTATGATAATAGTTCAATGATAAACATGTTTAGATTCGGTATTTATTAATAAAAATAAAATCAGAACAGATTTTATTTTTCATTTTTACTTTCATCTTTTGACGAATCATTTCGCTAGTATACCTAGCTTCTTCAGAGTATGGGATTGTAACAATTCCATAGGTGTTGGTAGCAGCCCGTAGAATGGAAAATGGACATGATGCTGTTATTAACGGCTCACTCACTTTTTAAATATGAGGTGACGTGTTTAGTTTAGCTATTTTTTCTTGAATAATTTTTATTTACAATCATCATCGTCATCATCATATTCGATTTAACGTTCGTTTTACAACTTTAAAAATTGACTTACAAACTAACCTATCTCTGTCCAGGTCTTTATTTATCCCTATTTTCCTCAATTCCATTATTATCACTTCCTCCAATGTTTTGCTTGGCCTCTCTCTGTGAACTGGATTTGTTATCTCAACTGTTATACATCTACTGACCCAAGAACTCTCATCCATTCTTTCAACATTGGCATCCCATTATAGTCTCATGATCGGCACACATTTTCCTATACTGTCCAGATTTAATTTTCCTTTGAAATCATCAGAACTGGGCCTGTCTTTAAGACTCACATTACACATCCATCATATTATTCTCATATAATTTCTCTCAATGCAATGCATGTCTTCAACCTTTAGTGGCCAGATTTCACTTCCATACATCATTACACTGCGCACATTCCTAATAGATTATTTAGTTACTGTAAAAAAAAATAAAGTTGTCGACTGTAGTCGGAGGCGACCCAGAAGCTCCATTTTCATTATGTAGAGGAGGATTAATCCTTGATCATCACCTTATAATCACGTTTAGCAAGAAAGCATCTTTGTGAGTCTTTGGTATAACTCGACTGAGGATTGAACCCTAGCCTCCCAGCCCATTAGCGAACACTCTAACCATTATGCTAAATGGGTCGGTATAGTGATAGTAACATTTTTTTATTTACATGTTTTTTGTTATCATCACCCAGCTTTTAAGGGTTTATAGCTACAAGGTTACATGTACCTCTCTCAATGGTTCTTATATACATATAATATATTACATTAGATAATCATGTATAGGTTATTCATCTCATGATGTCCAACAAAGCAACCAGGCAATATATCTTTGTCTGAAATCGGTGCTGCACCGGTAGTTCAATATGTCTGTTTTCGGGACTCTTTTGTTGGAGAACGCCTACCAGTTGACTTTAATGTTTTTCATCTTTGGATTTCTTACGGATTTCTGCTGGTCTTTGTTATAGTAAATGACCGATTCGCAAAACTCAGGTATCGTACGATGAAATAATGTTTATATAAATAAAATATATATTATACTCTTACTTTACAATTGAGGATTCTGCTATATTTTTTCTACTGATACATGTATATATATATATATATATATATAATATATATATATATATATATGTCTCGGAAGTTTCTCAACCATTAAAACTATATTAAAAAAACAAAACAACAAAAAAAACTTATAGTCCCAAGTCTTCCAGTGGAAAATCACTCATGTAAGTCAGTTTATTATTTACAGTTATTATATTAGTTTATTTCTAACACTATTTTAAGGGATCATCAGTTGTTTACCATGAAAAACTGTTTCGGGAATTTATTTACTATATATATATATATATATATATATATGTCTTGGAAGTTTCTCAACCATTAAAACTATATTAAAAAAACAAAACAAAAAAAAAACTTATAGTCCCAAGTCTTCCAGTGGAAAATCACTCATGTAAGTCAGTTTATTATTTACAGTTATTATATTAGTTTATTTCTAACACTATTTTAAGGGATCATCAGTTGTTTACCATGAAAAACTGTTTCGGGAATTTATTTACTATATATATATATATATAGTAAGTTATGAAAATATATTTATGGCAATTAAACTACACAGACTAGAAACAGCCAATCTGCAAAGGGGACACAACTCAATTGACAGATATTGTCATCAAGGCAATTTATCACCGTATCTTAAACCACAGTTTTTTTTAATTAACAAGCATTCCTCCTATTCTTTATCATTTGATTGTCCATTATTTCAGGTAAAATAACCAACTAATCAATATATATGCCTTCAAACCTCCCAAATTTGCCTTCGAAATTGATCTCTAGTCATCTATTAATCCCTATATATGTTCAGACCAATCTATTACTTAGGTATGATAAATTTATTAATCTAAAATATTTACTATTTTAATTATATGTTGAACCGTGGATCTATAGATGTAATAATCCTAGAAATCCACTAAGTGGAGTAATTATATGCATGTTCACTGCTCAATGTGTGTTTACACTATAGAATTATAAATCGGACTTGAAATGTGAGAGCATATATCTAGATCAGTGCAAATCACGTTAATCTGAGTTTCTCTTTGTAACTTTATATATATATATATATATATATATATATATATATATATATAAATATGTGTGTGTGTTCGTGGGTGTGTATTGTATTTTATATATTTTAACTCTGTTAATATTTTTTGTAATATCTTTGTCTTTCTGTTTCAGGTAAGTGATCTTGCTGTTACATCTTTCATACAATTTGGAGCATAAAATCACTCAAAAATAGGTAATCAACTGATTTTTTATTTTGATCTATATCATAATTCAGCATTGTATGTGTGTCTGTTTGTTAGTTATTTAACGGCCTGAAAACTATTTAACAGAATTACTTCAAATTTAGCATGAAGAATCCGTGTGACACTGGGTGTGACATATGGATGTAAACATTTTATACTACTACTATTGTTACTTAGCATGGGAGTTCTCGCCGTTACATCTTTAATTAGTTGAATTATTTGTATCTTAATCATGTCTTTGTTTCTGGTGCATCGTCATACGTGCACATGCGTTGTTATCCTGCCGACTGAGGACAATTTCGTTGGCTGAATAAAAGTCGTCTTACAATAATTATCATTCAATTAATTCAACAATTGGAAAATGATGACTTATTCGGTTATGATCGTCCAGCAGGCTGAAAGGTCAACTGGGGAAAGAAAGAGAGAGTCAATTACTTAAATTTTAAGTCCATCGCTTAATTATTTAGCATTGCGTAAGATAATATAAAACACATGTTTTCAGTTCAGCTGCTTCTACTCAACTGTTGACAATTGCGCCCACCACTGTTTTTTTACTCATGACTGACGTCTTATTGACTTCCTTTCTCACGATTTCTAGCTTATACAACAAGGGTCAAACGTTTGAACCCTTTGTGATACCCTGTCGGAAATGTTTCCTGTTTACAACATAATGCCAGACTTATCTAAGCAAATATATTTTAGCTAATAATTATACTAGCAAACGTACCCACTAATATTTACTATTACTACTACTACCGTTTTTAATAATAGAAACAATAAATACTTACAGGATTCCTGTACAGGTCAAATGTCCACCAAATTAAGCACGAAGGACCTTTGAGGATGTCGAGTGTTTCAGCAAGGATAGCAATTATGCTATAACTATTTATATTACAATAACTAATAATGAATATTGGACAGAACTGCACTAAACTTAGCATGAAGAGTCCTTGGAATGCTGGTCATGTCAAAAGAGGCAACAAGTAACATACTACTAATACTACTACAACTACTAATCATAATATGAATAAACATATATAGGCTCGAAAACTACTGCATCAATTTTAACATACCTCTATTCATTCTCATAAAATTTCCTCATAAGTCATTAACCTTATCCTCAAGTGGCTCATCAGTTAGAATCATTATGAATTGCTATGTAATATAAAATCTTATATCATCATCAATTTGGAATAGAAATTCAGACAGATATCATTTTTGTTTATCCAAAACCCTCTATGATAAAGACCAATGTGTTTTTATTTGTTTACACATATACAAATAAATATATATATATCTGTCCCATCATGCAAAAGGTTAGCGAGTAACCATTTCAAGTGCTTAAGGGCAGGGAGAAAGCAAACAGCAAGTCTGAACCCCCCACCCCCACTATCTAAAATGAATTCGAAAAGAAACTATTCACTCTATTTCCATAATAAGGCGTTTACTTTTCTTTCTTTTTTTCAACTATCCAGTTTGATACGTTTTTTTTCCTCTCTACTTTCTCTACCGATTGATATGTTTTTATTTTCTTTTTTTTAAACTTTCCAGTTTTAAAGGGTTTTTTTAATTTCTTTTTTTTAACTTCACATTATTTTATATGAATATAAATATTAATGTGAACACTAGTGAAGCATAATATTTTTTTCCGTTATTTTTTGACAGTGTGTACAATCAGTAGAATGGAATATTATGTAATCATCAATTTGGAAGAGAAACACACACAGATATCATTTTTGCATTTTCATATTTTATCAATGTTACATTGCAAAAAGATTGTTAAAATCTTGGCAGACCATTCGTAAATTTAATTTCTTCCGAACGGTGAATTGAACTTCATCTGTGTCGCTGAAAAGCCGCAAAAATCTGAACGCACCCTTTGAAACTTTAACGCTGATGCGGTCATTTAATTCTTGTCAATCTTTCAATCAAAATCCGTTTCTATTGTTTGTAACAAAAGAATGGCCTTCAGTTTTTTGTTTCTTTTATATTTATTTTTTCCATCAGATATTCATTCTGTTATCATCATTGGCCGCTTATAAAGCTTCTCCCCAACGCTGTAATGGAGAGCATTGCATAAAAGTGATATTAAAATGACATCCAATACCAAGTCGGAACATGAATCAAATTGCCTAAAATGGACACAATATTCTTAATGAAAATGGCGAGTCCATTTGTTAATAGTGTTAGACATTTTTGGATTAATCTACATCGTCTGGCGAAAATGTAAGGCAGACAATAAATAAGCCATCTTGCTTCTTTTTAACTTAAAACATTTATTTATTTCAACTCAGAACATTGGGAGGTGACGATGGTGAAGTGGGTACCAACGTAGACCGAAGAGCTGGAGTGTCAAGTTCGAATCCTGTTTGTTCCATAGCATCACTTTCAATATAGATGCTGGCAACATTCATGTGGTCCCCCTTGTAAATACTCGATTCTAGAAAGAATTCTAGAAAGAATTCTGGAAACCAATGCTAACAACAACAGAATCGTTGTACCATGCTGATTCGTACAAATTTATGTTTTTAACTAAAAGAACAAATATCTGCAAACATCTCATAGCAATAATTCGTCTCTGAAACATAAACAGCTGTGTTTTGTTGACATGCAATAGGTAACAGCTCAATTAGTTGTGACGTCTGGTCTTTGTAGTAGCTGTTGTAATTGTTGTGGTGGTATGTTTTGTCTTCTTTGGCGGTTGTAATAGATGATCTCTTTCTTTTTCACAGTAGCAAAATACAACAGTACACAATTCTTTTTTTTTATTTATTTTTATTTTAGTTTCTCTTAGCTTTATAGTAATATTACATATTCCCATCAGCCTACGAAGAGGGAGTGAATGCATCTCCAAAAACACGTCTGTTCCTTCTTAGAAACACAAGCCAAAATAGAAAAATTAGACGACCTTATTTTGCCACATCGATCTCTCATTAGTGACGTCGTTTTCTTAACATGTTAACTTAATTTCCTAATATTAACTTCTAGTGGAAATTTTCTATTTTTACTTAATCTAATTTCTAGTGGAAATTTCCTTTTCTATGTCATCTACCACATTCCACATTCAATATCGCTACATTATGAACCTGTACTGAAATGGGTACTTCTTCTAGTTTAGCTTATCATTATTTTTCTATCTTAATCACGATCTATTGACTTATCCTTTCTTATTTGTTGCTGAATGCCATATTCACATATGAACTCATTATAAGTAGAATTCATTTTCAGCTCGACCTTTCTTTCCTTGTTTGTTTGTTGTTGTTTTTTACTTTTCGTTTCTTTTCATTTTTTCTTTCTTTATCTATTTATGTATTTCTCATTCCTGTCTATGTTCTGTTCTTTCATCTTTTCTTTCGTTTTTTCTTATTCCTTTATTTTTTTCTTCCTTCTTGTTCTTTTCTTTTTTCTTCACTTTTGTTTTCAGGTTCTTCCACTTTCTCCATTTTTATTTATTTATTACATCCATATTTTCTTTCTTCCTTTATTTATTTATTTATTTCCTTCCCTTACTATTTTCTTTACCTTTCTATCTTTCTCATTCTTTTAAAATTCTTTTTCCCATTACCGTTTTCTTCCCCCTTCCTTTTATCTTTCATCATCCCCTTCTTTCTATTTTCTTTTTTCTTTGTGCTTACTAATCGCAGTGTACATAAAAAAATTAATGAGCAATTTCTTTATAATAATTGCTTGAAGTCAGTATTGATTTTAATGCCCTAAACTCAAAAACAGCCTCTTTGCAGACAATCAAAGACAAAGACAATTCTACAATGTTGGACACAATCGCCTCATAATGGATGTTAAATAGTATAAAACCAATATAGACTTTTAAAAAGAAAGAATCAACTATGGCATAGTTATTGCAAAACATATCTAGAAACCCATGTAAATTACATATATTTCATATTCATATTTTTATATTTTAGCGAAGAAAACATGTGGGCAACATGTTCTGTTTCCGTGAGTACACTCAGGAAATTCAGAATAGACAAAAGAAAAGAGGTAATCATTTGATTTCCTCACACACACACACACACACACACACACACACACCATCATCATCACTATCATCACGATCCGACTTATTTTTAACAAGCCTTTGATTAGGCCTCTATAAGAGGGTGGGGCCTGTCTGTCAGTCTTGATTGAAGTCTTTTTCTACAGACTCGGCAGTCGCGAGGATCAAAGTTTGCAATCCCCAGGGCCGCATGGTCGTGTTTACACAGCTCGTCCTAAAAGAGCTTTGGTCTTCTAGCCTGCCGACTCGATGCGATGGACATGTCTCTGACCCGGGAGATCCAGCTAGAGCTTCACTCGACATGGCTAAGCCATCTCATCCTACCCAGCTTAAGGACATCAGATATTTCTTTTATACCAAGCTTACAGAGACGAGTCTCTAGGAAAGTGTTGTTTTCAGGCTTGACATGGCAGATCCATTTAATCATGGCTCTTTTGTTGTGCCGTAGTCTCTTGAGAGTGCTTGCCAATGCAGCCCATGTCTCGGTACCATAAAGCATGACACTCCTTACACAGCTGGTGTACACCTGACCTCTAGTCATGACGGCCAGATGCTTATTTGTTAAGATAGACAAGAGTTCTCTAAAGCTCTTCCAGACAGATTTACATCGAGTAATGGCAGCAGTCTCACAACCACCATCAGCTGAAAGGGAAATGCCCAGTGAACAGAACTCAGCTACAGCTTAGAGCTTGATATACTCAACTGTGACCTCTTTCACTGTCCTACTGTCGATTGATCTAGCTGTGCCGGTCGAAGTAGGCCACTGATTCAACTGCATCTTTTGTGGACCCGGTAGGAACAGACAATGCAGAAGATGGAGTTTCTCTTTGTACCACTCAGACAGACCACGCAAGGGAACTTTCCTGATCTTCTCATGGAATTCAGGTTGGGATCAGCAACATTACCTTCGTCTTTACCATAAACTATTCTTCCAGGAGGTGATTTTCTCTACTAGAAATATATATATATATATATATATATATATATATATATGAGAAGAATGTTGTAGTTCGCTTGGAGCATTGTGTATAGTGTAAGAATAATATTTTGGAGGCGATAACACTTTAACAACGCATTGTTATCGCCTCCAAAATATTATTCTTATATATATATATATATATATATATATATATATATATACACACATTTATTCTCACATATACAGTTTGTCGAATGTAGGAGAAACCTGATACATAAATACATAATACGAAATATTATAATTAAAGAGGTGAAAACCAGACATAATTACTCAGTAAAAGTATACACTAATGTGCCAACATAACCGATAAAGAACATGTATTGTCAGGGTTAACAGATAGAGAGCGGTATGCATCAACAATTTTTAAATAAATGCGACTTACAATTTGTTGATGATGCTCTGGGAGCCTATGGCTGCGACCAGAAGAGGGAGTCTAAAAATGTCTGCTACCAGGAATTGCGAAAACCATGCAGATATGGCAAGACGATTCAGAGTGCATTGGATCGCTTAGCCAGAAAGAGAATTACTTCGGTTTCTATATTCCCCACGTGGGGGAAAATTAGATATATTTGATTTCTGGAAATAGGAAAGTGCATTCTTTCGTTGCTTAGTATAATTCAGGGGATATAAATTGGATATGGTCAAAGGGAGATCACTCATAATAATTCTGAGGCAACACCTTTATGCCGTAAAAGCAACTATAAGGCACAAATAAAACACTACCTTTAATACTGTTGTCAATTGTGGACACCAAATCTTGTCATGAAAAAGTGGAAGATTATTCTGAATACAAAATGGGTACGGAGAAAATTCACAAGGATTATTGAAGACAAGTGTAATTTGAGTTATAGAGAGGGATTGGGATGTTAGGTATCGCAACACTTTTAGAATTCAAAATATGGCTGTACTTATCGAAAGATTTGTGTATTCTAATTGCTATCAATGTGTTTAGTATGTTATGTATGTTATGAATGTTATGTATGTTATGAATGTTATGTATGTTGTGTATAATGCATAATACTAGGGGGGATAATTCAGTATATAATCTTAATGGCAGCTGCCTCTAAGTATCATAAAAAGTGAAAATTGTTTGTGGTCACTTGATGTAAAGTAGCAATAAACGACCATTGAGATAAAACTAATTTTGATGAGTATGATTTAAATAGTGCATTGTTTTGAAAGGGGACTAGATTATATTGTGATTTCAATGCTTGATTTATATGTTCGAAAATTCTATCAGCTAGTCAACGTTTGTTTCCTTAAGGTGTTTTTCTCCATATGTTTGAATTAGCGTGGTTACCCGGTGTTGCCCAGGGGCATGGACAACAAAATAGAAGCGTTCAAAGGAGTGTGTAACATCTTTCTTTAAAAACCACTCTCCCTTGCCATCTCTCTCTCTCTCTCTCTCTATATATATATATATATATATATATATATCCCGTCTTTCTATTTCCCTCTCTGCCCTCCACCTTTCTGGTCCCCATCTCTTCTCATGACTCTCTCCTATCTTCCCCTCTCTCCCTCTCTCTCCCCTCCACTTGTTTCCTCTCCCTCTCTCTCCATCGCCCCCCTCGCTCTCTCTATTACACCCTTCTCTCTCTATCACACTCTCTCTCGCTTTCTCTAGCAACTGAAAAAAAATTGTTAACGAATTACTACATAATAACATTAAAAAATTGCTCTCAATTTCGACCCCATAACTAATTTTGTCCCTGTTGACCCCGCAAAAAAAATGAACATTAAAAAGAAAATGTGCCTATATTTTGCCCGATGCAATGCCGAAAAAGAATATATCAGTTTTGTAGGTGTGTCTTGTGTAGCTCTTGTTTTTTTTAGCTGGACACACGCACAAAAAACACACATAGACAACTTTCTTTCATATAATAAATCACACAAAATACATGCTAAAATATTCCTCAGGTTCAGAATTGAGTTATGTTTAAAAAAAACTTCCATTTTAATTCGTCTAATTAGGCATAACTTGCAATTAACTGACAAAGCAACCCATCTCTCTAAAGTTTCTCTATCACTTTCCAACTCAGTCTCTGTTGTGTTTCAATTCCTAGCTTTTAATTTATAGTCTCTCATCCCACTCTCTCATGTGTGTCTCTCTTCCTCTCTCTTCATCCTCCCTCCCTCTCTCCCCCTCTCAACAGTCGAAGGTAATAAAGAAAGGAAATAATAAAATAATTGGTATAGTCCATTAGAAAAAACAAAGGGAATATCACTACAGGTAGTAATACGATTGAACTCGTAGCCGAGAGGGAAAGAGAGAAAAAGAGATATAGTGAGCAAGAAAGCGACGAATTTTGGATTTTATCATTTTATTTTTTATTTAACATTTTCCGGATTCAAACACTCTAACCTAAGTTCAATGAGTGGCCCAACGGCTCACATTTTTCCTAGTGTATATATAAAAGTCTGATTTTGATGAATAAATGCTGCTCCTAGTGGTATTATTACAAAAGTGTTACCGGTGCTTCCTTACTTTCACAACGACATGTTAGGCCTCTCTTAAAAATAAAAAAATAGCTAAAGAAATGTATGAACTTTGTTATGTACTCACGTGGTAACTGAAAAGAAGACTGTACACCAAAAATTACGCAAATTAATCCAGTACTTATTAAATCAAAAATAAATAACGATTTTATCTATCGGTCGCCATTTTGAGTTTTTCCGAAAACAAAATTTGAATTATCTCCCTTGCCTAGTTAGTAAGTAAAAAGGTCTACCCGATACATGAGATCGTTTTTTTTGTTTTTTTTCTTCTTATAATTTAATAAATACTGGATGAATTTGGTTAATTTTTTCTGTACAATCTTATTTTCAGCTAACATAAAAGAGTTTATACATTCATTTAAGTATTTTCATGTCGTAGTGAAAGTAAAGTTACCAACCAGTGTGAGCGAATTCAAGTTCTCCCTGTCTTTCAATTCCTGTTCCAGAGTCCTGCGCATCGGCTGTTAGATCAAAGTTCAAAACAATCCACAAATTCTTTTTTTCTTCTTCTTTTTTTTTTTTTTTTTGAAAGATATACAAAAATAAAAAAGAACAATCTAAAAAACAGAATGATACTCTTGTTAAAGGGCAGGATTGAATGAGGAGGAGGAGGAGGAGGAGGAGGAGGGATGTAGCGGACAATTCTGCCTTGAATGCCTCACCCATGTCGTCTGATTGTTATAAAGATGGCCACTATCAGCATCGGATTTCATCATCACGTGCGCCTTCCCAACTGGCCTTCTTGGTGTTCTCTACTTTTCTTACATAAACGGATCTTTGAATAACGCATCAGTAGAGTTATTTCATGACAACTTGATTTCTACACATGTAGAAGCCTAGTTTAGGAATGCGCCATTTATTCACAAATCTCACTAGGATGGTAGTATGTGACGTGATGTTAGGTTTATTCAGGGGAACTATGCTCTAAACCCTTTTAACTTTTCTGTTGCTGAGAGTGCCACAAAATTAAGGATTAGAGAGAGACCACAGATATACTAATATATATATATATATATATATATATATATATATATATATATATATATATTTGTGTTTATATCTACATGCGTATACGTTTCATTCCTTAAGAAATCGTCAGTGTAGAGAAGATTATTAATACCGGTCGCCAGACTCGAACCTCGGAACACAAGTAATGTTTTACCACATTTTAGCCCACACGGCCGTTATCAACAACCCGGTAAATCAGCGAAGGATTCATCCTTTTTAAAGGCAACCGTCGTTGAAGTGTTCGACTATTGAAAGGAACATGCATTGAAGCCTACCCTAGATTTGGAGGCGACAATATATATATATATATATATATATATATATATATATATATATATATATATATAAAATAAAATGCTTAGACTTAAGTGCTATTCCAAATAGACAAAGGAAAACGACACCTTAAAGATACATGGAATAAAAGCGATGTCAAATTAAGCCAATCAGATACCCAGAAATACTGCAAGTATTAAAATTAGCTCTATGGTGTAGACTTTAGGTCAACGATAGCTATTATATGAAAATTTGGAAATAAACAAAAATGATGAGAATCATTGTTTAGTATATCAGTTCCAGAAATTCAAAATTAACAAAAGTTTCTGTGTATTCTTGTTGATGTTGAATTTCTAGAACTGATATACTCAATATATACTAACATACGGCATAATCACGTTGACGCACCGGTTCCCGTTAGATCACCAAAGTTAAGTGACGTTGAGCCTGGTCAGTACCAGATGGGTGATTATTTGGGAATACCAGGCGCTGTATGTGGACACCTAGCTATGGGCAAATAGCATCGCCAACCCACAGTGCCTAGCGTGGCGACTATGGCAAAACCTCCTGAATGACTGTCATCAATAAGGTAGCCGAAAACCAGGTAGGAGTTCATCCTCTAGGAGTGATCAAAAACCATAATGATGATGATATACTAAAAAATGAATATGTCATAATTTTTGTTTATTTCTAAATTGACATATATATATATATATATATATTAACATGACGCGAGATTTAGAAATGAAATATTTATTAAATCATTTTTTTATTTTTTTATATCCAAATTTTCGGTTTTATAAACCTTCTTCATGGGACAGACAATATTTTCCTTTTTTCTTCTTCTTTTTTTTCCTAGTCGAATCTTACGGCTTTAGCCGAAGATCGATCTTCAGGTGTTATGAAGTTAGTGTTTTTTTTTTTTATATGTCCGATTTGTAGTATAAGCGCACTGAAACGCATGTGTGATAATGAGATTTAAATTTTACTACAGTTTTAGAAGTGCCGTTATAATGATAACTCTTAAATGTGAGAATCAGTTAACATGACGCGAGATTTAGAAATGAAATATTTATCAAATCATTTTTTTTTATATCCAAATTTTCGGTTTTATAACCCTTCTTCATGGGACAGACAATATTTTTCTTTAAAAAAACAAAAAAACACTATCTTCATAACACCTGAAGATCGATCTTCGGCTAAAGCCGTAAGATTCGACTATGAAAAAAAAGAAGAAAAAAAAAGGAAAATATTGTCTGTCCCATGAAGAAGGTTTATAAAACCGAAAATTTGGATATAAAAAAAAAATGATTTAATAAATATTTCATTTCAAAATCTCGCGTCATGTTAACTGATTCTCACATTTCAAAGTTATCATTATAACGGCGCTTCTAAAACCGTAGTAAAATTTAAATCTCATATATATATATATATATATATACATATATATATATATATATATATATATAGGACTCTACTTACTCAACTAGTTTGGTAGTAGTTTCCACTCCCACCCCTGAAAAAAGGAGTCACTCCTTGCCCCTCTCCATTTGTACCTTAAAATAACCTGTTGAAAATTTCGACACATTTCGGACATTACTTTCAGATAAGTCTCTATTTACTTGCCTCCCCTCTACTGGATAAAAAATGAGCCCTCCACTCCTTGGATGAAGCAATAAAGAGTGAGCTCCTTTCTGTAAAACCATATTATATATATATATATATATATATATATATATATATTAGTTGCATTCCAATGACCATAGGAAAAATCAATCCAAAACCATAATTCTCATTAATTCTTACAATTTCTTTATTTTCATATTTAGGTAAATACCTGTATTTCTTCATCTCACAAACAAAAAAAATTTTTATTTATTTTTTCCAAATTTAATACCTTTTCTCTATCTTACGTGCATTTCACAGCAAAACCGATAAAAATGTATAGTCTTTAGTTAACATTGCTGATCATCAGGTATTGAATTATGCTCTGAAGCTTGTAATATAATTTCATTGAGCTTGCAATTCGAAACTTTTGGAAGTATTATAAGGAGTATATACTTAAATATATATTTTTTATAAGAACTCACAAATATATATATTATAATTATATAATGGCGTACTTATGAGTTTCCCCACATGTCAGTTTGCTCTTTTCTTTGTTTTTTATTTGTTTTCACATAAAAATGACGCACTGTATAGTGTAGGTTTTTTCAAGACATTTCAATCCAAGAAATTTTTATTCTTCGTGGATTTTTCTGATGATTTTGTAGTGTTGCAGATACGATATTGACATAAAAATGTTGTTTGGCTCACGGCAAAAGAAACGGACCATAAAAAATACATCTCACAGAAATGTTATGTTTTTTAGAAAGGTGAAAAAAATCCAAATAAAACTAAAAACTAAAAACATGGTTATTGGAATATAAAATGAACCTGACTTATATATGCTCTGTTGTTACTGATTGGCAATCATCGAGCTGAATCTTTTAAAGAGACTACTAATTAGAAGGCACTGATAGTATATGCTAATACATATATTGTCATAATAGTAATAATATATATATATATATATATATATATATATATATATGATTATTAAAGACAATATATGTATACTCATATATTATCAGATCCTTTTAGTTTGTAGTCTCCTTAGAAGATTCAGCTCAATGTTTGTCAATTATTGATAACAGAGCAAAATATAGAACAGATATTTATTATATTCCAATAACCATGGTTAGTTTTATTATTTTTGTTTTTATTTTTTTCACATTTCCAAAAATTCCAAATTTCTGTGAGATATATTTAACGGTCCGTTTCATTTGTTTTGTGCCAAACAACATTTGTATGTCAATATCGTCTCTGCAACACTACAAAATCATCAGAAAAAGTTCACAAATAATAAGAGTTCTTAGAATAGAGTGTCTTGAAAAAACACCCACATCATACATCAGTTTCATTTTAAGGTGAAAATAAACAAAAGAACAAACGAAAATTACAGAGCAGACACTCACGTGTGTACTATCAAGTTAATCAGCCATTTTTGTTTATTTTCACCTTAAAATGAAACTGATGTATGATGTGGGTATTTTTTCAAGACACTCTATTCTAAGAACTCTTATTATTTGTGAACTTTTTCTGATGATTTTGTAGTGTTGCAGAGACGATATTGACATACAAATGTTGTTTGGCACAAAACAAATGAAACGGACCGTTAAATATATCTCACAGAAATTTGGAATTTTTGGAAATGTGAAAAAAATAAAAACAAAAATAATAAAACTAACCATGGTTATTGGAATATAATAGATATCTGTTCTATATATATATATATATATATATATATATATATATATATATATATATACATACACGTGTGTGTGGTATGTTGAAGTTTGTTTACAGGAAAAAGATAAATATCTGCCAATGTTTTGGTGTATGTAGGATTAAGATAACAAGCAAAGAACATACTAGTTAGACAGGAAAAAATTAACACAAAAACATTTTTATATTGATTCGATATTTCGTTTCAATTACGAAACGTCAAATTAGTTTAAATATACAAGATTAGGAGACGTAGTGGGGTTGAGAGGAGTTCTAAAGGGAGGTGGGTAAAATGAAAGAAAATAATGTGTTAGGTAGTAGTGAACATTGGGTCTGATAGTAAATGTGGCGACGAGGATGTTGGAATATGATTGGTTGACTGTGTGAAGGCGGTGGGGGGGGGGCGGTACCCCACCCCTTCAAGGACTCACCACCACCCCACTATGTTTATATATTTAAACTGATTTCAGCAAAATAAATATTTTATTCCGAGGTGCAATATAAGCATGTTTTGTGTTCATTTTTTCCCTGTTCTAACTAGTAGTGTCTTTGTTTGTTACCTTATCCCCACTTTCAAAAGCTGATCGTAAAAATGCCCTGTTTTGAGGTCTGGGGTAAACATTCGAATTCCAGATATACTTACTTATTATTCTTATAAAAAAAGTTATTTTGCTGCATAAGTAATACAATTTCAAACCAACAATAAATAAACAATCATGGCTGCCATTATGAAGACAAACCATATACACACGGCTCGATTAACCATTAAAATAAGCACTTGCTTAGGGCATCAAGAGAAAGAATGGCACCACAGATTTATCATTCAAGAATTACGGTACCAAAGTGTAATGCTTAATTCGGCCGTGTATATATACAACAACACATGACTATCATGTGTATGTGTGTTCATTTCCGTGTCCAGCCGCCAAGTGTATTTCAGTATTATGAACCCATCATGGGACGGGTATTCCTGCTAGTCTGAAATTCTTTGGCAAGCGACCAAATGTGCCGAAACTGGATCAAGGGTCATATTTCAATATGCTTGAAAAATCTAAACTTGGTGATAAGACTGAAATTTCAGAAGGAACGCAAGATCCTAAAACGTAATCCAGCCCAATGCAGAGTGGAAACTTCATCCGGATTCTTCAATTGGTTATGTTTGGATTACAACTTTACAAATGCAATTTAAGAGGGAATATATATATATATTACTAGCAGGAAGACTCGACGTTGCCCGGGATTGAATGAGGATCACTACTATGTACTTTTTAACTATGCTCATAGCACCATATTATTTTCTTTGTTTTTACTGCCCCACCCCTCCTCCCGTTTCACCTCCTTAGATAGTCGGAAGAAGCTGAAATGTTGAAAAACTCTCTGAATTAATGTCTTATACATATCGTTTAAGTTTCTATAAAATCGGATATACATATTTGAAGTTTTAAGGCGGTTATGTCCCCATGGGTCACTTAAAGGTGGGAGCCTGTAGATATTCGGCACATAGAGGTCAACGTAGAGTTCGGGACCACTTCCATTGTCTTTCCCAGAAGATTTTATACATATGATTTGAATTTCATTAAAATAGAATATATTTGAAGTTTTAAGGGGATTATGCCGTCATATTAATTACCATATTCACATACCGTATATAAACCCAGAGAAAGGCGATACATTATTTGTATACTTATTTTTTTAAGTATTTTCTAATAAATTCATATTCAGCACTATTCGCTTAACATTTGATTCTGTTATTTTATTATACATACGAAAAACTTTTCTTGATATTAATTTCTTAATTATTATCAGCAGTAATATTATTTTAAGCGATTCAATGGGTAAGTTTAAAATTCAAAATTATAACTTAACATTTCACTATTTTTTTTTTTTGGTTACGTTTCTTCACGCGTATATCTACACAGACCAACAACCCCGATAACTTTGGAATAATTAATTTTTGAAAATAAAGTTTGCATTAAACGCAATAATTACCAACGGTTTTCTGTTAATAATTGAATGCGTTTATTATTTTTTTTTAATAAATTTGTTGTTATGCTGGATGATGTTCCTATATACTTCCTCCCACAAGAGCAGAGTTAGGCACAGTGTCAATATTTAATGTGGGAAAATGGAGCTCCCCCAAAAGGGGCACTATGGATTGGAAAAAAAATTCAATTGCTTCGGTCTAGAAGGATTTCTCCTTCACTGACCGAGGACATAAAAACTAAGTGCAGACTCTGAACAGATTTCACAATTTCCTCCTAGCCAAAAGGCCAAGGAGTCAACATGATGATGATAACTTTAATATTTGTCATAGAAAAGAAAAATCTCCTAATTTGTCTAAATTGCTAGAAAAAATAGATTCTTTTTCTTTAATATTCATGAAGTCTTTTATTCTGTCTTTTATAGTAAAGACAAAAAGTACAAAGTACCCATTTCGAATTACTCAGTAATATCAAATTGGTTTATTTGACAAATCGACCTTCCAATCTTATGTTTATTCATTTCATTATATAACCAGTTTTTAATTGCGAATTCACTTCCATTCAACAAAATTAAATTCCTCAACTTTTAATATCTTAAAGACCATAGCAATTAACCTTTTTGTCGTTTTTTCCTAAAAAAAAAGATGTGACTATGTTCATGCACAGTAGATTTCCTCCACATTAGTATATATCAAATAGCACTACGACAAACATCATTTTGTTGTTTTCCTCCAAATTACTAAAATTTCAATTGAAAATTATTTCTTTGGTTTCTTGTGAAGAAGACTAAAGCCTCAGCAATTGCTGCCAGGAGGACGGGTAGTTTTTGCTAGTATATATATATATATATATATATATATATATATATATATATATATATATATATATATATATTTTACTTATTGTGTTCTGTTTTACATTGAAATATATTTCATGAAAAAGAAAGAATGCCCTTAGCAGTCTACAATTGTGCATGTAAGTAAAGATCGTCTCCAGAAAGTTAGTACATACCCATTTAGACATGCCTATGTAGAAGCCATTTAAAATTTTTCATTTGTAACAAACGATGAATCTCTGTAAGTTTCAATTGCTGAAATAATTATCGAGCCGGATAGAATATGTAATGGATTAAATCGATAAGAATTTCTTTTTATTTAAAGAATATAGGCAGTAAATGTACGTATTTCACTAGCTACACATACTCAAATATCGATTTGTCAGCTTAAATACTATTTAGGTCTAACTTCTAATTTTATATACTTTATATATATGTAATGTGTGTAAAGGATAAATTAACAAGAAATAGATAATTAACACACCACAATCCAACACATCAACTCATGTGGATAATATTTTGTTCTTATTTATTACTACAAATTTGAAAAAGCAATACACATGAGTAGGTAAAAGGAAGAATGCAATATGGCCACGGTTATCTGTTATTCATGAATTATAAGAGGTCCCTTACATCCTTAAAATGTACAGCAGTCAAGATCATGTAACAGAAACATCAGTGTTAGAAGAAAAATTATTTCACCTAGTATTATTGTAGCCGAGATTAATGGTGAAATGATTTTAATACTGTCATAAGGGGACTCAGCTTTTTATGTCATTTAAAAAAAAGTTCACCATTGTAACGGTATTTCTAGCCAGAATAAGTATTTCCGAAAGAAACTAAAGCTAATTACAATGTTTAGTGTAAAGAACTAGCTTCAATGATAAAAAGGAAGAAATTGATAGTCAGAAGCAAATATTGATTTGGCAGATGCAATGCTATTTAGGTCTAATGTCAACAATCAGACTGACTTTTCTTTATATATTAGATATATACAATATATAGATAGATATACGGGTAGGTGTTGCCAAATTCTCTCAAGTTTTCTCAACTAACATGGCTTTTCCTCTTATTGATTTAAATCATATCAAATTTAGTTCTGTTTAATCCTACGCCCTAACTGAATCGAGATTTTGAATACAGTCCAAGCTGATTTAGAATCTGTAAGAATTAGAAAAAAGAAAGAAGAAAAACCCAATTTTTTTCTCGAAGAAATTTCCATATTTGGCTTTGGAATATGAAGCCAAGAACCTAATGCTGTGTGAAGAACTGATAGAATTTCAGGATTAATTCTTCACACTAAGATCGGCCGATGAATTCCTCAAAGTAAGGTTTTTCATAAATTTCGCATACGACTTTTCTTAAGGCTGATATTTCATATTTTCTGATTTAAAAAACGAACTGAAACTTAGATTATTATCATATCAACATTTTGGTAGACCATCGCATCTCAATTATGGGCTTTGTCTGTCTGACCATCGATCTATATATTACACTAAAAGTTGAAGAAGCATTTTCATTGCTAAAAGCACACATTGAGGAATGGCTGCATCTTTTTTTATATTAATGAATCACCACACACCAAGGCCAGTCGAGGATAAGAGTTAATGTGTGACTGGATTGATATATATTTATTTATATACAAATAAATGCACATTGGTCTTTATCATAGAATGGAAGATGTTTCCATAGTAGCAACCTGCAGAAACATATTAAGTATTTTAAAAACTAAATTGTAGCGAAGTATGTTAGCTTATTGTCAATAACATGCTACAACAATAACAAATGAAAATTGACTAGATTGTCAGAATCAAAATTTGATTTGTCAGTTTAAATGAAAAAATTTTGCAAGATGATTTTATATGTTAGAAGATAAGAATGGTTTAGATAACTGTTTCACATCTCACGCCGCAAACTTTTTGAACAAACCTTGAAAAAATGATTTGCTAAACCAAGTTATTCTGGGTTTGCAATTTGATAGCAAATCCACCATTTATTGTGTTTATTATTGTGGAAATAATATCTATTTTGAACGATTCATTGTCTACAATAAATTAAACGCAAGTTATTTGGAGCAAACATTCTAGAGTCGGCACTCTTAATAACTATCAGATGATACGTCCTGTTTCAATACATAGGATCTATCAGTCATTTGGTGGAGTGTCTCAGACTTGATTATTATGAATGGTTCCGCTTGCTTTGTAGATATGGTAATGGGAAGAAGGAGGAGGAAGGGTGCAGTCACAGGGAAGGGAGTGGAGAGAGAGAGAGAGAGAGAGTTTCTTGTTGAGACACTGAAATCCTATCTGCTCTTAGATAGCAACCTAGTTATATTTACTATTTTAGGTCAAAATATTAATGGCTGCACATGGTTGCATATATATATATATATATATATATATATATATATATATATGTATATATATATATACACTACCTTATGAGTAGAGCATTGGTGGAGGAAATGGCAAACCAGAAGAATAGTGACTCGAAACAGCAAGTTTTACGAAGCCAGACAGTGATAGCCGAAAATAGTCACTTGTGTATTTTAGGTGAAGAAATAAAGAAAATTAGGAAATGTTTTGTACTAAGTAATCAAAAATGTGATTTTTTTTAAAAAAATAATAAAATGTTTTTGTTTTTTTTTGGTATTTTTTGTAAATAATTTCTTTTACAAAAATAAGAATGAAAATATGTGGTTTAATTTTTTTGTGAAAATATAATAAAATGTCTTTTTAAAAAATTTTAAATGCTTGTTTAAACAAGAAGTGATTTTACAACATCTTGTCCAACACTGTTTGCTGCTGACTTACTTTTAAACTGGGTCGTCTATTCTTCTGGTTCAGCGTATCTGTTTAGCATAAAAGAGCAATACTCTTCCATAAAAAGAATTGAATTCTCTCAATTATCATTATTGTAAAGATGTAAACTAATCAATAATTTCATTTAAATACGGTATAATTTCTCCCACTTTCAATAGCGGATGCGGTGGCTCAGTTGGTAGGATATGAGACGCCAGTGACTAATGTCCGGTTTCGAACCTCTCTATGTTTAACCACATTCAGGAGTCGTAGATGACGAAAGAACTGTCAGTAGATTTCTTTTCTCTTTTTGTTTTTTTACTAATAAGTCACCGCTTATCAAGTCTCAAAAACCACTCGAGGATAAGGGTTAATTAGTTTGTCAGGTGGATGGTGAGACAACATCGTGATGATTGGTAACTGGTTGAAACTGAGCAGAATTTGAGTCTTTAAGAAGACGACTCAACAAGAATTTATTTACATTAGACTTGAAAACGACTATTTTGTAGTCAGCTGGAAAGCAGCCCTGCAGTATTGTGTTCCACAGACGAGTAGTTCTAGAAAGGAAACTTTGCTCATGAAAGCTCCATTTAGTTTTAGGTAGATAAAGGGAGAAAAGGAGATTATTGACAGTGGTTGTAGAAGACGTGTTTTTTTTCGTGTGAATGTTTTACAGAGGGAACCATAGATTGGAGCTCAGTCGAGCACCAGCCATGAAAATAACGATAGCGCAAAGAAAAACTAGCAACATCTCTTCTGTGAGATTTCGAAGTCAGGTTTGTACTCTGATAAAGTAAAGCAAATTCGCATGAATCAACACGGTACAACTTTGTTGTTAGCATTTTTGCAAGAATGCTAACAACATCCCTAAATGAAAGTGATTCTATGGTACCGACCGGATTCGAACTCGGCACAGCCAGATCGTCAGTCCGCATCATTATCCACTTAACCATCGCCACCCCCAGATGTACTCTGATGATTATATTTTATACATATTAGATGTACCAGTGACATTCTACTTTGATTTCATTAAAAAATTTATAAACTGTGACATATCTTTTAAGACATTCTTCAAAAAATAATACGTCTCTTTAATTTATTATTATTATTTATTTTACATATAGAAGTATTATCATTTTTATTATTCTTATGTAGAAGTAAAGAGACTTATTATTTTGCCAGCTAATATGTATTTGTGAGGTGTCGATGCTGAAAAAAAAGAGTCACTCTTTCTCTAAATGCTCACATAGAGATTAAGAAATATTAGCGAGTGGTTGAATCAACTTCCTATATTATCTCTAAGGACAATATAGGAGTAAAGAGATTTATTATTTTATGTTTTTCTATACATGTGTATATTATATAATTCTATATATTTGCATTTGTATCCATAATTCATTGAGCATATATGAATATATGATGCAATTATATTGATATATATGCACTAAAACATGTTTGCATGAAGGAACATAAATTAAATATATGTACATATATAGAGTAATTAACAAAGAAAAAACGTCAGTCCACAATCATAATTTTTTATTTATTTTTTTATTTCGGTGAATACACTTTAGTTTTCACGGGCTGCTCATCAGAGACCTTTATTTAATAATAAAAAAATAAGTACACTGGTCCAAAGCAAAAAAAGAATATGAAAAAAAACAGCAAGGCAAACACACACAATAGTCACATTAAAGAAGATAATCAGAGAAAAATCTCTCCCCATACATCGGACATAAGATAGGCCGATTTTCAAGCCGCCATTTTAATCATATTATTAATACAGAACTAATATATATATTTATATATTATATTGGAATCGATCAACAAACAAACAAACAAACATATATATATATATATATATATATATATATATATATATAAAATAAAATAAAGTAACATGGAATCACATAATCACCGGTGCAATAATTTATTTCACCCTTCCGGCATCGTCAAGCATCCAAGTGAGGTGACTACATTTTTGAAAATGAAAAAAGAGAAATTCACACTCATCAATTCAATATACACACACACACACACACACACACTATATATATATATATATATATATATATATATATATATATATATATATATATATATATATATAAAATCATTAATAAATAATAAAAATATACTTAGTTTAATATTTAATGTGTGTGTATGAATGATACTATTAAAACTATGCAAATAGATATGTATTCATACTCATTGATCAAAGCAAAATTATTTCCCAATATGAATGAATATATATATATATATATATATATATATATATATATATATATATATATATATACATATGTATCATGCAGAAAATTCGAATTCTTTTCTTTCTCCACATGAAAATTATAAGCTTTTAGAGAGAAACAGATGCATGAGAATGCTGAAAACCGTTCCGTGTCAGCAGGGGTGATCGAGGCATCCACAGTCAGAAAAAAAAAGGAAGAAGAGTTGGCAATGGTAGGGGTGAGGGAGAGATAGGGGTGAGGGTTGTAAGTAATTGTTTGCCTTGTCTAATTCATGTAACTTATAGAAGTCGATGTGAGTCTGAGAGGAAAGATTTCCCAGGATGCGTAACTTGTAACGTGAGATGCTCAGACTGAGGAGAGAAATTTAAAAACAACCTCTCGACTCAACTCATCTATCTGTACAATCCTCCTTGAATTATAGTCTCTATTCTATTTTTAATTTCAACTTTGTCTCGTCCATTCTATCGTTATATATATATATATATATATATATATATATATATATAAATAATACCCGTCCAAAGACGGGTATAATAAATAAATATTGCATTAGTTTTAAATTTTAATGTTTTTTCTTTCTTAGGTAAGTCGGTGTGATAGAGTACGGTTTGTGTCCCCCACCCAGATGGTAAAGTTTACAAAAAAAAGTAAATAATGTGCCCATGATGCTCACCGTGTTGCTTAGAATACATATTCCATAACTCATAATAAGTACAATAGTTTTAGATTTTAACAAGCACATATATATATATATATATATATATATATATATATATATATAAATTACGTTTCAGTACTACTTGTAAGTAGTAAATAAATAAAAAGGAGGAGGGAAGTTTACTTGGCAAATCGAAGGTAGATAAGTAAATGACAGGTTTTGACACCTTACCCCCTCCTCATCATGGATTTAAGCCGGGCGTATGAGTCGTCCTCTGGGCTGCTGCTGATTGGAGAATTTGATTGTCTGAAATCTCTAATTTTGACTCTTTCATTACTATCGTTTGGCCCCAACGAAGTACAAGTAGTACTGAAACGTAATTTCATCTATGTAAGCCATTTTAAATGTTTATATAATGTATATTTATAAAGCTCTAACTTGTATTAAGCACTTTTGAAAAAATATTGGTTTTAAGTTCATTTATCAATATATTTGAACTTGTTTAATTTTTTATATATATATATATATATATATATATATATATATATACTTTTATACGCTCTAAACAAGGAATATTGCCACTGAGACGTAAGGAGCTACTGTGAATTCGGGGCCAGATTTATAGGGGTCATCCTAAGGGGGAAGTTATGCCACAAGATGTTGGTTAACATTACATTCAAATTTCTGCATGTTAGTACATTTGGGGAAGCAGCGAGGAAATTCTAAAAATAAGTAGTTAGAGAAAAAAAGCTATTAGAGTAGAAGGTTTTCCGGTATCTGGGGACCCCTACAATGAAGGGGTGCGATTTTGCTGCTTGGGGGTGGGTGGTCGGGGTACAAGTGCAGTAAGTTCATTGGAGCATATTGTGTTGAAGTAGTTGTAAAACAAGAACAGGATAGCAACACTGCGGTGTTAACAGAGGCTGGAGCTCTGTAGACAGTGTGGAACCTCTTAGATTGGAGGATTTTTTTGGACCCTATCTAAGAGGGAGAGACTAATGGTTGGTGCACCAGCCCAGATGTGGCAACAATACTGCCTGGGTGAATGGTGGCTTTATAGAGATATAGGACACTGGCAGGTGTGAGAAGTTTGTTAGTCCAGTAGAAGAAGACCATTCTTTGCAGCAGATTTGGCAGTATCTGCTATGTATTTGTTTCAATTCATGTTACCTGTGAATTTTAGGCTGAGGATTTTGAATGTTTGACTCTTGGCAAAGGTGTTATCAGCCATGGCAATATATATATATATATATATATATATATATATATATATATATACTTATTGTTTAAGGGGCTCAATTATATAAGAGCAATATTTATTCTTGAGTATGCTATACAATAATTATGGTTGAGTTGGGACCGCAATTTTGCTAACTTTGCAAAAAATCCGTTTTTCAACAAGTAGAAATGTGATTTAACAAAAGACAGATCGGATATATATATATATATATATATATATATATATATATATATATATATATATATATCTTTAGTCACTCTTTCTTGATATGCCGCCCTTCGCATAAATACAACTTAAATTCCCCTCTTGAATGTGATAATGTCTCGTGGCCTAATGGTTACAGCGCTTGCTTACAGAGTCTGTGGTAGGGGTTCGACCGTCTGAGATTATCACCCTTACTCTGATGAGAGTGAAAGCTTGAAACGCTGGTGTATGTAGGTAAAAATAATTTAATATAATTTATTTAAATTAATATTGTTATATATATATATTATAAAATATAGTTATTTACATACACATATTTCGTCGTCTCTACGACTCAGCGAGATTCGAAATCGGGACCCTAGTGACTGACGTCCGGCATTTTGCCACCAAGCCTCGAACCTGCTAGTAGCAGTAGGAGAAATTATATTGCGTTATGTTTATGCCATTTATCTATTTATATTTTTATTTTAGATACGATACTGATAACTGGAAGTATTCACTTAATTTTATGGAAAAGCATTACCTTAATGCTAGGTGGAAATTTTATTCACCATAGGAGGGCGTATGTATATATATAAATTAGTCATCGACAGACAAGTGTTTTGTCGTCTTTACGACTCACCAGTATGGATAGACCTATATATATATATATATATATATATATATATATATATTAGTACTTCATGTATCCACATAAAATATTATAAGGGGATATCATTTTTTATGTATCAGTTTTCAGTATTTACTTCAACAGTGCTCGATACGTAAGTAGAGCTAGGTAGTAAGCAATAAAAGTATATATGGCAATCAAGCTACACAGAGGCTCCCGTGTTTCATCCCCGGGGGGAATCGTCAGGCTAAATGCATGGAGTTATTTTTGTCAGGTGTTTTTATATACATGGCTTTCTAGTTAACCAATCAGAATCTTTGTTGTTCCCTCAGCCAATCGTTGGGCTTCCCGCAAACAAAGGCTTTGTTGGTGACGCTCCTATGTCAATCCTATTGTTTGTTAACAATGGAGTTTCCTATATCCTGTTTCCTTTGTTTTGTCAATACAGTAGGCGAATTTATTTTAACACGTGGTTTCTTGTATTTCTATTTTAGGTTTTAAATTTTAACTTGTTCAGTTTTTTATTTATTTATTTATTTTTTTTTTTAAATTTAATTTATTATATATCATCCTAAGGTAAATTTATTTCTGTGTAAACAGCTGTTTGCTATTTCGCTTCTAGAGTTTAATAGGTTTCGGGGATCTTTAAAATTTAGGGAGCCTCTGTGTAGCTTGATTGCCATATATATTTTTTATTGCTTACTATATATATATATATATATATATATATATATATATATATAATGTCTTTCAAGTAAACATAAGGAGAATCGGTATCTTTCCAACCCTCTTCTTTTTTATGATTCTTTTTGAGAATCCGCCTGCAAAGAAAAAAATATGGTGCCGAATTTGCTTGAAGAATATCCTCTTTCCTCAAAGAAAAAAAATAAATTAAGAACAGAAAAATATCACTCAATCTTTTTGCTTCCACAATGCTGCCCTTCCCCCCCCCCCCAAAAAAACCCTAAAAAACAAGGGCGAGTCCATTCTTAAGATCTCCGCGTTTAGCAACGTGCATTTCTCGTTTTGTTTTCAATTCCAGTCACGTGACGAATAAAATCACGGTTTCCGAAATACGGTAAAAAGGAATGACGAAACAGATTTGTTTAGGAAGTCTTTGAAATAGTGGAAAAATCTCACTTTACGTTATATGGAACTAGAAGAACGGGTAAAATGAATTTACCAGTTTTGTACCACTTTGATGTTCCCTTGCGAAAATAAAAATCAAGATATAATGAGACTAAACCTGATGTCTAGAATACTTATACTAATTTTGATCCAAATCCTATTTAAAACTTAAGCTTCAGAAAAAATTGAAATGTAAGGAATCTTGTTTAGTTGGAGTTTAATGACTATGGATCAAATTCAATGCAAATCTGAAATATTTGAATTCTGAAATTGGAGGTTGAGCCCATATTATTCCCTCTAAAGATGCGTTAAAATACACCCCAAAAACTGAAAATTGGAGGACATTTATTAATTATTCTTAAAATGTTACAAAAGTCGGAGATATCTGAATTTTCACAATGGGCTTCCACCTCCTTTTTATCCGCTTTGCCTAAAACTAAATTAAACTGAATATAGCTCACATTATGAAACCTTACGCCTAGTAGCTGTGTTCCAAAATTCATAATGATCGGATAATTAGTTTAGGAGTAAATCCGGTACATACAAATATATGAATATACATGCATACCTAACTTTATATAGAGATAATAATAAAAAATAATAATAATAATAAAATATAAAATATAATAAATAAGAATATTCTAACTAGCATTCTCATTTTGTTTTCAATTTTAGCCATATTATGAAAAAATCACAATCTTAATAGCTTGTTCCTGTAATCTCTAATCTGCTATTGAAATCAACTAAAAATAATAATTTCTCAAATGTACAACTTTGATTACCTCAACGATCTTTAGATCGGCATTATCTGAATAATAATATGAGTAAAAATTTTATTCTGGCTGGAATTTCTTAGATAATCTATAAACTGTTTATACAACAACTGTACAGCAGCATTGCTTCCAACAAAGCGTACATCAGATGATGACTCTGTGTTCAAGCGTGGTTGCAAAGCCGAAGCATCATTACCACTAACCCAGAGCGCCTCAACAGTATCTTTATTATACTACCAGACTTTATTGGATTCTCGTCACTCTATGGAATTGCTATATCCATGCTGATGCAGATAGTCTTGTCTCGCATTTTCTTTATGTATTTTTTGCTTGTCTGATGGGGGAAGACCAAGATTGTTTAAAAACGCGGAGGTTGAGTTGGCAATAAAACCTCGGCATCCGACTTCGATAGGAAATACAATGGTTTTCAGACAGTTCTTACACATTGATCTCGTAGATCTTCATATCTTTCTCACTTGCGCTGGTGTGTCCAATCAAAATTTTCCTCAAATGGAATGGGGAAACCATTTTTCAAATTAACGGACCAAGTGACAATATTTGGACGCTGATCCGTTAGCGTTATTTCAGTTGGAAATATGAGCCTACGTTCTAAGTCGAATGCAACTTGCCAGTCAAACAATGACAATCTGCGCCTATTATTGGACCAATGGTGAAAAAAGAATTTCCATGGATTCATTTGATGTGGTAATGAGTTACTGAATTTCCCCCGGATGTCTGATTTAGATATATATATATATATATATATATATATATATATCAGCGACCACCGGAGACCAGAGAGCTTGCTTGACGCATCAAGAATACCACTAGAAAAATCAACAAACACGAAATTTCCGTGTCATTCAACAACGCCTGTTTAATTAATGACTTACTGCCTAAATATATATATATATATATATATATATATATATATATATATATATATATATATATATATATAGTCTCGGAAGTTTCTCAACCATTAAAACTATATTAAAAAAAAAAACTAAAAAAAAAAACGTATAGTCCCAAGTCTTTCAGTGGAAAATCACTCATGTAAGTCAATTTATTTTTTACAGTTATAATATTAGTTTGTTTCTAACACTATTTTAAGGGATCATCAGTTGTTTACCATGAAAAACTGTTTCGGGAATTTAATATATATATATATATTATTAATTTTATACTTACATAAAAGTAATCCATGGACACGTGTTTCTGGCTCACAGCTGTCATCAGGATCGTACCTTCATTGTTGATGTGAAAAGTCTGGCGTTTTACCCCTTGCTTAGAAATATGTACTGTTTTTATCAACTAAATATTTAATGTATGTTTTATGTAATTGTTTTTTGTAGGTGATTGCAGCGTTTGTTACTTTTGCATTTGCATTTTAATTAGTTGTGAGCCAGAAACAGGTGTCCATGGATTACTTTTATATATGTATAAAATTAATTAAGTATATATATTAACGAAAAATACGTCTTATAAAGTTAAGAGTGACTAATAATGCAATCTTCTGCATTAATATGTATCACTTAGGAAGTGAACAACTATTAAATATTTATAGCCCCCTTTCGGCTGGACCCTTTAAGAGAAAAAATATAAGCCGTCTATTCTAAGCTAAAATGCAAATCCTATCTACGTGATTTGTTGAACACTGTTAAGAAGGCTGACTATGTTGTCCGCTTGAATTGACATAAAAAAGGTTTATTTCTCTACTTGTCGCATAACAGTTTGAATTGGCCTCATTGGTTTGAGCATTCAGGTTTGAGTTAAAGGTGACTCGTGCTCCAAGATTTGAATCATGCGACCGGTTATTTCCATACTGAAGATTCCGTTAGGATGAAACGTATACGTATGTGGATAATAATTAAATATTATATATGTGTATATATATATATATATATATATATATATATATATATATATGTATATAATATATCTATGTATATTCATATACATATCAACCTTGTGGACAATAAAATTCTTTCTTGATTATTAGCTGGGTGCAGTTATTGTAAGGAATGTGTAGAGTGTTAGTCATTCACCTAAATATATCTTCCTCTTCCTCCTCATGTTCTTTGATAAATAGGCAGAATTTTTTTTACCGCTTATCTCTTCTTTGAATGACTGACATTTGAGGTTATTTCTTTTTCTTTTACTCTTGTAGACCTTTGCACTAAAAAAAATCCTTTATATCATCAAAAAGTGGCATTCCAACTTTTCAAGCAACTAAACTATTTCGGATGTGTGCGTAATTGGCCCAGTCGATACCGTCCCAGACTCTTGTGTCAACGAATCCATTTGGATTTTTTCCGTTGAATTATGCACTAATACAGGTGGAAAAGGTATGACTCCTAAATTTCACCCCATCATCATATTCGGTTTAACGGCTGTTTTATATATATTGGACAGCTTTTAGAAATTGACTTTAAAACGAATCTATCTCTGACCAGGTCTTTATTATGCCTCTTTCTCACAAATCCATTATTATCACTTATGTGTATATTATCAACGATATTACACATGAGCAATGGCTACCACATTATCATCATATTCCGTTTGATTTGGAAAATTCATTTAGAAATTAACTTCCAAACTAAACTATCTTTGGCCAGGTATTTATTTCTCCCTTTTTCTCTCAAATCCATCCTTATCACTTTCTCTCGTGTTTTCCTTGTTATTTATCCCCTTCCCACGGTGGGAAGATATGATACAATTTGGATTTGAAACAAGCATCCGCGAGGAAGAGCACTCTGGCTGAACACAAATTGCCTGGACAGCACCGTCGACATTCCCCGGTAGGGACACCTAGGCGACTAGCAATAAACCAACTTTTTCTCAAAGGGTGAGAAGGCAAAGCCTGAGTTTGTGTTTAGTAGACGAGTCAATATTGTGTTGCTGACAATATGTTGGTATCTCGAGTCGATTTGACGAGCTTGATATTACGTTGTTGACAATATATTAAAAATTTGAATTGTGTTGTGAATTATTGTGTCTTCAGGTGACCAAATCAACAAAATCGTCTGTTCTGTACACATCTCCCTATACTATCGAAATTTAAAGAAGTGTAAGATAATGTCGATCGATGGAAACACAGATGTGAAGAAACTGTTTGGATGGCCAGACTATTATGGTTCTCCAGGAGTTTTGTCACCTTGTCATTAAGCACTGGGAGGAGCTGGTGCTGGTGTGACTGCAAGAGTTAGGAGTGAATGGAGTAAGTTCAAGAAAATTCTGACATTATTAACCAGCAGAGCGTTGCCACTGTCGACCAAAGGAAGAGTCTATCAGGCATGTGTGCACAGTATGGTGATGCATGGAAATGAAATCTGACCAGTGAGGGTTGAGGACATGTGTTGCATGGAGAGAAATGATATGAGAATGATACAATGGATGTGTGATGTGAGTCTTAAAGGCAAAATTAGATCTTCTGACCTCAGAGGAAGATTAAATCTGAACTAGAATGATTAGATGTGGATAGGTGAAAATAATGTTAAAAAGGTTATTTTTCCACATAAGATTACAGCAGTGGAAAATTCCATTATAAGTGAAAAATTTACAATATGTGCTACGTATCAAGATATTGTGCCATACAGGAAGTCACTAGTGACATATAGCGGATGAGCTGATCAAATCTTTCCCTTTTTTTCTGGTCTACGAGAGAGAGAGCAGTTGGTTTGGGGACAGCTGCTTGTGTATATGACATGATACCGTCCTCCCAGGCATTACCTCTTCCTCCTTTGTGTGTATGAAGGGGTAGTGTAGCATCTGTTCTATTATTATGATACCATACTATCATGCATTACCTCCTCTTTTAGGGGAAAGGGGTAGCATTTTCAACAAATAATTTGTTATATAGTTAATTTTATTACCTCTGTCTGTTAATAAACAGAGAAAAAGAGAGTGGTTTAGTTTTGTTTTTGTTTTACAGCGTATCAATAATCTATGGGTTTGGTTTAAATAGGTTATTTAATGCCGAATAAAGTTGTCAAATGGAATCCTACAGGTAGAATAATTATTTTATATTCTTAGAAAACATTGCTCTTAGAAATAAATTTTACAGTGAGAGTGGGAACATTACTCTTAGAAAACATATCTCCTAGAAAACATTACTCTTAAAAAAACATTACTCTTAAAAAAACATTACTCTTAAAAAAACATTACTCTTAAAAAAACATTACTTTCAAGATGTAATTTTACAGTGAGAGTGAGAACATTACTTCTAGAAAACATTACTCTTCGGCAGTGGTAATCTTTTCTCTCAATACAATTGACCCTCAGCCACCGTCTATTAGTATCTATTTGGGAAGAAAAATAAAAAGGAGAAGTAAGGTTTTGACTTTAAAAAATCAAATTGAATAATACGGTTGGGGATGAACTCATAGATACTAGGGCATGACGTGACCAGCCGATTGATTTGATCGGGCCTATCCAACCTCCCGTCTAGCTGAATTAAGGGCCGAAGTGGAGTGTTCAAGTCATGTGACCATTTAGGCAACCACACCACAAACTGCTCAGCCACCAAGATTGTGTCCTAAGGCATCACGGGTCGCCACATGGGGTTGCAGTCTGCGAATTCGTGGCCCTGTCGACAGAGCGAAGAAAGAGAGAGAGAGATAATGATCGTGATTGTATAAAATAGAAGCGATGGGTCAAAAACATACAGTGAGAGAGGATGGGAGTAATAGACAGTAACTTAGTAAAAGATGGGTGACTTGATAATTAAATTGTAAATTATGGCTAACAATAATTAGAATGAATGTTTTTTTTTTCAAATATAACTCAATACAAATAAATATTTTAACATTCATTTTGTGCGATTAAAAATACATAGAAAAAAGCCTTAGGGAACCAAACGTTGATTAACTCAGTTTTAGAATAATAATAATGATAGTAATTTCAATCTATACAAAGTTAGGCATGTTTATACGTTTGTATATTTGTATATACAAGATTCACCTCTAAACTAATTAATCAATCATTATGAATTTTAGAACGCAGCTGTTAGGCATAAGGGGTGGTAATGTTGGCTATATTAAGTTTAATTTAGTTTTATGCAATTGTGGTAAAAATGGGGTGGAAGCCCTCCATGAAGATTCAGATAGCTCCGATTTTTGTGAACTTTTAACAATAGTATTAGACATCAATTAATAAATATTCTCAGAATTTCAATTTCTTTGGAATATTTACAAGTGATTTTAGAGGTCATTAGACACTAATTAAGCGAGATTCCATGCATTTGGATTTCTTCTTAATACCGCTTAAATTGAAGGCTTAAATTTTAGACATTTTCTCGAATGTAAAATCATGTAATGGACTTTGATCAAAATTAGAATAAGGATTCTAGCCATAAGGTTTAGCATCATTATATTTTGATTTTAACCATCGCAAGATAACATAAAGGTGGTGCAAAACTGTTCTGTTCGGAAAATTAATTTTACCCACAGTCGTGACGACAACTTCGAAACAGCAATTAAAATACATTAATCATTTCTCTTCTCTATTATATAAGATATCAAATTATCCGATTAAACAACTAGAAATACCAAACCTTACAGACATTATTTGAACTACACCTCCAATGAAACCTTTAGTCTGGTTGGTGTCTTGAGAAGGTACCAAATGATAGAAGACACCGTTTAGCGGCACGGGTTCTGCAGATGACAACAATTGAGACAGAAATGGGAATGCTATCGTTGCGCCTGAGTTAAATGAAGATTATGACTTTCTAAGATAACACTTCAGTATTACATATGCCGAGTGCTACTGAGATTTGAAGGCGTCCACACAAAACAAACGTCTAAATATATGAATAATCTACCCACTCACAAGCGTAAATAGGCACATGCTATAGAATGTAAACATTTCCATGAAAACCTACCAAAAGACAATCCGCCTACATAAATAATAAGCAAAAATAAAGATCCTTTTGAAATACAAAAAAACTTTCGATAAAACCCCTCATTCTATCTTAAACACTAACTAGACACAAGCAGCCTTTTAAACACAGAGTACATTTTTTTTTTTGAGGGGGGGGGGGGGCCCCACCCCCCCTCAAAAAAAAAAAATATGACCTCTGGCAAAGTCCACCTGGTGAATCGTTCTTAATCCCGATTTTGAAATGTTCGCTAACAAGGGAGACTGATGAATCCTATACCCAGGATAACCAGATAGATTAAACCCGGGTATCCCCAACAGACACTGTAATGTATAGTATTTAAATAAAATAATTTATATAAGCTCTTGTAAAACCTACAATCGAGCACTTTATGGGTTTTTTCCAAGAACTTGTGATACTTGTTATATATATATATATATATATATATATATATATATATATATATATATATATATATATATAATTAATTAATTAAGTTCAAATATTAACAAAATGAACAAAACCATTACTTTTCAAAAGTGCTCAATATATATTAGAGCTTTTATATTGAAATAAACATAGTTGGAGTATCCGACAATCGTTTCAGAACCTGTTCGGCTCTTCTTCAGGGATGTACTGGTGAGCTAAGATAATATCCGCTAATACACAATCATAAGAAAGAAAAAGAAAAAAAATGATTGTGTATTTTATCTTAGCTCACCAGTACATCCCTGAAGAAGAGCCGAACAGGTTCTGAAACGATTGTCGGATACTCCAACTATGTTTATTTTAATATATATGTGTATATATATATATATATATATATATATATATATATATATATATATATATATATGTCTTGGAAGTTTTTAAACCATTAAAACTATATGAAAAAAACAAATACGTTTAGTCCCAAGTTCTACATTGGAAAACTACTTTGCTTGTAAGTCAATTAACTTTTTACAGTCATTATATTAGTTTACTTCCAAGAATTTACGCTAGTCTTAAAAGTATTTAAGAGATGATCAATTGTATACCATGAAAAACGGTTTCGGGAATTTAAAAACAAAACAGTATTTTATCTCATGGCTTCCCAGCAGAGTTGATTAGACACCACTTCCCTTAAAAAAAAAACAAGAACAAAAACGTTCCGTATATTAGATCTAGTTTTTTGTTTCAGATTAATTTTTTGCTAACTTATTTTGTTATTAAAAAAATGTCCGCCTTACCTGTGTTGTTCGTCTGTGTCTAGGAAAATGTATTCGTTATTTACAAAGATTTACTGCATTTTATAGTTTTCGAACGAATCCATTACACTACTTAATTTTATGTATTTATATTATTATTTATATTTAGTTTCATTTTAAAATATTTAAATATTAAATATATATATATATATATATATACATGTATTTTTTAAATATAATGTGTTATATATGTATATATATATATATATATATATATATATATGTGTTATATATGTATATATATATATATATATATATATATATATATACGTTTAGACATTTTCTTACTGAATTTCTTAGATTTGGATTTGCTCAATAAATCTACTTTGATTAATTTTATATGACTTAAAAGCGTCATTCACAAACAGCTGTTTCGTTTTTATGACTTATCAGTGTGGCTAGACATAGAAACGCATCAACCTTAGGATTTGAAACCTGGATGCCAGGTCACTACCAACCATGACCAACTGGTTTCGGATGTCTTACTCTCTGAGCTAACGAATCTGCTCCATAAATACAATATATATGCATATATATGCCTATGTTAATCAGTCAGTAATGTGCAGACTGCGCTTTCTCTACAGATCCTGATATGCAACGCTCATCTGCACATAAATCAATAGTCTGTAGATGAAACTAATTGCAAGATTATTGCAACATTGTCTCATTACAGAAATTGAAATAATACAATTTCGTATTCGTCCAGAAAAGAAAATCCTAAAACGATTCTCTGATATATCCAACGTCTAGGAATCAGAACTATTACTAATACTGTGTGCTGATGAGTCAGACGAATATTTACAGCAATAATAATAGGGTACAGCCAGTGGCCGTGCTAGGGGCCTATTCTCCCATCTTCCAATCTATGATACGGGCGGAGGGGGGGGGGGGGGGCTCACTAGGCGAATTATCCAATTTTAATTAATTAATTTTTCACCATTTATGCAAATAGATTACTTATTTTACTAGCTGTTTCTACCTGGCGTTGCCCGGGAATTTTTTTTTTTTAATTTTAATTTTTGTTTTACTATTTTGTTAAACTTTTACCAAATTATTTAAAAAGATAATATTTTTAAAGTTAAATTCAATTATTGTTTTCAAGTATTGTTTGATCATTAAATTATTACTTGAAACAAATTTTTATAAAACTAATTTTGTCAAGGTAACGTTGTTTTCATCTCTAGTTTTAAAATTATTGGATGTAAGTAGCTTCTTTTAATGCATACGGATTTGCTAAGAATTTTAAAGCCAAAAATCACATTTTATTCGAGAGTTTGAAGCCTTTCAAATTGCTTACAAATTTCGAAGGGTCACAAGTAATTCATTTTGGCTTTAACTATTAACAAAATATTAAAATGTCTGATTTGCTACGAATAAACTAAAATGCATTCTGATGGATTAAATATTATGATTAAATCATTTGTTTAAAAAGGATTTTATAAATTTCGTTTTACACTATAGCATAAATAATCGATTAATTGCAAATAAAAAAATAATGATTTAATGTGTTGTTATAAAAGTTACGTTGATACGAGAAATATGCACATACACATGCACACATGAAAGCGTCTTCTAGTTTGAGTGCAAGAAACGCAAGACAATGGAGATGGATGAAAGAAAACTCATATGTGGAGAAAGTATATTTGGATAGTGAGGCTATTTTTTTAAGGAAATCGCTCCAGACAAGGCATGAAGCCACTTGATTTAAGGCGCTAACAAGAACGAAAGATGATTATAACAAAGACAGGAGATGCCTATTGACCATAGTCTTAAAAAGACCAAGATTATAGGTAGGAGGAAAACAGTCAGCAGTAAGAGAGTTCCACAAGCCTGAGGTTCTTGGAAATAAGCTATTGGAATAGGAAGTTGTATTACAATAAGTTATCACAACAGCGAATTGATGGAGACCACTAGACCAACTAGTCAAACGAGCTGCAACAAAAGAAGCAGGGAATAGATCACATAATTCTGAAGAACACATGCAATAATAGTATTTATAGAAAAGACTGTGACTAGCAACATCATGTCTGTGAGAGAGAGGGTGCAGAGAAGAAGAAATTATAGATACGTTCCTGCACCTTATCAAGAACCCTCAAATGGGACAGAGATTCACCAGCCCAAATATGACAACAGTACTCCATACATGGAGGTTGTTTAGAAGTTTTGTTACCATGGTGATACCATTGGAGATAGTGCTAGTGTGATTGCAATAATCAAGAGTTGATGGAGTAAGTTCAGGGAACTTCTGCCATTACTTACTAGCTGAGAGTTACCACTATCGACTAAGGGAAGAGTCTATTAAGCATGTGTATTCAGTGTGATGCTGTATGGAAGTGAAACCTGGCCAGTGAGAGTTGAGGGCAAGCGTTGCATGGAAAAAAATATGTGTATGACACGATTGATGTGTAATATGAGTCTTAAAGACATGCTTAGATCTGATGACCTCAGAGGAAAATTAAATCTGGACAGTATAGGGAGATGTGTGCAGAATAGGAGACTTCGTTGCTTTGGTCACATTGAAAGAATAGATGTGACTTCTTTGGTTAATGGATGTAGAACAGTAAGTTGGCAGCGAAGTGTACAGGAAAAAGGATGGATTTGAGAGAAAAAAATAAATAGATAAAGACCTGGCCAGAGAGGTTAGTTTTGATATAAATTTCTAAAAGCCGTCCAACACATGCCAGCATGTAAAATATGCTGAAAAAGAAAAAGAAATGACTTTCTGCCAATTTTGTTTCGATCACTGCCCCCCCCCCCCCCCCCCCATCTTAATTTTTTTTCCTTCGTTAATTTCTTGACAGAAAATATTTACATTTTTGGAAAGAATTCAAGGAAGGAATATACAGTATGTCATTAAAAAATGGTTTTGCAATCAAAATTGATAGGACGTATTTCGAAATGTTTAAATTTAAATCCCATAAATACTTTCGTTTTCTTTTTAACAAAAAAAAATAGACACGATAAGAAATAATATATATTTTTAAACTGCTGTTGCATACCAGTCCCTTTTCCCTTTAAATGTGTATATAAAGGCAAATTGGAAGGCAATACAATGCAGAGGTGTAATGGATAGACACAAACTGACATATAATGGTGGAATGAGTTAAACAGTTTCCACCTTTTTATTAATACAATATATATATATATATATATATATATATATATTTCTTGTGTTATATAATAATCCTACTTGCATCAGGGTGGTCTGATGGAAGTTCCGTATAATGATATTTCAGGAAAATATCCCTTTGTCAGATGTTTATTTACTCCTCGCGGAGTTAGGCACAAGGCCAGTTTTATCTTACTCCCACAAGTAAGATGTGACCCAAGATCGGGTCGAGCAAGTGGGGTTAAAAGCCAGCGCTCGAAAGGTGAGCACTCTGGCCATTTAAAAATTGCCTTTGTCAGATGTGTGTTAAACCTTAATTCAAACGTTCAATGAACGTCGCTGATATATATATATATATATATATATATATATATATATATATATATATATATATATAACGACAAGGGCCAATATAACAAGAGGAACTAGACACACCAGTGTTATCAATATCAATAATGGTATGTTTTCCCCCCTTTGAATAAAGCTGTTTAAAGTTATCAGATACTTTTTAAAAAGTAAATTTAAAAAATGACCTTTGAACGTGAATTTCGACAGACAGACGATAACTTGTTTAACAATTTTATTTTACAGATAAATACAATTCTGCATATCATTAATTGTTCAATCGATTTCGCAATCTAGCTGGGGAGACGTTGTTAGTCTTTCTCTACTCTATCGTTCTTTGCATGGAAGATGCTCGATCGACCTATAATCTCTGTTTTTTCCTCTGTAAAACATTCACAGCAAGCACTCGTTTTCCTACTATCACTGCAAAGAACTTTCCTTTCTTCCTCTATTTATCTAAAACAAAACGGAATCTCCATGAACAAAGTTTGTTTCCATCTTTGGAACACATTGCCACGGGACGGTTTCCCTGCAGACTACACGATGGTTGTCTTCATGTCCAATAGCAATATATACTTGTCGAACCGTCCTCTTAAGTAATCAAATGCTGTGCAATCTATTCAGTATTTCCAATCCTCTCATAGTATTGTTCATCATATGACTGACAATCTCATTAACTCTTATCCTCGAGTGGCTTTTGGCTTTGATAAATGGTGATACATTAGGATATAAAAAAGACATACCTGATTTCTCTTAGAACAATTCTTAAAGCTGAATGCGTGTTTATTATTATTATTATTATTATTATTATTATTATTTATTTATTTATTAATAGCTTCTGTTACTGTCTCACCTGACCAACTTGTCGTTGTGTTTGGGACGAAACGATGAATCACTAATCAATAAGTAAATAACAGGACAAAATGGTGCATAAATAAAAACAAATAAAAAAACCGGCATTTTTCGTACGTGTGAGTCATGCATGCGTCTCTGTCAATCTGTAAAACTCTGCAACAATTTCCTGTGTGAAGCGTAATCAGAAACAAAGCATTTTTGATACTCTATGCATATGCTATTATTACCTTTGTTTTATCAACTGACATCTCTTTCTCTCTCGCTCTTTCTCTCTCTCTCTCTCTCTTATATATATATATATATATATATATATATATATATATAGAGAGAGAGAGAGAGAGAGAGAAAGATATATATATATATATATATATTAGTATCCCTAAGATTTAGACTGCATTTTTTCTTAGTTTATAAATGACTAAAAGCTTCTTATATATATATATATTTATATATATATATATATATATATATATATATATATATATAACTTTTTCATTTAAAAAACTATACATTACAGTATACATACATACATACATACATACATACAAGGTGTCCATAAAGTCCGTGTGCACTTAAAAAAAATTGTAACTTAATGAACAGGTGATTTGTGTTTTTCCCCTTTTTTTCTCCGTCTTCGCCTACTGAATAGTGGGTCTACTACTACAAGCCGGTTTCTACCCCAAACCCGGTATGGTCAAATCGATGAAACCCTGGTACACCCAACAGACACTGTAATGTATAGTTTTTTAAATGAAAAAGTTATATATATATATATATATATATATATATATATATATATATAAGAAGCTTTTAGTCATTTATAAACTAAGAAAAAATGCAGTCTAAATCTTAGGGATACTAACTAAATCCCTATATTGCAGACTTAGAACTTGTATAAGCCAACTAACCGCTGGAAAATTCACAAATACAAAAGGGGACCTAACTATATCAGTAGTGAAACGTAAACCGGAGATCTTACCTTAAATCGTGAAATAGAAAAAGGGGAGATCATCATCAGCTGTTTACCATGTAACTGTTACAGAGATTTCAAAACAGAACAGTTATTCAATTCACTGATCAAAATATCGCCTTCTCCATAACCAAATGTAGACACAATTCAGTTATTACTTCACTAAAAGTGCAACACGTAACCCATAAACAAATGAGAACAAAAATGCCGAATTTTGCTTGTGATCTGGTAGTTGACATATCAAATTATATAGGAATAAATATGCAATAAAAAAAAAAGGTTTAAGTACCTTTGGTACCAGATAGGCAAAGAGATAAGAGGTAAGAAACCTGGCCAGGACACTTCTAAATGCACAAATACATTCAACAGAAACTTTTAGTCATTTGTAAATGAACAAAAACCTCGGTTTAAATCCTAGGGATACGAAATATACCTGAGCAATAATTCTTATATATATATATATATATTAAAGTTAATTATGTTTATATGTACACAGATTACTCCTAAGCTAATTAACCAATCATTACGAATTTTGGAACACAGCTTCTATGCATAAGGGGTTGTAATGTGGGCTATATTTTGTTTAGTTTAGTTCATGCAAAGGAAGCAAAAGGGGGTGAAAGCCTCTTTGGGAAAATTTAGCAATAGGTATCCTACATCAATTAATAAATATTCCCCCAATTTCAGTGTCTTTGGAGTATTTAAAAGGAATTTTAGGGTGCCTAAGACCGGCAAAATATAGATGGACAGGTCACCTTTCCGGATATACAGACAACAGGTGGATAGGTAGAGCTACAGAACGGACCCCGAGACAATGGAAATGACCTAGAGAAAGGCCAAAAACCCTGATGGAAAGACGACCTCGACAGCCAACTAGATTCTAAATGGCCATGCCTAGCCAGGGATAAAACAAGGTGGAAATAAACCAGGGAGGGGTTTCTTCCTCCAGAAGTGATAAAAAAAAACCTGATAATGATGAATATTGGCACAACCTCCCATTTGAAAATTCAAGTATTTAAGATTTGCATAGAATTTTATACATAGTTATTGAATATCAATTAAGCGAGATTCCCTGAATTTACATTTCTTCTTTAACCCCTTAAGCTTAAATATTAAATTTAAGACATTTTCAAGAATCAAAATCATGTAATGAATTTTGATCAAAATTGGAATAAGAATTCTAGACATAAGTTTTAGTATCATTATGTCTTGATTTTAATCTTCGTAAGGAGGCATTAAAGTGGTGCAAAACTGTTCTGTCGAAGGATTATTTTTATACATCCTATGACAGATATTAATATATATATATATGTGTGTGTGTGTGTGTACTTATTTCACTTGATGTTGCCTGAGAATGTCAGGTCGAGTAGTTGGCCTCTCGGTTATACACAAAATTATTATGTAACAAACCGTATGTACGTTTTTTTTTTGTTAATACATTGTTTTGGTATATACTTTGTCCTTGTGTTTTATGTATTGCTTATTTTGTCACAAAATCCGCAAAATTTAAAAAATAATACCTTATAAGGGAGAGGGGAGGTATTGCCATACTACGCTTTCTTCTTACATTATGATAGGTGTTTCATTAAACGTATAAACATATTGCTGTGATATTTAATTTCAACAAGCAATAATTCTTATATACTTGTTCAATGGTTAAGGTCATGAGCTGACATCTAAAGGTTCTGCGGTAACATTTACAAGAACAGAAGATGAAATCTGACCCCTTTAAAAGTCACCAGTAACGATTATTGTTAAGACGCAGGTCAATTCGGACTTTGATCTCATAATCAGAGTTGTCTCTCAGTCAAGATAACAAATCTACATTTTCTTTTTTTGACAAGATGACAATCTTTTATTTCGTAAATAATGTTCAAAAAACTGTTTTGATCCAGGTTCTTTAACATTTTGACACTTGTCGTTTTTTGTTGACATTCTGTTTGATTTGAATTCTGTGTGTCTACATTTGTTCTGTGAATTTCCTCTTTGTTCTCTCATTAACTCAATATATTGTTTAGGTCAATGTTATATATTTCGGTCACCCCCCCCCCTCTCTTTTTATTTTCATCTATCTATCTATCTATCTCTTATATATATATATATATATATATATATATATATATATATAATACGTGGAGACATAGAAACACCAAGGTTAGTGTTTTGACTTGCAATCAGCTCACCGAGAGAGATGAGTCCTTAGGCTTTGTAAAAGAAAGAAAAATGGTGTAACTTCTGTTTTCAATATTAATTTTGGAGAACTTTCATCTATTTGTCCTTAAACAAATTGATATTGTTAGTTCGAGTTAGTGCATGCTAAATTTTACTCTAATTGAGCGAGGGCTTGGCTAACATTCCCCATCATTCATTGGAGTGTGTCAGTGATGGACATACTCGTCTAACGAGTTGACAGTCATCATACAGTTAGTGTGTCTGAAATTAACACTTTATTAGTTATGATATTTACTGCAGAGACCAATATGGTGTTTAATTTGAAATGTTCCAAGTGTGTAAGAGTAGATGGAAGAGTACTTTTTCTGTAGGAGAATATTACCTCCTACTTCGTCTGTGTCTCAATACGAAAGACTGAAATGTAGAAAGGGATTAAATATGTTTTCAATGAAATTAATTCGAAATGATTTGTTTTTTTAAGAACATAGTTGGATATACAACAGCTGTTTATGGCAGAACAGAATTTGTTATTTCTGTTCGATTTTTAGATTCTATTGACTATCGACAGATCCACACTTTGGCTGGGTTTACTTTGTATATTACTAGCAGGAAGACCCGACGTTACTCGGGATTGGATGAGGATCACTACTATGTACTTTATTACTATGCTCATGACACCATATTACTTATTTTTGCTTTTACTTGCCACTCCTCCCGTGTCACCCCCTAATAAAGCCGGAAGAAGCTGAATGTTGGAAAACTCTCTGAATTGATGTCTTTGGCATATAGTATAAATTTCATTAAAATCGGATATGCATATTTGAGGTTTTAAGGAGGTCTGGTCCCCATGGATCACTTTGAAGTAGAGGCACGTAGATATTCAGCACATAGTGAATAACGTAGAGATTCGGGGCCATTTCCCCAGAGTATTTTAGACATATGATATAAATTTCATCAAAATAGGATATATTTGAAGTTTTAAAGGGATTATGTGCCGATAGCCACCTTCGTGGTGCACATAGATATTCGAGAACACTTCCATTATCTTCCCGGTAAATTTTACATAAGAATACACTTTTAGATTTTATGTAGATTCTCTAACTTTTCTTTCCATAGAGAACACACAAGCATCGCATACACACAGACACTGAGTTTTATATGTAGAGAAGATTATTATTATTTAATATTTATTATTATAAAACTCTATCTGAAGGGATATTGAGCCTTTTGCATGTGCAAGGTTTACTGTCTGTTCCGATTTTGTGAAGTTGATTTTCATATTATTTATTGGCCTTCTTTCAGTCTCGACAGACAATGGATACCATCTGTAAGAGGCCCTATAGTGAAGCAAAGTTTGCACAATCCCAACCCCTTTTCTTCCGAACTGTCATTGTTTGAGTTCTGTGCAAAGAAAAATCCAGCCAAATTAATGCCAAGTTCAGTCAATGTATTTAAAGTCTTAATATCTTAAAATATCCTTTACTGGTATTTGTATCATCACAAATACATGATGAGTAATTAATCAAAATAAGGTATTGAATATATACATTTATTTGTATCTGTTTCCAGAGGCAGTTTCATGTCATACCCAAAATAGATTCTATTTGACCCATAGATGTGTAAAGATTGGGAGAAGATGTCACCTTGCTATTTTGTAGTAGGGTTGCTGCGTCGGCATCCATCCTACTGAACTTGTTTGCTACGAAGTAAAGGGTCACCAAGTTTTGGCTAAAAGGGCAAACATCTTCTCTACAATCTAAATTAATTTTATTCAACAGTTTCATCAGCACCAAAACATGGTTCAGGAATACGACATAGGTCGAGTCTGTCAACGTATATGTACTACAGAAATGGAATTGAGTCCATGAGTTCTATCTCGTCTGGCGAGAGAGATATGACGTCTTGTCACAGTAACATCTCAAAAGGGACTGTTTATAATTTGCGGGAAAATGATTTGGGCAGAAGCGGAAATTGCCTCCCGTGTGAACAGCATTCGTATCGCCCAACTGCGCGTGAGAACATTCTAGTGTTTTCTTACCGACCCACATACTAATCACTCCGTGAGTGAGAACATGCAAGTGCAAATTAAAATCGATCGTAATTATGTAACTGCTACCGATGAAATCGTGTCAGGTACCACCACTTCACTCAGAGTGGACCTGGCAGTAATGGAAACTAAGCAGTTACTCCACACTCCCCAAAGCTTCAAAATCACAAGATGAAGTTTCATTTTATACGAAAGACAGATTCTATCTGACCCATAAATAGGACCCTGACAGGTATTGTCACTCCGGTTCAAAGTAACTCTGGAAGGTGGCTATAGTGAAATTTATGACTCCCAAAAAACTGGTTAGCATTAGTCATTACTACTTAGTTTAATCTATTTTTTATTATATCGTCTGTATGAGAAAAATAATCGAATGTTTAAAAAAAAAACATGGCTATGAATTTTGCAAATGGCCTTGTAAAATTTACTTAAAATCTAGAAATATCGATCTCAACCTTGACTCGGGCAGCTGTTTGTGAAATATTTAAATCCATTCGTTTCTATTTTTAGCCATGAAAAAAAAGAAAAGAATTTTAAATTTAGCAAAGACATTTTTTTAATTTTTCATGTTAAGTTAACAACTGTGCAACATCAAATTGAAAACTGCACTCACAGTAACGTAGACACATTACATAAGCGTCTATTTTGGAAGGGGGAGAGAGAAAACGTCATTCCTACTTAGTGGATCATGCTTTCTAATCAAGCGGAAAGGAGGAGTTCGGAAGTTGGAATTTGGAATTACATTAATTTTACTTTAAGTTTGAATTAAATATATGAAAAATCTTACAGATACTAACCACTTTTTTTGCTCTTGTTCTTTTCTTTCTTTTACTGTAATATTTTATTTTATACTATTTTATATATTATTTTAATTACAGGGTGATTGGATAGTAACGCCTTATACTTGTAAGTTACACTTGTAAAAAATCTAATTCTTACAAGAAATGAACAGAGTTATGGATTATGCGTTATTTTTTCCTTTGGTCCTCACATTCCACGAGCGATATTTATGACGATGAGGGAAAAATGCTGTTTTCCGAGTCGGTTGCTGTTTTCAATACTCTCATAGTATTCATCACCATTCATCTGCCAATCTATGCATTTTGTTGACCCTAATCTTCGAGTGGGTTTTTAGCCTCGATAAGTGTTGACTCATTAGTAAAAAAAAAAAATAAAAAAAAAAAAAAATTCTTGTCAAATCAGTTGATGCGTTTTCAGGCAGCTTTAGAAGCTGGTGGTGATTGCTGGCACCCATATCGAATTTTGAATAAAACCTCATGCTATACACTTTCTTGTCATATTCATTTCTTGTAAAAATTATATTTCAGTAATAAATTACGAACACTTAATGATAGAGAGTTACTTTCCAGTCACCCTGTATTTAATATATATATATATATATGTATATATATATATGTTAATTTTGTTAAATACATATACGTATATACATATGTATGTATATATATTGAGAGAGAGAGTCACAAAAGTGAGAATAATATATAGAGTATAAATTACTTGTGGTTACATAACATGCAATGAGGGAGAGTGATAGACAGAAACTTAGTAAGAGATGGGTAACTTGATAATTTAATTGCAAATCAAGGCTAATGAGAACAATTATAATGGAATTTCTTTTCAAACATAACTCACTCCCAAAACTGAATAATATTTTAGCATCTGTTTTGTGTGATTAAAATATATAAGGAAAAAAGCCTTAGAGAAACAAACGTTGATTAACTCAGCTATAGTATGATAATAGATATATACAAAATATGCTAAACACCAAAGATTTAAGCACGTTATAGAGCAATGTTGAGCTGTCCATAGGAAAATAAACATAGTTTTGATCAGTTAGATTTACTTTGTATTAATTGAAACCCATTACTATACTATTCCCAGCTGTCTGATTGTTAACCCATTTCACCATGGAGATCACTACACTTTCGGATTGTTTGATTATTCGAACTACTGTTCTCATCTTGGATGTTATTCTCACAACGTTTTGGCCGATGTAACCTCCGACCTTCTTCAGGTGCATCTTGTCAAACTCAGGAATCTGTAAGGAAGTTTGAGCGTGAAGATGGTCAGTGTTTATATCGGACAAAATGTTGTAAGATTAACGTCCAAGATGAGAACAGTAGTCCGAATATTCCAAATTATCAATCCTCATCTGAAAAATTCCAAAGCATGATACACTACACTTTTGCTCAATTTTTAGTTTACATAAGTTGTTTTCTAACATTAAAGATTCACCCAAGTTAGATAACTCTAGTTCAAGGGATGTAACTTCACCAACTTAAAGTCCCAAAGTTGAAAAATATTTTTTTTTATCCATTCTTGTCCAATTAAAGTTTCTGTAACTTTAAACTAGGCTAA
>OY744530.1:80176291-80183791 GCA_963556195.1 Sepiola atlantica
CCAAAAAAGGACGAAAAGCGGTAGGCGGTCTACCTTTAGAAAGGATTAAAAGGGTCTTACTAATCCGCCCTGATTTAATTTATTTTCTTTGGGTTCTTTTTCTCTTTAGGTATTTTTTTTGTCCCACTAAATAATTTATCGTGAAATTATAAATATATTTTGTAAATAAAATTAATTTGAAACCATTAGGGATATTTTAAGTAAACGAGTCCATAAAAGTAAATGTGGTATTGTGGTGATCGCTGAAATGAATGTGATGGACACATAGTGAAAGAATAAAAGAAATGGGTCCTAATTGTGTCTAGTTAAGAGTAGAAAAGACAGAGGATGACCACAGACACCCCCATCACACTCCCCACCCTTTTGATGGCCTTGTACCTTATTTGTAAGTGAAATATATTTTTGAATTTTATTTGTGGATGAATAATTCAAAGCGTAGTACCTGTTCTCTTGGGGTAGGAGGAATCCTCCTAAACTGAGGCAATTTCTTATTTCTACCCCAATCCAGATTACTTCGTGTGTGGTGCACACACACACACACACACATATTAAAAACTCATGGGGAGGCAAATAAATATGGACGATTCTTTGAAAGCAAACTTATCCAACTTTAATTAAATTTTCAGCATATATTCAGTAATTTATATATTCTATAAGGAACTAGTGGTGCAGCGAAATTTAATTATCGTACAAAATATGTTAACCTGGTGATTTGAGTAGCAGTCAGAGGACTTGTGACTGGCAGAGAGGTATATCCTCCGATTATCTTTATTAAATTACTAATGAAAACGAAAACCGTCGGTTGGATAAAAATACAATAGTAAAGTAAATTTATGTGAATCAACACGGTACAAACTCGTTGAGCGGCTTGATTCTGATGCTTGCATTCTTGCAGGAGGGACTACGTAATGGTTGCCAACATCCCAAAGTAGAAAGTTGTATTATGGAATCGACTGGATTCGAACTTGGCATACAAAGGTCGTCAGTCCGTGTCATTATCCAGTTGACCACCGTTACCTCCCTATACAATGAAAAAAATTGATTGAAAATAAAAAGTATTTTTTGATCAAAACAGGAAAGAATATGTGCACTATATTACATATTAAGAAGATTTTTATGTAGCTTTTTTGTATGAAGCTATACCGGCCAATGAAATAGGGGAACATTTCACTTTACTTTATATTTGACAAAATATAAGTTTGGGTCATATTATGCACATGCATAGTAATGTTTTGAGGATTGTGTTTGTTTTTTGATATGTTGTTACTGTTAAAAACATCTTTTTATAATTTTTTAACACTAATTTAAATGAGGGTTCAGAAACTAAACTAAAGATGTCTCTAGAGCAATGTTGAAACTATCCCTTTCCGATCTCTACGGCAGGTTCTCCTCTATTCTCCATCACTAGATTTGTTCTTTTATATATTTGCATATTCAAGTTATCTTCCCGGAATTATACTGGACAGCAAGAGAATGAACTCTTCTATTATGAAATACAAAAAAGACTCACTCCACACATTCAAATCGAGCTTGCTGTTTTTCTGGTGCTAGGCTTGATGCTCGCCAGACATGTCGGGCTTAAGTTACCGTCATAACATGATTTTCACAACCTTGACGTGTTTACTGTTAGACGTCCTATTTACGGGTTGCAGCCATAGTTCCCTTATATATATTCAACCATGGCCTCTTTTTACTCATAGCAACTATCGTTCTCAGATGGATATTAAACCATGGTCTTTTTATTTAGGTCACAATGTTACATTATCTCCCCTCTCAGGGGAGATATAATGTCTCACAAGTCACATCCAACTAAAATACATCGGTTTTTAACAATATAATCACAAATCTTAACAACACAAGTAAATCCTACCTCGTGTCGACCATCCCTCCTGCGACCGGGACACCTGAAATTAATGTTTCACAATAGCACGAAGAAACGAAGAAATCATCGAATTTGAAGAAAAGACTCTTTATTGAGATGTTGGTGTTGTCTTCTCACCTGCCAATGGCAGAGGGAGGCATTCAAAGCTATTTATCATTGATCTTAAGTCATTCTCTACTCATGCGGTTTGCTCTGAAATATCCAATCGACTGCCCACTCCTCTTTCATTCACCCACTCTTTTAGCCATGTGAGGTCACGTTCGCTTCTGGTACACAGGAGGTCGAACTGACACCCGAGTACACTAAGCTGACCCCGACTGAACCCTACTTCCTGTTATCCTCAACTAACAAAATTATAGTCACCTAATATTTAACAACAGCTATGCTTCTCATATAATGTCAAAGTAAGTCGTCTTTACTTTACATCGTCTATGTATTTCTCTATAAATTATTTGCCTTGGGAATTCATGTTTGTTTCGATTGTGTTCGAGATATTTACATAGAATTACCTTTAACAATTACGTCTGTGATCTTCACTCCTTTTTGCGTATCATATTTTATTATGTCTCTCTAACGTTTGTCTTTGACAGACTATCTTCTGTGAGAAATAAATGAATGCAAATTCAACCGTTATTTTATCATTACTATTTCTTCATCATTGTCTTTTTTCTCTTTATATTCCGACCTTGTGTTATCCACGATAACACAAGATGTTCAACATGGTGACGCTCATGTTGGAATAAGAGCCCTGACATGCATCAGTATAAAATTAGAATATCGAATATTTTTATTTTATACTATGATTGGGCGAACAGATCACATGTTATAGGCAAACAGAGTATATTTGTTATGTAAAACAGCATTCCTCATGACCACTTGGCAAAGAATAGGATAATTGAAGCTCCTAGGAACATATAACACAACCAAACTGACAACGATTGTTTGTTAAATTAATAAATAACTTTCCTTTTTCTCTCTGTATACCTAAAACTAAACAGAACTTCCATGATAACACAACTGAAATGACAGTGATTGCTTGTTGAATTATTAAATTAATATTTTAAATATTCTACGTTGTTCATATAGATTTCTGATTCAAAGGTTGGCCCTTATTTGGTCAAAAATACTGTTTTATGCAAACGGCTATGCCGATTTCTGCTTTCAAAATCATAAGCTATATTCGGTCATTTAACATTTTTGGAAGCCAATAGACGACCCGTGACTCGTTGGGTCAACATTGGTACATTGTACAATAGTGTATACATTTAGTTCCCTGAACTGATTGTGAAGGCAAATTAGATAGATATTTTAAAAGTACATTTATTCATTGAGAATTTATGGAATGTGTATTCGATTTGAAGAAATTGTATCATTATTTACAATATTCTTTTACACGTTTACCATTATTATCAGGTATCTGTTCAGGATGGGTTCACAAAAAGCGCGGTGGCATAAAGGACTCTCTCAAAGCAGATCCCCAGTGTTTGTGTTGTGCCGGTGCGGCAAGACCAATAGAAGGCAGACCACTGACACAGGTGGATACTGGTGACGACAAGCTTGAAGTAGTGACAGACTTTTGTTACCTTGGAGACATGCTGTCATCAGGTGAAGGCTGTGAACTTGTGGCAGCTACACGTTGCAAGTCTTCCTGTAAACAGTTTAGAGACCTGTGCCGAATCCAAACAAACAACTGTGAATAGCTAGAGAGGTCGTGTATATTCCTCACGTGTCAGAAGTTTTCTAATGTATGGCTGCGAAACTTGGGCTGTCTCTGCTAGCACACTAAGGAAACTGCACTATAATGACAAAACAATGGTTAGATGAATCTGTTTGGTGAGGCCTGAACAGAGCATACCTTTTAAATCTCTACTCGCACAAGTCAACTTGAAAAGCCTCACGGACATCATGCAGAAGAGCAGACTGCGTTCATTGGTGCATGTTAAGCGCAGCAATGGCTGGATTGCTAAAGTCTGACAGTTAAATGTGTCAGCAGAGAAGACCACCACGGGCAGACCCAAATTGTCTTCGGAGGACGTGGTCAAATGTGATAGGAAAGCCATCGGTATGGATTCTCTCAAGCCTCACCAAAGACAAGAATGGAAAGGAAAACTTAGATCGAGACCAGACAATCAGGCCTCACCCTCATCAGAGGATTAATTGTGGCCTGGTTCAACAAATAAACCGAATGATGATGATGATGATGATGATGATATCTATAATAAACTATACTAATATCTACAAAGTAATCAAATTCAGATGTAAAGCACACATCCACGAAACAAAATAGTTTATAAACTATTTGTTTGCAAATTAGATGCCTACAAAATAATCTAACTTACAAACCATGAACGACACGACAAAAATCGCCACGCTATAAAACCCAGCTACCAACCAATACATGCACATTACCCGTGACAGTAGTATATGTTTTTCTTTTCCAAAATATTACTTTTTGTTCCAATCAAAAGGTAGTAACTTTATGGATAAAAAAAAGACTTACATCTATTTTTTTAAGATGGCAGCTATTTGAAAATAATTCTGACCCGGACAAATGATTTTCTAGAATTAATTAAATCGAATTACATTTTATTCTTTTTAACAACATGCTACAAAGATCTATAAAGAACAGAATCAACTATTGATTTTATAAGAAAAAATAGATGGGCAAATCCATTCTCTTGCTTCTGATTGGTTTCTAGTCCATGAATAGACATTCTAGTGCATAAGCTATTGATGAAAATAAACTATAAAGAGACTGGCTTTACTTTATATATTAGATACTATCTACAAAATAATAAAATTCAGATACAAAACATATCCACGAAACAAAGTAGTTTACAGACTATTTGCTTACAAAGTAGATGCCTATGAAATAAGATAACTTACAAACTATGAACGACCCCAGAAAGGCCGCAACCCTGTAAAACCCAGCTACCAATTAATACACGCATATTAATCTTGCCCCTCACCATCCAAATGCATCCCCTCACTAATTTTATAAATACTAAAAACACTGCTGTCCACGATATGTTTTGATACAGCTTGCCTGAAGTTTCATCTTGCCTGTTTTACTTTGACAAGTAAACGGAATACAACACGTCTGACCTTTACATAATTAACCCAACGGATCCTTTGAAAGTATTTAAAACCCTCTATTTATTGTATAATTATGTCCACGTTCAGAACATCTAGGTTATTAGGGGCTGTTTAGGACATCCAGCGTTTTCAGCTCCCGAGAGACATGCAAACCTTATACTTAAAGGATTAATTAACTAAATAAAAGTAGGCGACCCAAATAAATTACGTCTTATCAGAAACCTCATCACAAACAAACCGACCACTGCACAACTATTAATTTTTTTTTTTTAAACTTGTATTCACTCCAAACAAGACATATTGCCACTGAAGTGTTGGGGACTACTGTGGTAGGGGTCAGATTTATAGAGGGGCAACCTGGGCGGGGAGTTGGGCAGCTAGATGCTTGTTCACATTACATTTGAATTTCTGCATGTTGGTACGGTCGGGGAAATAGGGAACAGGAAAGGACTTCCAAAGGCAAGCGGTCTGAGGAAAGAAGGTTTTAGAGTAAAACATCTTCCGTCATCTAGTGAGCTCTACAGTGAAGGGGTGGGATTTTTATGCTATATTTTTGAGTAGGATTTTTCTGATATATATATATGTGTGTGTATAAGAATACTCATCCTAGGACGTGTAAAAATGATCTTTCGGGCAGAACAGTTTTGCACTACTATACTAACAAAGATTAAATTCAAGATATAATAATATTAAACCTTATGTCCAGAATCCATATTCTAATTTTTATCAAAATCCATTACATGATTTGGATTCTAGAAAATGTCTAAAATTTAATGGTTAAGCTTAACAGGTCTTAAGAAGAAACTGAAATTCAAGGAATTTTGCTTAATTGATGTTTAATGACCATGGATAAAATTTAATGCAAATCTGAAATATTTAACTTTTTAAATGGGAGGTTGTTCCCGTATTATTCTCCTAAAAGCCCTTTAAAATACTCCAAAGAAATTAAACTTTTGGAAATATTTATTAATTGATGTCTATTAGACTTATTGTAAGAATTTCACAAAAATCAGAGAATTCTGAATTTCCTTGCCTCCTTTGCATGAAACTAAACTAAATATAGCCAACATCTGAACCTCTTATGGCTAACAGCTGTGTTCCAAAATTCATAATAATCGGTTAATTAGTTTAGGAGTAAATCCTGTACATACAAATATATGAATATACCTAACTTTATAAAGATAGAGATATCAGCTCACGCTTATTTCAGTCTATGAAAACACTTTATTATTTAGTTTTTCACACTTCTCTCTTTTCACATTTGACCTTTGGTGACAGTTATTTCGTCAAAGACAGCAAGTTTATGCAAAAAGCATAGCTGCAATGTAACATTGAGTCAAGGTTGTTAACACAAACATAATTTATTTTAATCTGTCTCATTACTTTTTGAACACACATTGTATTGATTGGTTGAATTTTGTTCTTGATGGGTAAGCAATGCGTCCAGTAGAATGTGATGAACTGGATGGAGAACCGAGACCCACGGTTCTTCAGCTGTCAATCATAGGCATTAGCCCTGCGCTGGCTGCCATTTTGATAATGCCAACAGTTTAGATGGTGTTCAAAACCATATGGTCAGGTCAATCAAACCAAAGGAAATACAAATCCCCTGGGATTCTGACCCCTCTGATTTGAGCTGATTTGTGGTTGTAAAGGAAATCAAAGAGGATTTGACCACTCGTCGTAATCATGTGCCATAGAAACACACAGCTGAGTCAGAAGTAATGGTAGAACATCATTATCCAATATTTAACAGATTACTTCGTCATTGGCACAAGTTAAATGACGAATCGAACATCTCACATGACCTCAACATAAAAAATGATAATCTTGCAATAATGGAGATTAAGTGTCTGTCTCTAAACAATACTGTCACATTTCTTGAAGACACTGTCTTATTAGACAAATTACATTTTCATGCAGCCTCGGATCAGTGTGTAGAAAATGGTAGTGTGCACGACACATCTGATGGAATTGTATTGGGTTGAATCTTTATCTCATCAGCATCTGATTTGGTTCTTCAAGCATCAGCTTAAGGTTAAAATCAGATGTGATAGAAAAGATTTACATTCCAAAGGATTCAAGAAAAAGTGGGTGCATGTACGAAAGGGAGTCAAGTATGAGTACATGTCCCCTGCCTGAGCATGACACATGCAGTTCTGGATTCTTTTAGAATCTACTCCGGTTTAGGTAGCCTCTTAGCTAATTAAGTGATTAAGTCCTGTCGCTTTTAAAAAGATTTTGGTAACAACATCCTCAAACATGCCCACTCTCTACTTTTATTTTTGTCCTTGACCTCTCCAAATTGTATTTTTTTTAATCTTGGAAGGACACGATTCACTCCCTAACTCCATCCCTGTTTCTTTTGCTCCCACTTAGAGGTTGAACTGATTGTTTTCGGTTCTAAACAAAACACAAAACAGTGAGAAACGTTTGGGAGAGTTTTATTAACCTGCCCCTGCTTTTATTTGGTTTCTTTGTTTTAGGATGTTTTCTTTTTTGTTGTTGCCCCACTCCCCTAT
>OY744530.1:80193791-80271291 GCA_963556195.1 Sepiola atlantica
CCTTGACGAAGTGTTATTTATTTATTTTTCCTCCTCATTTTGCTGGTGTTAAAATTGCAAGTAAATCCACATGAGGTTTCTAGAGGATAATTTTCTTCTGATCTCGTTGACGATTTTGAAGAAAGTGAACATTGCAGATGTGTGTATTTGCGCGGTTACGCTGATATGAATTAGAAGGGGAACACATCCCTATGAAAACGTTTTTTGAATTGTATTATAGAATTTTGAAAAAAAAAACCAACGAACTTTATATATACAAGAAACGTTATATTTTTAATATATATTTATTAGATGAATAAAATCATTTTTTATAAATATGTCTCTGAGACTTTCGCCGTAAAGCAGCATTGACGAAGAGTTATTTACTTTCTTAAAATTCTATAATACAATTCAAAATAAGTTTTTATAATAATGTGCCCCCCTCCTTCTAATATATATATATATATATATATATATATATATATATATATATATATATATATATACTAGACAAAATGTGATCGATTATGTCACTCATTCAGCTCGAGTTAAATTGCTTTAATCAGGAAAAGTGAGTTTGCAAAGCCAAAAAATTACAATGGTAAACAAACAAATCTAAAATTCGACTCTTTCTGTTCACTAACTCCCCCCTCCCTTTTTTTTCTATGTTCGCTATAGGTTAGTAGTATTACTATTATGGTGATATTCCCTTTTGTTTATAATGGACTATTTGAATCTTTTTATTCATTCCTTTCTTCGTTACCTTCGACTGTCAAAAACCACAGAGAGATAGGCATACAAACAGAGTGATGGAAGCGAGAGTGATAGATACTGTCAAAACATTGGTCACTTGGTGAGTAAATTGCAAATTACGTCTGATAAGACAATTCTCTGTCCCATTTGAGGGTTCTTAATAAGGTGCAGAAACGTATATGTAATTTGATTGGCCTTTACCCTTTCTTCCTGTCTGCACCCTCGCTCCCACAGACGCGATGTGCTAGTCTCAGTCTTCTCTATAAATACTATAGGGCATGTGTTCTTCAGAATTATGTGATCTATTCCCTGCTTCTTTTGTTCCAGCTCGTTTAACTTGTTGGTCTAGTGGTCTCCATCAATTCGCTCTTTTGATACTTCATTGTAATACAGCTTCATATTCCAGTAGCTTCTGTCCAAGAACTGCAGGCTTGTGGAACTCTCTTCCTACTGACTATTTTTCTCCTACCTATAGCCTTTGTATTTTCAAGACTACGGCTAATAAGCATCTCCTGTCTTTGCGATAATCTTATTTCGTTTTTGTTAGGTGCTTACATCAAATGGCTTCATGCCTTGTCTGGAGCGATTTCCATAAAAAAGTAATTAAAAAAATTAAAACGGATGTTGTTTTAACAACATAACTCAATCCCAAAACTGGCGAATATTTTAGCATGTATTTTGTGTGATTCAAATATATAGGAAAAGCCGTAGGGAAACAAACGTTGATTAACCCGACTTTAGTATAATAAGAGATGACTAATGTGAGTTAAATCGGCTCACGAGAATAAAACGGAACAAAATAAAATGGCTTTCTAAACGGTTCGATTCCCAACCTTTTATTGAATGCTGGGAAATAAATTAGTAATATTATTATTTTTTTATTTGTAAATAATGTGAAAATATTTTTACGTGTGTGTGTGTGTGCGCTTGCGCGTATCTTAGGATAATGGCAGTTTTTGTCCGTGTGCAATCGAAACTACATCACATATCTAAATATATCATGTGTTTATATAATATCATATATCTATAAAATCTACATTTAAGACAGTAATAACTTTATTTTGACCGACAACAGTGTTCTCTTCAGACGGCGGCGGTTATGTTTGTTTGTCATTAATTTTTTTGTGTGTGTACAGCCTAGCGTCAACATCGCTTGACCAATCGTCACCAAACTTGGTCAAAATATCGGCTAATGTCTAACTTAGAACTGATTTAATTTTGGGAAGATCTAGACCAAATGTCAAGGTCACGGAAAAGGTTAAAGTTGTATAATAATTGTGGTTCTGTTTATCGTAAAGACTCGCTACTTGGCCCATATTGTAGCCAATGAAGTCTTGCATTTTATCTGACATTAGCCTTTGACCTTGAAAAGTTAGGTCATCGTTGAAACTTTGACAGCATTTTAACTTCACATTTGTTTTTTAAATTATATGTACGGACGTGATGCAAAATTTCAGCCTGATCAGATAAATAGTTTTTGAATCAACGTGGCATAACTTCAGGGATACAATATGGAGAAGTAAGGTCCAGATAAGATTTTATCCCATCCTTACGTTGACGGGTGGAGATATGCAGTCTCACGACTGACTTCTGTACTTGGTTTTACATTTAGCGTGTATGGGATTAATTGTTCATTTGAAATGTTCAGTGCAGGAAGTGGTGGTTTCAGGCGGTCATACGGGTTCAAACGCAGTTCGTAGATTCAGAATCACGATCCTACGCACTAATCCATTAGGCCAACGGAAATCACCACAAACTTTACTGAAATTAAGATACATTTAAAGCCAGCGGCGGGGTTCAAACGTTTCAAAATCAAAGAGTGCTTAAACAGGCGGGCGTGTAAGCTTTGCTTCCATAGCTTAGCGACCTCAGATTTTTATTATTTCAGACAATGCTCGACATTTATCTTAAAGGGAGACATTACTATGAATATTATTTTTATTAAATATTAAAGTGTATTTTCCTACAGACAACGTTATATATATATATATATATATATATATATATATATATATATATATATATATATATATAAGTGTTTAAAGTTCATATTTTTTTTTAAAGCATCTATTGTTAAATTTAATAAGGAATAGGTATAATAAATACCTTTTTAAGCATTAAGATGCGATATCAATTTTTTTTCCATAAAAAAAAAGAAAAACATTAAATCGAAACCGATTTTTTTTTTTCGTTTTCTTTTTTTTATTAAAACTAGCATTTTTTTTGTTAGTTTAAAGTGATACAGATATTTCGCCAAAACCTGGCATCATCGGTGTGTTAATATATCCTGATGTCATCGGATTTGTATTTTTTTTTATCTCTTTAACGGCTTGTTGTTATACAGCCGAATGGGCAAGATGTAGTTTCCCATCATCAAATATGAAGAACGTGATGCAACACGTGATTTGTATAAGTGTTTAAAGTTCATTTTCTTTTTCTTTTAAAAGCATCTATTGTTAAATTTAATAAGGAATAGGTAAAAATTGATATCGCATCTTAATGCTTAAAAAGGTATTTATTATACCTATTCCTTATTAAATTTAACAATAGATGCTTTTTAAAAAAAAAATGAACTTTAAACACTTATACAAATCACGTGTTGCATCACGTTCTTCATATTTGATGATGGGAAACTACATCTTGCCCATTCGGCTGTATAACAACAAGCCGTTAAAGAGATAAAAAAAAATACAAATCCGATGACATCAGGATATATTAACACACCGATGATGCCAGGTTTTGGCGAAATATCTGTATCACTTTAAACTAACAAAAAAAAATGCTAGTTTTAATAAAAAAAAAGAAAACGAAAAAAAAATCGGTTTCGATTTAATGTTTTTCTTTTTTTTATGGAAAAAAAAATTTATATCGCATCTTAATGCTTAAAAAGGTATTTATTATACCTATTCCTTATTATATATATATATATATATATATATATATATATATATATATTGACTGTTTCAGAAAAATAAATTTTAACACAAAAACAAGTTCAAACACATATTTCTTTATTATTTTAATTGTACTTGTTACGAAGGCTTCAGAAATGTTATGTTTGAAAGCCAGGATGACAATGCAAAAAAGATTTCAATACTCAAGTCAGTTCGTCGGTTGGTTTCAAAGAAATCTGCCCGGTGTTGAAACCAACTGACGAACTGACTGTAGTATTGAAATCTTTTTTGCATTGTCATCCTGGCTTTCAAACATAACATGAGCGTCAAATTTCTGAAACGTTCGTTACCAATATAATTAAAATAATAAAAATAATAATGTTGCTGAACTTCATTTTGTGTTAAAATTTATTTTTCTCAAACAGTATCTCTCTCTCTCTCTCTCTCTCTCTCTCTCTCTCTCTCTCTCTCTCTCTCTCTCTCTCTCTATATATATATATATATATATATATATATATATATATATATATATATATATATATATATATATATATATATATATATGTTGATAATGAGTACTAATTGTTATTTAGGCTCTAATCGCTTAGTTTTTTGCGCTTTTGCTTTGTTTTGTACAATTAGCACTGAAAGTGACCACACCAAGAAATAAATGCACATGAGCATTTTACAAATATATTGTTGTTTGCCGAAACAATTGTGTGCTGAATAAAAAATAAGTTTTATGAATCTGTCCTTTTAATAACATTGAAATGGTATAACATTTCATAAAAAATTGTATATATATATATATATATATATATATATATATATATATATATATATATATATATATATATATATATATATATATATATAGTGATTATTTATTGTTTCTGTATGTGATTCTAAATATTTAAATCGCTCTACTAAATGATTGGCTTCACTGGTTCAGAATTTGCCTATCAACCAACCGTTAACAGCCTCCATTTTGATGGCGCTCAGCCAAACTATGAAACATTTAATGACTCAATAAGCTTCAAGTTTGAGAGCAGTAAATAATTTCCAGGTTCAAAGGGAGTCACGAAGAAAGTGACTCGGAGGTTGAACGAATTTAAAATCGATTTTTGTTCTATGAACTGCAGAAGTGGAAACTGAGTTTATAAGAACTATGTTATATACCCATTGGGAGTGGGTAGGTATGCTGTTCGCCTTTCGGGGAAACAGTCATGCTTTTTTCTGAATTCTTCCTCTTCTCAACCGGAATTCATGGAAGAAGGATGTTGTAATGGTGGAGGCTGTATCCTTCATGCCAACAGCTCTGTTGTCAATGTGATGGACTCAGTGACTTTGTATTAACATGGAATAACGAACTCCCTTGGTAATGTATCTGTGTGTTTGTATATATATATATATATATATATATATATATATATATATATATATATATTAGAAAATATGTGACCCGTTGGGTCACCTGTAAAAATGAGTTTACAAAGACATTTAAATCTAAAGAAATAAAGACACAATCCAAAATTAGCCTCTTTCTGCTCTCTATATTCCTTTCTCTTTCCTTCTCTCTCTCTCTCTTTCATTCTCTCTCTCTCTTTCCTTCTCTTTCTTTTTCCTTCTCTGTCTCTTTCCGTCTCTCTATTTTCCTCGCCAATTACAGCTTAAATAGTATTTCTGCTTGTGGTGATATTCTCTTTTGTTTATAATAGACTATTCTAATCATTTTATTATTTTATTTCTTTATTACATTCGACTGTTAATAAACAGAGAGAGAAAGAGAATAGGGGAGAGAGTGCAATACAGAAACGAGAGTAATACAAGAGGTAAAGAAGAGCGGTGGGGGGTCAAATAACACACTGAGAGAGGTGGTAGAAGTGATAGAAATTAGTAAGTGATGGGTTTCTTGATGAGTTATTTGAAAATTATGGCTAATTAGAACGATTAAAATAGACGATTTGTTAAACATAACTCAATCCCAAAGAATATCAAGGAATATTTTAGCATGAATTGTGTGATTAAAATATATAGGAAAAAGCCTTAAGGGAAACAAACGTTGATTAACTCAGTTTTTGTATATATAATAGATAAAGCAACGATGCCAGTGTGCTTGTTCATGCGTCACTTATCAATGGTTGATCTCCAAACAAAACCAACGGTATATTTAAATCAGCAAGTTCATGCGAATGTTTTAGCCGGATTTTAAGCGATTAGAAGTTTTTTTTGTTATGATTTAAGGAACAAACTGTTATTTTTTTAACTTTGAGTGAATACAAAACCGAAATTCTTAACAGTAAACAAGGTCTGGCGTGCACGTAGTCGCTAGGATGAGTACAGTAAACCTTCACTATTCGCAGGGTTTACGTTCCAGACACACCTGTGAATAGTGAAAATCTGCAAATAGATTTTGATACCTCAAAGTTAACTAAAAACCAGGTTTTTATATATATAGCATGTTTTTTTTTGGGGGGGGGTGCATGAAAGCCACCAAATTCGTATAAATTAGTCCTTTCTGCTGATGTTAATTCATAAGAAGGTTTATTAATTAGAGAAACCGGAGAGAGAAACCGTTGTTTTAAAGTGATGAGTTACTTGAGTGCGAGAGAGAAAGATATCTAATCAAACGTCTGTGTCATTCACTGATTAGATTTATATCATGCAGTCATCCCTGCTCTCAATGTGGATAAAATAGGGAATGCTGGCTTTCACGTCTTCTCTTCTTGAAGGGTCGCCAGAAGAAAGAGAATTCTCCTGCCCCGGTATCACATGATTTCGATGAATTACGTTTTACTGAAGTCACCCCTAACCCCTAGGTGTCACTCAAACTTTTCCATTCAAATAACATATTTTGTTATGTAACAATACTATCTGCCTATTAATCCCTCCTCTAGATAATAGAGATACGTAATTGACCTAATGGATACCCTTGAAGACTATGAAATCGACTATACCGAATTCAGAACTTATTGGTAACTAATTTCCTTATTGCTTTGCCAAACGAACTCTCATTAATTAACTTTTTGTTTTCTTATTCAATGATTGGTTTAATTTTATGATTGGCCACAATTCTATTTACAAATATTTTCTATATCGTGCATAAATGCTTAGAATTTTGGGTGCAAAAGGTCTTTCCCGTCGTACTTTCTGGTTAATTTACTTCTGGGAGTTGTGATTCTTGGTTACCTAAATTTTCCCCGACAACGCCGAGACACAGATTCCACCAGTGTAAAATAAATCGTTCACAATAGGTATTGCTTCCGCATTAAATAAACCCAAAAGTGTTGATGTGTCGCAAAACAGGTTGTTTTTTTGTTGTTTTGTTTTACGGCATATCAACTTTTTCGGGTTATTTAATGCCAAATTCGGTCATTTTGGTAAAAGTATTTATGCTTCAAATTCTTTATATCTTCAAATATTTATCTATGGTGTTTGGTTATGGCTGCTTTGTAGAGGAAAATTGTTGTTTTTGTTTTTGATTTTGCAGAACATGATTGAGTTTTACAAAAGAGAAAGAAAGAAAAAAAAAAACAATAACATCAATGTTTGGTGCATTTTAGGTCAGGAAGCCTGTATCTTCAGACAGCCTGATCTGGTAGCACCAGACGGCAAAAACAGACAAGCCTAGCCAATCAATGAATCGTTTACAATGGGCGTTGTGTTTGAACATTAATTGACCCGAAAAAGTGTTGATATGCCGTAAAAGAGATAAACTAGCTGCCCTCCACCTCTTTTCTCTCGGCCATACTAATTTGGACAAAGCGTGGAAGAAATGTTAACTTTCATTGCCAACAGACATAAACAAACGAACGAACGATGGTCAATCGATACGTATTCATTCTGTATTTTGTTACGTTGTTCTCGTTTTGAGATCACGAAAAAGCTTCTTTTTTGTGTGTGCTTATTTACTTTTTTTTTTTTTAAATTTTTTTTAGTTTTTTAAGTTCTCGTAATGAAGAAAGCGATATTACTTTTTTACCCAGGACATCATTTTTTTAGGGGGAGCTTTCGAAAGTAAAGAAGGAAAGAAAGAAAAGAAAAAAAAACAACACTTTCTTTTTTAATTAAATGTGTAATATATAACCGAGGGAACAGTCGATAACCATGGCAATAGATGATTGTCATGCAAACGTTAAACACACAAAAAAGAAGAAAAAGAAGAAAGAGGGTGGCGTGAGGGGTAGGTGGGTTTGGCTATTGGGTAATGGCACGAAGCAATGGCAGCTGCTGTTCTGTCTCTTATTCACCCTCTAATACAAATCAATAACAACACGCAACAACAAAGAAAAAAAGATAAAAAGAAAGGATTAAAAAAAAGAGCGTAACAGTTTATTAGTCCACTCACAGCCGAAGACTCCGACATTTGCTGTGAAATAACAGCCAGTCAATGACGTACTAAACAGCCAACAGAATTGTAAATTAGTCGTGTCGCATGTTCGTTTCGCAAATGTTGTGGTATTTTTTGTCACCCTTGTGTCATCATGATGTTGTATTGTCGTCTTTGTGGCTGGAATCTACATGGGATAAATGACTACAAAGAAAACGCACACCATTTTGATATATTAATTTATTAACAGCAAAGCAAACACTGGCCTGGTTGCAGTGCCGGGTTAGTATAGTCCGAGACCTGTTGGACATTTCCCGTCGAGGCCTTTCCAAAAGATAGGTTTTAGTTATAACGACATGAAAAATAAGTTTTAAAATTTACACATTGATTCAAATGGTGCATATATTTGCCGTTGAACATCATAAGAGCATTAGGATCAAGGTTCAACAAGTTTCAGTAATAAATTTCCAACAGTCTTTGCCTTTCAATGATGTGCAGGGACACTTTGATGATCGTCTCATCAGTAGGAGGCGTGATCCTGAATTGGCTTCACACTCACCGGACCTAGATCTACCAGATTTTTCCTGTGGGCTTATCTCAAATATAATGTGTATCTAAATAATTCTCAAGCTATTACTGAACTGAAAAGGAACATCACAGACCAAAATTAGTCGTATCAAAGTGTGCTTGCAACAACAGAGGTTCACATTTGAAGCCTATCATTAAATGGCGATAAAACAAAGACTGTTGAACATTTATGACTGAAACTTGGTGGACAAGGTCATAAAGTAGAGATTGAAAAGCTAGCACACAAGAGGTGTGTGCACTCTGGCCGACAAAAAAATACCTGAGCACACCTGCTAGCTTTCCCCGGTTAGGGCACTTCAGCACACTTTTTTTTGTTTCCACCCAAACCAGTTGGCGCCAATACGAACAGTTCCTGTCGAGATGCCAGTGTAGACGGACATGACATTTCCTCGCTCGTCTCTCTTCATGGCTGAGGAGAGGCGAGAATAGACCCGAGACCAACAGACCTAGACTCAATTACATTTCTATAATACACGCCGGCCGAACTAACCCCGTCTTGCTGTCTTATACTCTTGTGTTATTAACTCCTTTTGGTTCTTATTCCGTTTGACGAAACTGTTAAATAAAGTTGATTTAATTGTAGAGAAAGTGCTGGTATTTTTAAATGAAACCTGGGGACCCGATTTAGTTCTTCATCTCAAGCAAGGCGAATCAGATGAATATAGACGCTACTACAAAATGGCTATCCCCAGCAAACATCTTAACACCAACGACTCTACAGATTTATTTTAATAAGGAAAGTAGAGGATATGTTAAGTACAAAGGTGTTGTATGTATTTTGGCGGCATTGAACCGTGTTACTTATATGCTGTAATCCATTCCTTCTTATTTTCCTTCTTTACATGCGCATTATGCACTGCACATTCATGCTCCGTGTACTTTGCGCCATTCACTTCCGTCATTACAAAGTCTTTCAAAAATCTTATATCACAAATTCATTGTTTTTGTAATCCATGTTTGCATCACTGCTTACCAGAATCCACTGAATATTTGACAACCAACTTTCCGGGAGACTGCATACCTCCGCCTGACAACATAAGGATGAGTCCAAGTCATATCTGGGCCTTACTTCTCCATAAGTATTCACAAAGTTATGCCATAAAAATAGTGATAACTCAAAAACTATTTATCTGATCAGACTGAAATTTTGCATGGCGGTTACTGTTATCAAAAAAGCATCAGATCGATACATCAAATTTGATAAAAGCGAATTTCTATAATGAACAGAACTGAAGTTATTGACAAAAGTGTGACTTTAGCCTTTTCCGTGACCTTGACCTTTGATCTAGATATCCCAAAATTAAATCAGTTCTAAGTTAGACCATGGCCGATATTTTGACCAAGTTTGGTGCCGATTGGTCAAGCGATGTGGACATTAGATTGTACATAAACAAACAAACAAACTCTACTGAAAACATAACCTCCACCTTAGCAGAGGTAACTATTAATGTTGATGTTTGGTGGATTTTAAGCAGAAACTATTAAAGAAAATCTTACATATTTGCAAAAAATTGCCAAATTATCCCATGGGGCATTTTATCCTTTTAGGTCATACAACTTCATGCAATATTATGTGAAAACCAAACCCCTAACGGAATAACAATGACAGTTAATAAGAATGAATACATTTGAACACAATGTTCACTTACTTGGCTTATATGCATACTCCAGAGAGCTTCACCACATGCTTGAGAACAAAATTCTACCACGTATCATGGTATTTGGCCAGTGTTTGAGCTTTCCGGAGCAGCATACCAGTCTGAACTCTTATCTGGTCAGCCCATCTCTTTGATGATTGCCCTCTTGATCTTTCTTCAATGAAATCTTCTTCATATGATTACTTTACATAGCTGAAGTCTGGTAGTCAGGAAACATCTCCAAATAACATTACTCTCTTTTTTTATCTTTTTTCTTATTCGAATAACGTCGTTGATGGAGTTGTAAATATTAAACTTTTTTCTGATTTCTTCATTTCTCTCTCAAAGTTTCTCCAAGGAAGATTTTGAAACATTTAATTTCAAAGACAAGATTGGAAAAAAGTATAGATTATTTCAGTTCTATCTCCACATAACCAATGCAAATACTCAGACTGAGTTTATTCTGGCAGTGTGTTGTGTAGGGGGGAGGGGGGTAAAAGTATGGTGGAATGTTGTAACAGTAGGGTGGGATGTTGTAACAGTAGGGAAGGAGTTTTGTAACAGTAGGGAATGGGTTTTGTAAAAATATGGTGGAGTGTTGTAACAGTAGGGTGGGGTGTTGTAAAACAGTAGAGAAGTGGGTTTAACAGTATGGTGTGGTGTTATAACAGTATGGTGGGGTGTTATAACAGTATGGTGGGGTGTTGTAACAATAGGGAGGGGTGATGTAACAGTAGGGTGGGGTGTTGTATTGTAACAGAATGGTGGGGTGTTGGAACAGTAGGGAGGGGTGTTTTAAAAGTAGAGAGGGGCTTGTAACAGTAGAGTGGGGTGTTATAACAGTAGAAAAGGGAGTTTTAACATAGGATGGGGGTGTTGTAACAGTATGGAGGGGTGTTGTAACAGTAGAGAAGTGGGTTTTAACAGTATGCTGGGTTGTTGTAACGGTAGGGTGGGGTGTTGTTCTTTGATCCCCATGGTTATCCGAATGGCAGCTTATCATGTAGGCAGTTTGAGTCTCATTGGTTGATAACATGCAGCAGTAATTCATATCTTCTCCCTCTTGTTGTAGACGTATTTTTCTTTTTATTAGCAAAAAGACAGCACAAATTCACTTGGGCGTGAACAATCTCTTTGAGGTTTTATTTTTTCTTTACCGCATACATGTATACACATATAAAACACCTACCCATTCCCTATGAGGGGGAGCTGCTATCTTAAACCTCAACGGCTCTTTCTCTCTCTTTCTCTCTCTCTCTCTCTCTCTGGCGATTCAGTGAAAAGTGAAAGACCTGAACTACCCACTTACCATGTTACCCTAGAGACTTCCTGTCTGTGATCTAACTTCTGGAACAAATAGCTTCCACTCGACTTCTAATGGAATATTCCACTCTACTTAATTCTAACTTTACATAGAAATTTCCGATTCTAATCTTATTTTTACACACTCGTATCTAAATATTATTACAGAAAAAAATATTACTCTTTACCATCAGTGGCAAAAACGTAACTCCTTTCTGATTAACACCGGATATCCCAAAAGTAATAACAAAATGTGAGTTCAGAATAAAAATATAAATTAAAAACAAACTACCTGTATGAGAGTCAGGTACATCCTAAGATGGAGTACTGCTGCCACATCTGGGGAGGTGCCGCAGAGGACTCTTTCTTGTTTTGACAATACAAAATCGACTTTGCAATCTAGTGGTGGGTGATCTCTTCTCTTGCCTACAGCCGCTTTTTCACAGAAGAGACGTTGCTAGTCTTTTTCTACTCTATCATTATTTCGATGAAAAGTGCTCGACTGAGCTCTAATCTCTGGTTCCTCCCTGCAAACATACATAACAAGAACTCGTCTACCTATCACCACTGCAAAAAATTTTCCTTTTATATGCGTACTTCAAACCAAACGGAATTTTCATGAAAAGAGTTTTTTTCCAAGTACTCCCTATCTTTGTAACTCATTACCACGGGATTCCTTCTCTCTAGACTACAACATAATTGTTTTTAAGTCCAATTTCAACAAATACTTCTCAAGCCGTAATCAAATGTTGTCCATTTCATTTATCGTTTTTAATCCTCTCATAGTATTGTTCATCGTCCAAATGATAATCTCATTAACCCTTATCCTCCAGCGGCTTTTGGCACGATAAGTAGTGACTAATTACTATATAAAAAAACTGAATTAAAATATTAGAGGAAGGGATGAAATTTGGAACAATTGGGGAAAAGAAAGCAGAATTTATTTGTAGTCTATTTACTTTCCTCCCCATGAGAGAAAAGTTAGACACAAGTTCGTTTTTTATTTGAAAGATATTCAGCTCCCCCAAAAGAAGCATTCTGGATAGGACAAAAATAAAAAAAAATCCCTAGTCAAGAAGGATTCACACTCCTCCGATTGAAGACAGATCAGATACTACACTTTGAATTATTTATTTGTAAAATTTGTATTATGTACATTTTAACAGATTATGGACAAGGACACCAAAAGTGTAGGGATTGAGGTTCATCCTCTGTCTATTCTATTCTTAGCTAGACTCATTACAGTCACCACAATACCACATTTACTCTAGGGGCCATCCTACTTAAAATATTCTCGATTGTTGAAATTTAATTTTATATGCCAATTCATTGAAATAAAATGTGTAGAGAAAACAAAAAAATAAACGGTTTCTGAGACCCTTCCAACCCTTTCTAAAGAATAGACCGTCCACTGTTTTCGGGTTTGTTTAGAACCAAAAACAAGCAGATTGATCTCTAAGTGCGAGTGGGAGTTGTACTTAAGTTGGAGGAAATGAAGTAGGATGAGGTTTTGGAGTGGATTGTGTCCTTCCAAGATGTATTTTATTTGGTGAGATGAAGATCAAAATAAAAGTGGAGAGTGGACATTTTGGAGGACTTTTATTACAAAAATGAAAAATTTGGACAGCACTCATTCACTCGACTAGCTAAGAGGCTAACTTACCCAGTCTGGAATCCGACAGGACCAAAAACTGCATGTGCCATGCTCAGGCAGGGATACTATACTTTGATCCGAGCCTGAAGGTTAAGAAAGGGTGTATTCAAATTCAGATAATTAATAGTTTAAATTCTTTAAGCAGCCTCAAAGAAAAAAAAGAAAGTTTGTTTGTCTACATCAAGACGATTGTCTTTTATTGATATAGATAAATTTCAAGATCTTGAGATGGAATGAAGAACGGACAGTGCTAAGTATTTTGAAACTATTGTCTGTGTAGACAGATGCACAATTTGCATTATATATTAAATGTTGGCCAATAGCCGAGTTAACTCCTTCAACAAAAAACAAACAGAAGGAAGAGGCATATGTTGTTTTATATTACAAAGATTTCTTAAATAAATTATAATTAAAATATTTTAAGGATATGTCAATCAAACTCCCATAAGAAACAAAAGATTCCAAAACTAATTGATATGGCTCGTACAAAATAAAAACTTCCTGAAAATTATATATTTTTTAACTTAATATCAAATACTGAAATACCTTTGCATGTGAATTTGTGAAGTCCAGGTTGGTTTTTGTATGTGAATAACAAAGTCTAGATTGGTTCTGTATAAGAATCTCAGAGTGTAGATTGGCTTTCTATGTGAACCGTGAAGTCTAAATTGGCTTTCTATGTGAACCGTGAAGTCTAAATTGGCTTTCTATGTGAACCGTGAAGTCTAGATTGGTTTTCTATGTGAACCGTGAAGGCTAGATTAGTTTTCTATGTGAACCGTGAAGGCTAGATTGGTTTTCTATGTGAACCGTGAATGCTAGATTGGTTTTCTATGTGAACCGTGAAGGCTAGATTGGTTTTCTATGTGAACCGTGAAGGCTAGATTGGTTTTCTATGTGAACCGTGAAGGCTAGATTGGTTTTCTATGTGAACCGTGAAGGCTAGATTGGTTTTCTATGTGAACCGTGAAGGCTAGATTGGTTTTCTATGTGAACCGTGAAGGCTAGATTGGTTTTCTAGGTGAACCGTGAAGTTTAGATTTGTTTTGTATGTTAACTGCTGCAGAGTCCAGATTGGTTTGGTATGTGAACCAGATTGGAATAAAATGAGGAGGTGACAACCAAAAAATTGTTTTTTGGGACCTGAAGGCCTAGAAAGGGTGTAGTCAAATTCCGACCATTAATAGTTTGGGTAAAACTCTGTAAAAAAAACAAGAGGAATGTTGAGTCATATGTTTATCATAAGTTAGCAAATATTTCTTAATAGCTGACTATTCTTTGTTTCCAAGCCAACTCGACTCCGGTTTCTTTCATGGACGCTCATCAGAGAAGAATGCGTCCAATAATCTGTTAAATCCGAAAGGAGAAATAGAAAAAGTCAAAATACTGTTATTAGAATGGAGGTCGGTGAAGAAGAAGAAGAAGAAGAAGAAGAAGAAGAAGCTTACAGTTAACATGCGAATAAACGCTGTTGATAAGAAGAACACGTTATAGTTCAGGTGAACAGAGAAACTGCTGATGAAATGGTATGAAAGAAGAAAGGGGAGAATATTATGTTATGTAAACAGTAATGGGACCTTTAAATTCTTTAAGCAGCCTCAAAGAAAAAAAGGAAGTTTTTTTGTCTACATAAAGACGTTTTTATGTTTCAAAATGTTTGAAATGAGAATTGATAATTTGTATTATTGTGATTATTCGGACTACTGTTCCCATCTTGGATATTATTCTCACAACGTTTCGGCCGATGTAACCTTTAACCTTCTGCATATGCACCTTGTCGAACTCGATAATCTGTACAAAACTTCTACAGGGGTAGATTGTTCTCATTCCTTCAGCCGTGACCGGGTAGAAGTCTTAAGTCATTTTTATTACAATCTTAGTATTCCTTGTGCTGAGGATTTAACTTTCAACCTCAGAAGACTGTCACTTCGAACTGATTACACCCTAGCACTTTGTCTGTTGAGCTGCAGGTCCACATGGACCCGTGGCGAAACATCCAAGATGAGAACAGTAGTCCGAATAATCCAAATGATATATAAACACAGTTGTCTTTTACTGATATAGATAGATTCCAAAATCTTGAAATGAAATAAGTATTTTTAAACTATTGTCTGCGTAGGTGGAAAATTAGGAGTATGTATTGAATGTTAACCAATGGCTGAGTCAATTACTTCAGAAAAAAAATGGGGCATCTGTTGTCTTATATTACACCGATTTCCTAAATTAACTATATTGCTCTTTTAAATACAACATTTTAATGACATATCAATCAAACTCCCATTAAAAAAAAATGAAACATACCTAAATTAATTGATATGGGCTTATCTAAAATAAAACTTCTCCAAATCAATTAGTTTATATACATTTTAATTTTATATTAAATACTGAAATTTACTTTTGTATGTGAATCGTGATTACTTGATTAATTTTGTATGTGAATCATGATTACTTGATTAAATTTTTCATGTGAATCGTGAGTACTGGATTAATTTTGTATGTGAATCGTGATTACTTGATTAAATTTTTCATGTGAATCGTGATTACTTGATTAATTTTGTATGTGAATCATGATTACTTGATTAAATTTTTCATGTGAATCGTGAGTACTGGATTAATTTTGTATGTGAATCGTGATTACTTGATTAAATTTTTCATGTGAATCGTGATTACTTGATTAATTTTGTATGTGAATCGTGATTACTTGATTAATTTTGTATGTGAATCATGATTACTTGATTAATTTTGTATGTGAATCGTGATTACTTGATTAAATTTTTCATGTGAATCGTGATTACTTGATTAAATTTTTCATGTGAATCGTGATTACTTGATTAATTTTGTATGTGAATCGTGAGTACTTGATTAATTTTGTATGTGAATCATGATTACTTGATTAATTTTTCATGTGAATCGTGATTACTTGATTAAATTTTTCATGTGAATCGTGATTACTTGATTAATTTTGTATGTGAATCGTGATTACTTGATTAATTTTGTATGTGAATCATGATTACTTGATTAAATTTTTCATGTGAATCGTGATTACTTGATTAATTTTGTATGTGAATCGTGATTACTTGATTAATTTTGTATGTGAATCATGATTACTTGATTAAATTTTGTATGTGAATCGTGAGTACTGGATTAATTTTGTATGTGAATCGTGATTACTTGATTAAATTTTTCATGTGAATCGTGATTACTTGATTAATTTTGTATGTGAATCATGATTACTTGATTAAATTTTTCATGTGAATCGTGAGTACTGGATTAATTTTGTATGTGAATCGTGATTACTTGATTAAATTTTTCATGTGAATCGTGATTACTTGATTAATTTTGTATGTGAATCGTGATTACTTGATTAATTTTGTATGTGAATCATGATTACTTGATTAAATTTTTCATGTGAATCGTGATTACTTGATTAAATTTTTCATGTGAATCGTGAGTACTGGATTAATTTTGTATGTGAATCGTGATTACTTGATTAAATTTTTCATGTGAATCGTGATTACTTGATTAATTTTGTATGTGAATCATGATTACTTGATTAAATTTTTCATGTGAATCGTGAGTACTGGATTAATTTTGTATGTGAATCGTGATTACTTGATTAATTTTGTATGTGAATCAGGATTACTTGATTAATTTTGTATGTGAATCATGATTACTTGATTAAATTTTTCATGTGAATCGTGAGTACTGGATTAATTTTGTATGTGAATCGTGATTACTTGATTAAATTTTTCATGTGAATCGTGATTACTTGATTAATTTTGTATGTGAATCGTGATTACTTGATTAATTTTGTATGTGAATCATGATTACTTGATTAAATTTTGTATGTGAATCGTGATTACTTGATTAATTTTGTATGTGAATCGTGATTACTTGATTAATTTTGTATGTGAATCATGATTACTTGATTAAATTTTTCATGTGAATCGTGAGTACTGGATTAATTTTGTATGTGAATCGTGATTACTTGATTAAATTTTTCATGTGAATCGTGATTACTTGATTAATTTTGTATGTGAATCATGATTACTTGATTAAATTTTTCATGTGAATCGTGAGTACTGGATTAATTTTGTATGTGAATCGTGATTACTTGATTAAATTTTTCATGTGAATCGTGATTACTTGATTAATTTTGTATGTGAATCGTGATTACTTGATTAATTTTGTATGTGAATCATGATTACTTGATTAAATTTTTCATGTGAATCGTGATTACTTGATTAATTTTGTATGTGAATCGTGATTACTTGATTAATTTTGTATGTGAATCATGATTACTTGATTAAATTTTTCATGTGAATCGTGAGTACTGGATTAATTTTGTATGTGAATCGTGATTACTTGATTAAATTTTTCATGTGAATCGTGATTACTTGATTAATTTTGTATGTGAATCGTGATTACTTGATTAATTTAGTATGTGAATCATGATTACTTGATTAAATTTTTCATGTGAATCGTGAGTACTGGATTAATTTTGTATGTGAATCGTGATTACTTGATTAATTTTGTATGTGAATCGTGATTACTTGATTAAATTTTCATGTGAATCGTGATTACTTGATTAATTTTGTATGTGAATCGTGATTACTTGATTAATTTTGTATGTGAATCGTGATTACTTTATTAATTTTGTATGTGAATCATGATTACTTGATTAAATTTTTCATGTGAATCGTGAGTACTGGATTAATTTTGTATGTGAATCGTGATTACTTGATTAAATTTGTATGTGAATCGTGATTACTTGAATAATTTTGTATGTGAATCGTGATTACTTGATTAAATTTTCATGTGAATCGTGATTACTTGATTAATTTTGTATGTGAATCGTGATTACTTGATTAATTTTGTATGTGAATCGTGATTACTTGATTAATTTTGTATGTGAATCGAGATTACTTGATTAATTTTGTATGTGAATCGTGATTACTTGATTAATTTTGTATGTGAATCGTGATTACTTGATTAATTTTGTATGTGAATCGTGATTACTTGATTAATTTTGTACGTGAATCGTGATTACTTGATTAATTTTGTATGTGAATCGTGATTACTTGATTAATTTTGTATGTGAATCGTGATTACTTGATTAATTTTGTATGTGAAACGTGATTACTTGATTAATTTTGTATGTGAATCGTGATTACTTGATTAATTTTGTATGTGAATCGTGATTACTTGATTAATTTTGTATGTGAATCGTGATTACTTGATTAATTTTGTATGTGAATCGTGATTACTTGATTAATTTTGTATGTGAATCGTGATTACTTGATTAATTTTGTATGTGAATCGTGATTACTTGATTAATTTTGTATGTGAATCGTGATTACTTGATTAATTTTGTATGTGAATCGTGATTACTTGATTAATTTTGTATGTGAATCAGGATTACTTGATTAATTTTGTATGTGAATCGTGAGTACTTGATTAATTTTGTATGTGAATCGTGATTACTTGATTAATTTTGTATGTGAATCGTGAGTACTGGATTAATTTTGTATGTGAATCGTGATTACTTGATTAATTTTGTATGTGAATCGTGATTACTTGATTAATTTTGTATGTGAATCGTGATTACTTGATTAATTTTGTATGTGAATCGTGATTACTTGATTAATTTTGTATGTGAATCGTGAGTACTGGATTAATTTTGTATGTGAATCGTGATTACTTGATTAATTTTGTATGTGAATCGTGATTACTTGATTAATTTTGTATGTGAATCGTGAGTACTGGATTAATTTTGTATGTGAATCGTGATTACTTGATTAATTTTGTATGTGAATCGTGAGTACTTGATTAATTTTGTATGTGAATCGTGATTACTTGATTAATTTTGTATGTGAATCGTGAGTACTGGATTAATTTTGTATGTGAATCGTGATTACTTGATTAATTTTGTATGTGAATCGTGATTACTTGATTAATTTTGTATGTGAATCGTGATTACTTGATTAATTTTGTATGTGAATCGTGATTACTTGATTAATTTTGTATGTGAATCATGATTACTTGATTAAATTTTTCATGTGAATCGTGAGTACTGGATTAATTTTGTATGTGAATCGTGATTACTTGATTAAATTTGTATGTGAATCGTGATTACTTGATTAATTTTGTATGTGAATCGTGATTACTTGATTAATTTTGTATGTGAATCGTGATTACTTGATTAATTTTGTATGTGAATCGTGATTACTTGATTAATTTTGTATGTGAATCGTGATTACTTGATTAATTTTGTATGTGAATCGAGATTACTTGATTAATTTTGTATGTGAATCATGATTACTTGATTAATTTTGTATGTGAATCGTGATTACTTGATTAATTTTGTATGTGAATCGTGATTACTTGATTAATTTTGTATGTGAATCGTGATTACTTGATTAATTTTGTATGTGAATCGTGATTACTTGATTAATTTTGTATGTGAATCGTGATTACTTGATTAATTTTGTATGTGAATCGTGATTACTTGATTAATTTTGTATGTGAATCGTGATTACTTGATTAATTTTGTATGTGAATCGTGATTACTTGATTAATTTTGTATGTGAATCGTGATTACTTGATTAATTTTGTATGTGAATCGTGATTACTTGATTAATTTTGTATGTGAATCGTGATTACTTGATTAATTTTGTATGTGAATCGTGATTACTTGATTAATTTTGTATGTGAATCGTGATTACTTGATTAATTTTGTATGTGAATCGTGATTACTTGATTAATTTTGTATGTGAATCAGGATTACTTGATTAATTTTGTATGTGAATCGTGAGTACTTGATTAATTTTGTATGTGAATCGTGATTACTTGATTAATTTTCTATGTGAATCGTGAGTACTGGATTAATTTTGTATGTGAATCGTGAGTACTGGATTAATTTTGTATGTGAATCGTGATTACTTGATTAATTTTGTATGTGAATCGTGATTACTTGATTAATTTTGTATGTGAATCGTGATTACTTGATTAATTTTGTATGTGAATCGTGATTACTTGATTAATTTTGTATGTGAATCGTGAGTACTTGATTAATTTTGTATGTGAATCGTGATTACTTGATTAATTTTGTATGTGAATCGTGATTACTTGATTAATTTTGTATGTGAATCGTGAGTACTGGATTAATTTTGTATGTGAATCGTGATTACTCGATTAATTTTGTATGTGAATCGTGAGTACTCGATTAATTTTGTATGTGAATCGTGATTACTTGATTAATTTTGTATGTGAATCGTGAGTACTGGATTAATTTTGTATGTGAATCGTGATTACTTGATTAATTTTGTATGTGAATCGTGATTACTTGATTAATTTTGTATGTGAATCGTGATTACTTGATTAATTTTGTATGTGAATCGTGAGTACTGGATTAATTTTGTATGTGAATCGTGAGTACTTGATTAATTTTGTATGTGAATCGTGAGTACTTGATTAATTTTGTATGTGAATCGTGATTACTTGATTAATTTTGTATGTGAATCGTGATTACTTGATTAATTTTGTATGTGAATCGTGATTACTTGATTAATTTTGTATGTGAATCGTGAGTACTGGATTAATTTTGTATGTGAATCATGAGTACTGGATTAATTTTGTATGTGAATCATGAGTACTGGATTAATTTTGTATGTGAATCATGAGTACTGGATTAATTTTGTATGTGAATCATGAGTACTGGATTAATTTTGTATGTGAATCATGAGTACTGGATTAATTTTGTATGTGAATCATGAGTACTGGATTAATTTTGTATGTGAATCATGAGTACTGGATTAATTTTGTATGTGAATCGTGAGTACTGGATTAATTTTGTATGTGAATCGTGAGTACTGGATTAATTTTGTATGTGAATCGTGAGTACTGGATTAATTTTGTATGTGAATCGTGAGTACTGGATTAATTTTGTATGTGAATCGTGAGTACTGGATTAATTTTGTATGTGAATCGTGAGTACTGGATTAATTTTGTATGTGAATCGTGAGTACTGGATTAATTTTGTATGTGAATCGTGATTACTTGATTAATTTTGTATGTGAATCGTGAGTACTGGATTAATTTTGTATGTGGATCGTAATTATTTGATTAAATTTTTCATGTGGATCGTAATTATTTGATTAAATTTTTCATGTGAATCGTAATTACTAGATTAATTTTTTATGTGGATCGTAATTACTTGATTAAATTTTTCATGTGGATCGTGATTGCTGGATTAATTTTGTATGTGGATCATGATTACTAGATTAATTTTGTATGTGAATTGTGAGGCCTGGATCAATTTAGTAGGTGAATCGTTAGGCCATGATTAATTTTGTATTTAAATTGTGATTGCTGGATTTATTTTGTATGATAATTGTGGGTCATGGATTAATTTTGTATGTGAATCCTAATTCTTGGATTTATTTTGTATGCAGATCATAGTGACTGGATTAATTTAGTAAGTGGATCATCATTTTTTTTAGCAAGGTCCACCCTGGATGTCTATATATACCACATACGGTCAAATGTTTGACTAGGATAAAGTCTGTCTATATTTAGATCTTGGTCTACGGTTTCCAACGACTTTTGTTTCGAGTGTTTCTTCAGTATTTACTAAGGAGCCTTCCTCTTGAATTCTATTTCAACAAGGGTTTCGTCTGTTGTGCAAAATACATGTTCATATCTGCACAGACGATTTTCCTTCATTTTGTCTGAGATGAGGGTAACATCATAATGGTGGCGAATATCAACATTTTTTACAAGGTCAAGTCTGTTAAGACCTAAAGTCCAACAAGTCATCTTTGTTTCTATAACCAATAGTCTTATTTCTGTCTTCTTCGTCGACGGCCAGCACTCAGAGTCGTACAAAGCAACAGTTTTTACTGCAATCCAGTATATATTGAACTTAAGTCAGTCGCTGATCCGTGGATTACAGAGGACACCAGTGGCAGTACGCTATTTCAGCTATTCATTTGTAGGTGAATCATAATGTCTAGATTTATTTTTTTTGTGAATCATAAAGTCTAGATTTATATTTTTTGTGAATCAAGAAGTCTGGATTCATTTTTATGTGAATAATGGAGTCTTAGATTGTGCAAATGAAAGGCACGAAAGGTGATATTCTGGCATTTGGCCATACTCTATTGATGTAAGTTAAAGAAAAATCAAATTTTGTTTTCTTCTTTTGTAGAAATGCTAGTCGGAAACGGATTGGTGTGGTTGGTTAGGGGTCGTTCTTTCTGGTGTATTCTAGGTCCATCTGGGTGCAAAAACCCAGGTGATTCTGTTTTGTAAGATGCCTTCTGTAGACCTGGCGGCATAGGCAAGGCTTAATTTGTTTTCCAAGAACTCAACTAGAGAAAACAAATACTCCACAGGCTCTTTTTCTTTCACCTCACCTTCCCCTTTCTCTTGCTATTATCGTGGTGTGACTTTCATTCCCTCCCCCTCCCTCTCTCTCTGATTTTCATTTTTTTTTTTTTTGCTCTCTCTCTCATTATCTCTCATTTTATCTTTCTTTGACTTTCACTATCTATCACCCTCTTGCTTTCTGTTATTTTCACCCCTCCCCCGTGTCTCTCTCATTTACTCTCTCTCTCGCTTTCTTTTTTTTATTCTCTCTTGCACTCTTTAATTGTTACTCTCTCTGTCTCTCTCTCTCTCTTACTCTCTCTCTTTCTTGCCTCATCTGCTCTCTTGCTCCCTGACACTTTCTTCTTCTGCCCCCTCTCTAATTTCCACTCTTCCCCTTTCTCTCTAATTTATGATCTCTCTATCTCTCTATGTTACTCTCTCTTTCTTCCTTGCCCTCTTGCTCCCTGACACTTTCTCTTTCTGCCTCTCACACTAATTTACACTCTCTCTCTCTCTGTAATTTTGCACTCTCTCCCTTTCCCATTTACACTCGCTCCCTCCCTCCCTCTCTCTCTCTCTCTAATTGTTACTCTCTCTCTCTCTCATGCTCTCTCTTTCCTGCCCTTGTCTGTTTTCTTGCTCCCTGACACTTTCTCCCTCTGCCTCCCTCTCTCCCCATCCATGACCGTATCTGCCCCTGCATGCTGGCAGGCATATGCTTCTGGATAAACGACATCTCATTTCATCAAACCAGTGCAATGTGCTGCCTGTTAATTGGTATAAACTCAGACATTTCTATCTTGCAAACAGAATTCGGTGAGTGCACCGGGCAGAGCCGGAGGGGGGGGGGGAGTGCATCAAGGTAAGTGTTTTTGATTTGCAAACATTTGCATATGTGCCCACCCCTCGTAGGTTGAACACTCAAAAGTAAAATCACAGAGCTGTCATTAGTGATAATGCAAAGTTCTTCATAAAAACGAATAGAGCATTCTTCGGCAGCTGATATTGTTTATATAAACAGTAAAGTTAGATTTCACTGTGTCGCTTGTGTCGATGCCACAGTTGATTAAAGTAGGATCCTAGTAGCGGAGCAATTCTTTCTTTTTGGCCCTTACTTTGGCTCAACGGGAGGTTGAAGAGGCCTGATCCAATCAATCAGCTGGTCACGCCATGCCCTAGTATCTATAAGTTCATCCCCAATCGTATTATTCAATCTGATTCTTCAAAAAATCAAAACCTTATTTCTAATTTTTATTTTTCTTCTCAAATAAATACTAGAAGGCGGTAGCTGAAGGTCAATCATGTAGAGAACAAAGAGTAATGTTTTCAAAGAAGTAATGTTTTTCTGGGAATAATGTTTTTCGTGGGATGGTGTTTCTTAGAGTAATGCTTCTCTCTCTCATTAAAATTACCTTCTAGGAGTAATGTTCCCACTCTCACCGTGAAATTTCCTTCTACGAGCAATCTATTCTAAGGGCAATGTATTGTAGGAATATAAAATAATTATCCTACCTATAGAATTATATTTAACGACTTTATTCTGCATTAAATAACCCATAGGTGGTTGATATACCATAAAACAAATCAAACCACACCAAACTAATGCTATGAGTCTGTGGTTTGAGGGGTTGTCAAATTGTCGTTGCTGAGTACACCAGTACTTTGTTTCTTTTTGATATACCATAAAACAAATCAAACCACACCAAACTAATGCTATGAGTCTGTGGTTTGAGGGGTTGTCGGATTGTCGTTGCTGAGTACACCAGTACTTTGTTTCTTTTTGATATACCATAAAACAAATCAAACCACACCAAACTAATGCTATGAGTCTGTGGTTTGAGGGGTTGTCGGATTGTCGTTGCTGAGTACACCAGTACTTTGTTTCTTTTTGATATACCATAAAACAAATCAAACCACACCAAACTAATGCTATGAGTCTGTGGTTTGAGGGGTTGTCGGATTGTCGTTGCTGAGTACACCAGTACTTTGTTTCTTTTTGATATACCATAAAACAAATCAAACCACACCAAACTAATGCTATGAGTCTGTGGTTTGAGGGGTTGTCGGATTGTCGTTGCTGAGTACACCAGTACTTTGTTTCTTTTTGATATACCATAAAACAAATCAAACCACACCAAACTAATGCTATGAGTCTGTGGTTTGAGGGGTTGTCGGATTGTCGTTGCTGAGTACACCAGTACTTTGTTTCTTTTTGATATACCATAAAACAAATCAAACCACACCAAACTAATGCTATGAGTCTGTGGTTTGAGGGGTTGTCGGATTGTCGTTGCTGAGTACACCAGTACTTTGTTTCTTTTTGATATACCATAAAACAAATCAAACCACACCAAACTAATGCTATGAGTCTGTGGTTTGAGGGGTTGTCGGATTGTCGTTGCTGAGTACACCAGTACTTTGTTTCTTTTTGATATACCATAAAACAAATCAAACAACACCAAACTAATGCTATGAGTCTGTTGTTTGAGGGGTTGTCGGATTGTCGTTGCTGAGTACACCAGTACTTTGTTTCTTTTTGATATACCATAAAACAAATCAAACCACACCAAACTAATGCTATGAGTCTGTGGTTTGAGGGGTTGTCGGATTGTCGTTGCTGAGTACACCAGTACTTTGTTTCTTTTTGATATACCATAAAACAAATCAAACCACACCAAACTAATGCTATGAGTCTGTGGTTTGAGGGGTTGTCGGATTGTCGTTGCTGAGTACACCAGTACTTTGTTTCTTTTTGATATACCATAAAACAAATCAAACCACACCAAACTAATGCTATGAGTCTGTGGTTTGAGGGGTTGTCGGATTGTCGTTGCTGAGTACACCAGTACTTTGTTTCTTTTTGAGGATCAAGAGAAGAATAGGGACCCCAGACTATTAACACAAGACGCGGGACATATTTTGGAAGTCACCGGTTGACCTCGCAATACACGTGGTCTCTATTTACAAAACACTTGTAAATAGATCTTTTATTTATGTTATATATTTATGCAGTATATTTCGGAATTTTTTTTTATTTACTAAATAAAAAACAAATTTTAAACGCAATTCTATATTTCGTGTTGTGTATTTTAAGAAAAAGTGGATACTTTTTTTTCTTTTCGTAGGGAGGCGAGTAACTAGCGAAGTTTTATTTATTTGTTTATAATTGTTGCTTAAAGAAAAAAAGGAAAAAACTTCACGAGGGCAGAAATGGGGGGGGGGTATGAAATATTTATCACCGTACTTAAGTAATCTTTCGTTTTGTAGGGAAAAATCAAGCTTCTCAAAAAGGGGCACTCTGGATCTTACCTCAGTTTAGAAGGATTTTTCCATACTACACATTGCTCCTAGCCTGAGGAGGCAAAACGGATGATTACGCAAGTTATTTTAATAAATAAACGAAATATATACGCTTTTTAAAAAATCGGCTGACTTGTAATCTTTCGTTTTGCCTCCCCACGAGGGCGGAGTTAGACTTCAAAAATCAGTTTCTAAACGGAAGCAATTTAAAATTTATGAAGTTTTTTCTTTTTTTTTCTGTAAGCAACAATTATAAACAAGGGGTCACCAGTGAAATATATGAATATTAGATGGTATTAACGAAATGATGAACTATAAATGTTTTATATTCTATTTTTTACATTTTAGTAACGTACATGCTCAGCATATCTTTCCTGTACATGCAGTCATCATTTTCTGTGTTCATTCAGAGCCATGCAATGTTTAAATAATCAATCCAATCTAACAGGCACTGTTTAAATAATCAATCCAATCTAACAGGCACTGTTTAAATAATCAATCCAATCTAACAGGCAACACATGGAAAACAAGAAACAGCTGTTTGTCACATGTTCTAATAGTTTTTCTCATATGGAAAATGGGTTGGTTCAAACATAAGATGACATGTCATAAGCTGTTTAACACATCTAGATGACAATATTAAGAATAAAAGCTGAAATTCTGAACTATTGTCTCATATGCATCCTTTGATCTTTAAGCCAACTGTGTTCAGTGAAAGAATACACCTTGTCGTTTTAATACTTCTGGAGAGGACAGTATATACATTAAGCGGTCAATTACATGTTTATATGACACATTGTGATTTCAGTAGGAAAACTTGAAAACCATGAACTCGTTTTTCAATCTCGACAGGAAAACATATGAACGACCCATGCAGGCATATACACACTCATATCATAAATGTGCACATACATACACACATAAACGCAGACAGAACCACAGACAGCCACACACACAGCATAGTAAAGAGCTCCAATACACACTGATAAACTCATGCCCACAGACACAAAACCACAAACAGTCACCTATACAAACTTAACAACAACATACACACACACCAGCAGCCTCTGCCAATAAAAACATAGATAGCCACAAACATCTATTTACCTAGGAAATGAAAGGTTAAATTGATGATACGGACTGTTGCCGTGTGTATGTCTGCATGGGTAATTCATATAATTTCCTTTCTAGACTTGCTTGAAAAATGAAAAGTTGTCGAACCGAAACCACAACGTGTCAGGAAACACGAGATTGACCGTTTTCCAGTGGAGACACTAAATTAAAATTAAATGAGAAAAAATATTAAAAGATATAAATTTAAAATCTCTAAAAAAAAAAAAGTAGAAATTTTAATAGAGAAAAAAAATAAGATAACGACTTTTTGTAATGCTTTATGAAGTTTAAATTAATATTTTTTTACATTGATCACGTGTTCATTTCCTGATGAATTTTGCTCATTTTATCTTTTACACCAATTGAGAACAGTTTCGCCTGAGTAGAGCTAGCTAATTCATAGCTTTGACCGAAATATGTCTGCAAATATGTAGCCAAATAATGTTTGTATGAATAAAAAGTTTTACACACTAATATATATATATATATATATATATATATATATATATATGGAAATTGAAAAAGGAAAACCAAAAAAGATTATTTATGTATTCATCGACGTTTCGGCTTTTATTACAAGACTTCCTCAGGATGATTGTCTGAAGAAAAACAAAGCCAGTAAAAAATGTTTGAAACAAATAGGTGGTGGCGTGTGTGGGCTTAATATATATATATATATATATATATATATTATGACAACGACTGCCTTTAATAAGTTTAATCTTTCACTCATTTATTAGGTTGTTTATAGTAGCCATGTGGGCTAAAGCATCGGAATTTGAGTTTTAAAAAAACATGACTCGTGTTCTGGGGTTTCGAGTCCTGCGACCGGTATGAGTAATCATCTCTACAGTGACGATTCCTGAAAGGATGAAACGTATACGTATGTATATAAAAACAAATATAATTATTTGTCACCCTCGAATCTAGGCTGGCCACTGTAGTGAGTAGTATTAACACATCCGTCATTGTAACTTTAATGCATGTTCCTTCAGTAATTGAACACTCTTGTTGACAGATGCCATTAACAGGTTTTTTCTCTATAGCTGATTTATCAGGTTGTTTATAGTGGTCGTGTGGGCTAAAGCATCGGAATTTGAGGCACCGTCATGATTATATCTGGTTATTGTAGGGCCATGAAAGGCTCATTTGTCTGGATCAGTTCTTAGTTCTGGTTCCACGTTGTGATTAGACCCTCAAGATCTTTCGAGTTTAGAGTTGTTTTGTCTGGACGATAGGTGTGGTAAGCATCTGTTTAGCATTAATCATTCATTCTCTACCGGGTTAAAGAATTAATTGCCTTCATTTGAGTTTCTACTGAAAATGAAATACTATATAAGAATTAAGACATTTGTCTTGTTTTTATAAAATACTAGCAAAAATATGCGACCGGAAATGAGGAGGGAATAGTTGAAGGGATGATATAATTGAAAAGTTTAACCTTTTAGCCTGTCGCACTCTCTGTCTGCTTTGTGCCATAAAACACTTGATAAAATAGTTACATGGTTGTCACTTTTTCTATCTTAGCTGATATTATTCAGTACATTTTCATTATTGTCAATGTCGGTGACATGATAAAAAAATAGGAAAAAAAATATGAATCATGATGTTTAAAAAATGTAACAAAATTAATTTACTGTTGCGTTTGTTTTGTTTTTTGACAATATTATTTTTTGTTCCAATTAAAGGGAACTACGGTCTGTATGAACAAATACATCGTTACATCCTTTTTTTAAGATGGTGGCTATTTGAAAATAATTCCTACCCAGACAAAGTGTCTCCTGGAAGGAATTAAATCGAATTACATTTTATTCTTCTTAACATGCTGCAAGGATACACAAGAAAAAATGATTAACCAGAATCAAATATTGATTTGGGAGGAAGAAAGCTATCGATGACAAAGAAATGATAAAGAGACTGGCTTTATTGTATATATTAGATTGTAAGTGTAGATTTAGTAAGTCTATTAGGTACAATAGGTGATTTGAAATTAGAATATATATTTGGACGTTGATATTGGCACTGGTGTGTGCAGAAATAACTCCAACAATCCGTGTCAGGGATGTTGTAACCTGAAAACTGAAGACTAGTCACCCATTTTGTTTCGTTGGATCGTGCAAATCCAGTAACCTTAAAAAATGGTTACACGATTATGAGTTAGTTTGATTAAATTAAATAAACTATAGGGTCGCAGTGGAGGTTTGTACTTAACCGAGTGCCATTCTAGTTTCTTATGAAAAAGAAAGAAAACACATGCTAAAGTAATTGTATGATTATCAGCTGGTATTGGGAAATGCATTTCTATTTTAGGTGTGTTTGTAATTTTGATAGACGGGTTACGATTCTAGAAAGAAAAAAAATCATTTCTGCTGCACTGGTTGTAAAAATACTCATTTTGCAGCATGGCAGATGTTGAGTTTCGCCTTCTGTTCTCGTTTGTTCTAATGTAAATATTCTGGCAAAGAAAATGTCTTACCTCAAAGAAGACGGTGTATTCTGTGTGCTGTCTGCTGAAAAAAAAAAATGAAATAATGTTGAAGATGGGGAAATATTTAGACATTTATTATTATAATTTTCTGCCCCTGAATTTATTTGGTTTATTTGTTTTTGTTTTTATTTTATTTTTATTTTGGTGCGTTTTTTGTTGTCCCACGCCCCATCGTTTTATTTTTTAATGAAACGGGTAACATTAATTCCCCAAACAGAACAGGTTTGCACCATTTTTATGTCACCTTACGGAGATTAAAATAAAGATATAATGATATCAAACCTTATGTCTAGAATCCTTATTCCAATTTTGATCAAAATCCATTCCATTATTTTGATTCTATAAAATGTTTCAAATGTAAAGCTGAAGGTTAAGAGGTCTTAAGAAGTAATTAAAATTCAGGGAATCTTGCTTAATTAGTGTCTAACGACTAAGAATCAAATTCTATGCAAATCTAAAATATTTGAATTTTCAAATGAGAGGTTATGCTGATATTATACCCCTAAAACCCCTTTATAATACCCTAAAGAAAGTGTAATTTGGTGAATATTTATTAATTTATGTCTAATACCTATTGTAAAAATTTTACAAAATCGGGAATATCTGAATTTTCACGAAATGTTTCTACCCCTTGTTTACCCCTTTTTCAAAAAAATAAATTAAACTAAATATAGCCCACATTTGGATTCTATACGCCGAGGAGTTGTGTCTTAAAATTTATAATGATCGGTTTAGGAGTAAAGACGGGTATAAGTAATAAATATAGCATTAGTTTAAAATTTTAATTCTTTTATTTTTCTTTGGGGGAAGGGGTATAATACGGTTCAGGTGCCCCCCCCCCAAATAGTATAGTTTAACAAAATAAATAAATAAATAAATAATGTGCCCACGTTGCATACCTTGTTGCCTATAATGCATATTCCATAATTCATAATGAGAAGTTCAATAGTTTTGGATTTTATCAAGAACGTAAATATTGACGCTCACACACGCACCGTTCCTTTTAATAAGGTATTACAAAATTTGATGTAGAGCAATTCTTTTCTCTATTAAATTTTTTGTATCTAACTTATTTTCAAAATTATTTTAGGGTGAGTGCACCCCATAAATGGTAAAGTTTACAAAAAAAAAAATAATGTGCCTATGTTACTCACCGAGTTGCCGAGAATATATATTCCAAAATTCATAATGATCAGTTCATTAAAAAAATAAAAAACGTTATATATGTGCACTCCCTAAATGTTAACATCAACAAAAAAATGATGTGCCCATGTTAGTCATCATAGTTTTAAAAATATATATTCCAAAATTCATAATGATCCGTTCATTAGTTTAGGAGACTACTGTATATAATATTTTAACGACATTTCGGGCACGTCTACTTCACTTATGTGTCACTATTTTGTTCATACAAGTGGAATTCTTGTTTTATACTTCACCAACAACATCTTGATAAGCAACTCACTGGTAATGTATGACATTTGTACATGCTTAAGTGGAAACGACATCAGCCCTAGTTAGATGGGAACGGTGGAGGTCTTGGACTGCTAAAAGTGTTCAAGTTGGTAAAGGATAGGCATCCAGCCGTAAAATTGCCTTAAATACAATGTCTAGTCGAAATACAGCAAGAAAAAAGAAAGGCAGTGCCAGTAGCACTAATGCTGCTGGTAATGTCTTGGGCTTCGTAGATCCCAAGATGCGTGGATCTTCAGGGCCTATGGATTCCTTCAAGCCTTGCCAATGACAGGAGTGGAGAGGAAGACTTAGATTTCGAGACTAGACAATCAGGCCCCACCCTCATCAGAGGATTAATTGTGGCCTGATTCAACAAATAAACCGGTTGATGATGATGATGATGATGATGATATATATATATATATATATATATATATATATATATATGCAGCATCTTTTCTTGAAGGCAAGTATTGTTAAATATAACAGACAACTTATGTCTGGATATCCTTTCGTAGATGCTTTCCATTGTCCGAATCAGAATCTTAGTATCAGCGGGGGAGGGGGGGGGGATAATACGAACAGATGGTCTGTACCTGATAATCCTCATTCCCCTGAAGATGGACCCGGATGGGTCTGAAAGTACTTGGGACACAAATTAAAACTATGGCAGATTCATCGGCCAATCCACTTCCTCCCGAACTAAGATTCTGATTCGGACAATGGAAAGAATCTACGAAAGGATATCTAGACATAAGTTGTCTGTTATATTTAACAATATATATATATATATATATATATATATATATATATATGTATTGAAAATGAGTACCCTTAAGCAACAAACAGAATGGTTATTATGATGTTTACTTGTTGTTTCTGCTGAGCGTGTCCTAATTCCTGGAAGTATTTCTTCTTTTATTCTTGTAAATAAAAAGCAAAATAAGAAATAATAAAATAAAAAAGGAGAGGGGGAAGCAGAGGAAGAGGAATTCTCTTCGTGTCAACAATCATGACGTATGATTGAATAGAAAAATGTTATTGATTTTTTTGCAAAGCCGAAGCTTATTACAAGATACCGATGAAAACATTCTAAACACTGATTTTTATGTGGACACATACAAGTATGGATATTAATATATGTAACAATAATAAATAATTAATTTGAATTGTTTTTACACTTCTCTATATGTATAAAGTTAGGTATGTATGTGTGTGTGTGTATATATATATATATATATATATAGTGTGTGTATTTAGGCAGTATTTTCTCATTTATGCAAACATTGTTCAAAATAACATAGTTCGTCTGTTTAATTATACCTTTTTTATTTTTTTTATTTTTCTGATGGTCTTTTTTGTATTAAAATCAAAAAAATTAAAAAAAATGTTCAATAGGTTTCACGAACGTTTTCGATTCTTCGTCGAATCATCCTCAAATGTCAAAAGTAAATGAACAAAAAAGCTAGAACGTTTTCCGCATTGTTCCAGGAAGTTGTTGGCGATTTTAAATTCAGCAACCCTGGATGGCATCACAGAACAAAATCGCATTACGTTAAGCATTTTAAAATGTTACCACTGGTTTCATATGTGATATTGTTAATTTTAGGTAACTTCGAGTATTTTTAATAAAAATTTTTTTTTTTTTTACGAAACCAATTTAAAAAACCGTATATCCCCCCCAAAAAAAGAAAAAAAACATCAAAATTAAAAACTGATGCTTTATTTATTTATTTATTTTTTCACTTAGTTCACCCCAAACTAGGCAAGTTGCCACTGTAGGCGTAAGGGGCTACTGAGAATTAAGGTGAAAGTTTAGGGGTGACCTTAAATTTGGAGCTGTGCAGCAAGATGCTTGTTCACATTAATTTTAAATTTCTGCATGTTAATACAGTCAGGGAAACAGGGAGCAGGGAGAGAGTTCCAAAGGCTGCCAGCTTGAGGGGAGAAGCTATTTGAGTAGAAGGCTCTCCGGCATCTGCAGGCCTCCACAGTGAATGGATGGGATTTAGATGATTGTCGGGTTGGTCGAGTGCATTTACGTTGAGAGGGCACCAGAACAACTAGTTCATTAAAGCACATTTCATTGAAGTATTTGTAAAACAGGCACAAGGATTAAACATTGAGGCGATGGGACAGGGGCTGGAGCTTGGTGGATAGTGAGGGACCTATCAGATTAGCGACTCTTTTTTGGAGCTTGTCTAAGATGGAGAGACTAATGGATGGTGCACCAGCCCAGCTGTGACAACAATACTCCATGCATGGGCAGATAGTGGCTTTGTAGAGATATAGGATAATGTCAGGTGTGAGAAGTTTACTAGCACGGTAGAGGGAGCTCACCTAGGCAATGTCTTCTATGTATTTGTTCCAATTCATGTTACCTGTGAAGGTTAGGCCGAAGAGTTTGAACGTTGGACTCTCAGGTAGGGTGTTATTTTCCATGGCAATCGGTGGTTGAAGAGATTTCTTGTAGTTATTGAAGGAAAGTAGCTTTGTCTTAGCAGCATTAAATGTTACCAACCATTTATGACCCATTTCACTCCAGACTGGAGGTCACTTTCTAAGGATTCAGCCATTGCCTCAGATATGTGCGCATCTGTTTTGCCCACATGACAAGAGTAAAGCATAGTGTCGTCAGCAAATATACCCATCTCAGACACAATGTCATCAGGGACGTCGTTTATGAAAATCAGGAACAATAAAGGTCCAAGGATCGATCCTTGGGGTACACCAGCATTTATGTCATGTTGTTTTGATTAACGGTCATCGAGGATAACTTGGATCTTTCTTTTGGTTAAGAAGGATCTAATTATATTAAATATTCGTCGAGTAATACCATATGAATTAATTTGGATTAGATTCCCTTTATGCTATACCTTGTCAAAGGCTTTGAATATATCAAGTGCTACCGCCCTAGCTTCACCTGCCTTTTAGAATATATATTCCAAAATTCATAATGATCCGTTATTCGTTTAGGAGATTACACATAAATATATATATATATGTATATATATATGTATATATATATATATATTACCAGAAAAATATTTATGATTGGTTAATTAGCTTAGGAGTTAATCCTGTATATACAAATATATAAATATACTTAACTGTGTTTATATATATATATATATATATATATATATATATATATATATATATATATATATATACTCCCTTGTGAAAAAAAATGAGCACGGCTTATTTTTCAATAATTTTGTTAATATTGTGTTTTCAAGGAATTTGATTTATATCAGATGTTTTACTGAGGTTAGTGCCTAGGATGCTAAAGTTATCTTAATACTTAATATCAAATGTCATCCAAGAAAAAAAAAGCATTTCGATGAAATTACGAAAATCAGAATGGAAGAGATGAGAAAGCGAGACTTGGAGTATAAACAAATGTTACCATCTTGAACAAGAAAAAAGTTGCTATTTCCTTTTCCACAGTGAAACGAATTGGTAAAAATATGAACAAACAGGTAATGTGGAAAGGAAGACTGGCTCAGGTCGCCCCAAACAAGAAGAAATGATTAAAAGATGAAAATGACAGATTTTCCTTACAGGAAAAGCACCCTTACAAATTTGGCCAAAGAGTTCAAATCCGGAGAAAGTAAATGTCTTTCGCCAGGAAATTGAGTGAAAACGATATATCATGAAGACGATTTGCAAAAAAAAAGGTTTTTATTATCCTAAGAGAATATCATGCATAGGATGAGCTTTGTTACTGGACACGGCACCCTTTTCTTGGAATGTTTTCAGAGAGTTATTTGGCCGGATGAATCAGGGTGTTCTCTTGTGAATGATGCTCTCAAACAGTGTCTTCAAAAATCAGATGAGATTCAGGGTTGATTGTCATCAAACAGTTTAGCATGGAAATCGGAAAATTATGGTTTGGAGTTCATTTTCAGCACTTCGTCTTGGAGAGTTAATTCTGCATGATAAGAGCATCAACACCAAAGAATATGTCTATATTTTAGGAAAAAGGCTTACTTCTGACAGTTAAAATTTTGTTTCGTCCTGTTTCCGGGATATGTCTTGTTTCTGCACAATAATGTCCCAGCTCACACTGCAAAATTAACCAACAAGTGGTTGAATAATAACTCATTCCAGACCATTTTCTGGTTCGTTCAAAATCTGATCTAAACCTAATCAAGAACTTGTAGACCACATTTAAAAGAAAATTGGCTGGTAGAAAATTTGCAAGCAAAAAGTTGCTCTGAGAGTCAGTAAAAAACGATCGGAAAAAAATCAATTTAATCGGTGTTTTTGTTAAATAAATTTGTTAAAGGTTCTACTTTGTCCTTATTTCATTTTTGAGTTGTTATTAAATCGATAAGACCGTATAAACATCTAGACGTAACAGTCAGTAGAAGACGATCGGAAAAATATCACTTCACAACAATGTAAGAAGCGGTCGGACTGCATGTCCAAATGTTACGGAAGCCTAATGAAGGAGCTATCAGGTGTTAGTTAAATTCCAATTTTCAATGGACGTTTTTGTAAATTTTATTCAAAATTAGCCAAGCTGAGTTTTATTGACCCCTTTTTATTTTCAAAATATATATTAAAAATTAACCAAGCTCAAATCTTTTGTCTGGAAGTGTATAAACAAACACACATAGCTAACCTTATATATATATATATATATATATATATATATATATATATATATATATATATATATATATATATATATATAGAGAGAGAGAGAGAGAGAGAGAGAGAGAGAAGAGATAAAGATGATGCTGTTTTGGTTGACACTTGTGTTTGTGTAGATTACCATTAAATAAATGATTAATTTAGTAATTGACATCACGGGGATGAAAATAACGAAAATCACAAAGTGAAAAATGGGACAATATTAGAACCTGTAGCTCCGAAAGAGGGACCACTTGGTGCGGGGGTACAAGTCTCATTTTTAACTTTGTAGTTTTCTTTGAATTAACCGCTTATTTAATAATATTACCTCCACAAACACGAGTGTTGACAAATGAAAGTAGTGTGGTACATAATGTACTGTCGGGAAATAAATTATACATAACAAAATCTACTGTATATATATATATATATATATATATATATATATGTGTGTGTGTGTACAGATCTAGTAAGTATTGGCTTTTTAGCTAGCTTAGAGTTTTTGATTTGTACTTGTATATAGTGATCGATGCCATCTTATAGTATTTAAAAGAATTACATATTTTTAGTAGGCCATAACTACGCTTTCACGCTCTTTGCGATCTTCAAATTAATCCAAGACACGAATTTAGATGTAAAGAAGAGGAAAAAGAAAAACAAACAGAATTTACATCTAAATTCGTGTCTTTGGTTATCTGAAGATCGCAACGAGCATGAAACCGTATTTCTGGCTTACTAAAAGCACATAATTCCTTTAAGTACTATATATATATGTAACTTTTACTGTTCTCATATGATTCCCCCACCCCCGTTGCTCTATGCATTCTATTAGAATCAATAAAACCGCCAATATCAACAGCAATAAAACCGGCTGGCGGGCATCTTGTATGGATTATCATGTTTTTCATGAGATAGGTGCCGTTATCAAACTTTGTCAGCAATGACTAATCGAGTACAGAATGAAATATTTTGTGGAACCTGAGTATCTTGTGCAATCACTTTGGGTTTGAGGATAACTTAGATTGGTAAACAATCGCAATTTCGCAAATCCGTTCAATGATTCGAATCGATTAATAGATTCCGTACGAAGAAAAGAGAAAGAATGTTGTGAAATAATAAGAGCGTCCAGATTGGGAATCCATGAAGCAGAGTATTTAGGAGAAGCAATGAGGTTTCTGATAAAAAAATGAAGTAATAGAAAAAGTATATTTCTTATATTAACATAAACTGCTAGAAGGAATAATAGGTTTTTGGAGTGTTGAAGTTATTGAACTGAAAATAGATAAAGTGAGGAATTTATGGTACAACATCAATTGCATATTGATCCATATATCTATATTTATCTATTGATCTGCCTAATTCCTACTTGATGTTTATATATATATATATTATATATATGTATATATATATATTATATATATAATTATCTATAAATAAATATCATTTTCAAAATGAACTCATATACACATGTGTTTCATGCCAAACCTGCAATCATCAGTATGGGAAGAGCCAATCCCTGCCGGTCACACGGTTCGAACCCTGATACGGAAGTCATGTTTGACCCAGTAGCCAGAGCGTGTACCAATGCTCCAACATGCAGTCTAGAAATGGGGAAGTAAATAAACGTCTAAATAGCAAATATGGCGGCTATCTAGCAAGCTGTCGAGAGCACTCAATAGAGTTATGCATTATGCTGATTTACAGCTTGTTGTCAACTTTACCTAAAGTGCTCTCATTCTCTGTCTCTGTCTATCTCTCTCTCTCTCTCTCTCTCTCTATATATATATATATATATATATATATATATAATGTGTGTGTGCGTGTGATGAACATTCTTTGAAGGTTTACCATGTCCGTTAAATGAATAATAGGAATATTTCACTTCTGTCGTATTGCTGTCTCAGTGGCCGTGTGGGTAAAGGCATCAGATGGAATTCAAAGATGAATTTAGTCTGCATTAGAACCCTGGCACCGGTAGTAAACTTATATTTAGCTAAACTAGTGAGTCTTGGTTAAGATGAAACATATGTATGTGGATATTAAAAAATATTTATTATAAATGATATATATATATATATATGTATATAAATTTTTACTTATAAAACCATTTTCTACTACATATGTGCATACATGTTTCAGCTACGACCTTATTTAAAGTCTAGCTTCCACAGGCCCCGGTGAAGATACTTTTTATCTGTATTTACGCCATGGCCTGATGAAGCTAGACTTTAAATAAGGTAGTAGCTGAAACATGTATGCACATATGTAGTTAAAAATGTTTGCATAAATAAACATTTATATTAAAATACAGCTCTACTTGTTATTGAGCACTATCTTATAAACACCATAGCTTCATGGGATTAACATATATGAACTAGCAACTATACAAACACTAATATATATATATATATATATATATATATATCATTTATAATAAATATTTTCTAATACATGGTTTTTGAAGGCTTTTTTGCCTCTATATTTATATTAACTTACAACAGATGCTTTATAAAATGAACTTTCCTAATTTATATATATATATATATATATATATATATATATATATATATATATAATTTACATTTATATATATTTATATTTATATAATTTTGTATTTTTTTAGAAATAAAAACAGAATGCTCAATTCTGTTTGTAAGAGCATAACATATTTATTACATATGGTACTATGCCATAATATTTCGATTAATCATCGGTACCTGTGGTTTCAGAACTGAAACTACAGGTGTCAATGGCTAGTCGAAATATTACTGTATAGTATCATATGTAATAAATATATATACGTGTATTTTTATAACAATAATAATAAATTATAATAAATGTTGTTTATTTTGACACTTTACTGCAGTTTCATGGTTTATTCAATTTTCTCTTCAGAATTGTTTAAATACATTCCTGAATGCTTTTATACATTTGAATTAAAATGTATAAAATCGTTCATAAATGCAGATAAACAATTCTGAAGATTGGATAAACCATGAAACTGCAGTAAAATGTTAAGATAAACCACATTTATTATTATTTATTATTGTTATAAAGCTCTATCTGAAAATATATTGAACCCTTTATATGCATAAAGTCTGCTCTTCCGATTTTAAGCAGTTGATTTTCATGTTTATATATATTCTTGTCGAATCATCTAAGTTAAGCAACCTTTATTTTGTCAGTACTTGGATGGGTGACCGTTTGGAAATAGAATGGGCCATAAGTTTGGAAATGAAAGTAACTAGCAAATTTGCTTCCTCTAATACTCTTGTAAAAGACATGAATCCATCTCTCCATTCTCCCCGAAAATGGGGCCACTTGTTGGCCATGGGTGGCGACCTGTGATGTCGTAGGACGGGATCCTGGTGACTGAGCAGTTCATGACTTGATCACTTTTGGTTCTTACTAAATGGGAAGTCGAAGAGGCCTGATATCAGCAATCAGCTGGTCACGCTATGCCCTAATATCTATCAGTTCATCTCCAACCGTATTATTCAATCTGATTCTTCAAAAATCAAAACCTTATTTCTCCTTCTTATTTTTCTTTTTCTTTCAAAATAGATACTATGAGGAGTGGCTGAGATTATAAATGCCAAAGAGTAATGTTTTCAAAGAGTAACGTTTTCAAAGAAGTAATTTTTTCTCGAAGTAATGTTTTCCTTGGAGTAATACTTTCCCTCTCGCAGTAAAGTTCCCTTCTAAGAGTAATGTTTCCGCTTTCACTGAGATTTCCTTTTGAGAGCAATGTATTTTGAGATAATGTATTCTGGTTATCGAAGAGCAATGTATTCGAGGAATATACATAATTACCCTACTTATGGAATTATATTTGACAACTATATTTCAAACAACACAAAACTGGTGGTATAGTTTTATTGCTTGCTTATAGTATTGTCAAAGTCTTCTCCAGCTTGGGTGTGATTATTCTCAAAGAGTAATGTTTTCAAAGAGTACTGTATTCTAGGTATATAAATAATTATATTTGAGAACTTTATTCGGCATTAAATAACCCACAGATGGTTGATATGCTGTAAAACAAACCAAACAAACAATCTCCCCATCCCTATCTATGGATGAAATAATAGGGCAAATTAGACTTGCATTCTTTTGTAGGGCAACTAGTTTAGGAGAAAGTAAACTCGAATATAACACCAGATCCTATCTGCTTATCTCAGCATTTCTCAAAGACATCTTGGAATTCTTGTTACTGCTGGACTTATCCCTTATCAAGAGGAGTGCAGTTGAGAATCGTGCACTTCACTATGAACTCTTTATCATGCCCCCCCCCCCAAAAAAAACTTTCAGGAGTTATCCATTGTCTTTTGAGAAAGAAGGGGCCTCCATTTTACTTATGTATGTTAGGTGATTAGTTTGACATTTAATGTGTTCTTACTAGTCAATAATTAACAATTAGAAAATACTAGCAATCGTGTTTATTTAAAAAGGGTGTGTTGTTTATTTCTTTATTAGAGTCATTATGTCTGTAGGACTCCACCCAGGTATGTTTTAGTGGAAAACAATAACCCAGCATTACTTATATGTATATCTACTTTAAACACTTATTTTCTATTTTGGGCCCTAAAAGTACCTCTTCTTCTTCTATTGCCCTTAAATTTCAATTGTCCTTGACTGACCTTAATTTGGGAAGGAAGATAGGATTAAGTGTTAGGGAAGTGATGTCTTTATGACTAAAAACGGCATTATATCAATTGTTGATTCTAAGGTAGGGAGGGCACGGATGAGGGCAAAATGTTTTCTCGCCCCTCCCCCTAGTTTTATATGGTATAATGTAGAAGTGTATTTAGTATACAGGGTGGTGCAAAAGTAGGTATACAGTGATAAAACAGGGAAAACACTTACTATTATTCACTTCATTTATTATACAAACAAAACGAATGTTGCATAAACATGGAATAAGAAATACACGTAATAAGAAATACACGTAATAAGAAATAGACATAATAAGAAATACACGTAATAAGAAATACACGTAATAAGAAATACACGTAATAAGAAATAGACATAATAAGAAATACACGTAATAAGAAATACACGTAATAAGAGATACACGTAATAAGAAATACACGTAATATGAAGCCCGAATCCCTCAGGTACTCGAATTGCTTGTCAATTTAACTGAAAGAATAAAAAAAATTGATTAAAAGTAGATACATTTTAATTGAAAGGAAACGACTAAAAGTACCCGTATTTTAATAAAAGGAAATGAATAAAAGTACCTGCATTTTAATAAAAGGAAATGACTAAAAGTACCTGCATTTTAATAAAAGGAAATGACTAAAAGTACCCGCATTTTAATAAAAGGAAATGACTAAAAGTACCTGCATTTTAATAAAAGGAAATGACTAAAAGTACCTGCATTTTAATAAAAGGAAATGACTAAAAGTACCTGCATTTTAATAAAAGGAAATGACTAAAAGTACCTGCATTTTAATAAAAGGAAATGACTAAAAGTACCTGCATTTTAATAAAAGGAAATGACTAAAAGTACCCGCATTTTAATAAAAGGAAATGACTAAAAGTACCTGCATTTTAATAAAAGGAAATGCCTAAAAGTACCTGCATTTTAATAAAAGGAAATGCCTAAAAGTACCTGCATTTTAATAAAAGGAAATGACTAAAAGTACCTGCATTTTAATAAAAGGAAATGACTAAAAGTACCCGCATGTTAATAAAAGGAAATGCCTAAAAGTACCTGCATTTTAATAAAAGGAAATGACTAAAAGTACCCGCATTTTAATAAAAGGAAATGACTAAAAGTACCTGCATTTTAATAAAAGGAAATGACTAAAAGTACCCGCATTTTAATAAAAGGAAATGCCTAAAAGTACCTGCATTTTAATAAAAGGAAATGACTAAAAGTACCTGCATTTTAATAAAAGGAAATGACTAAAAGTACCTGCATTTTAATAAAAGGAAATGACTAAAAGTAGATTATTTTTTATTTTAAGATACGTCGCTTTCACTTCAATATAATGCCACTAATTTCACTGATGTGACACTACCGTATACCTACTTTAGCACCCCCATGTATATTTATATTATTAATGATCGATTATTATACTAAACGTGAGTTTATCAACGTTTGTTTCCCTAAGACTATTTAAAAAAAAACATATATATATACTCTAATAACATAAAATACATGCTAACATATACTTTAGTTCTGGGATTGAGTTATATTTTAAAAGAAAATTGTTTTAATTGTTCTAATTAGCCATAATTTATAATTAACTGAACGTGTCGCCCATCTTTCTCCTAGTTATTTATGTATTTCTCTCGCTTCTCTCACTTTATGTTGCTTCAATCAATCACTCTCTAATATTTTAAATTTTATTTTTAATATCTCTGAGCATTTTGAGAAAAGGTAACTCTCTTTTTTAAACATAATCATGTGATTTACATATGTGCCTGTACACACCACACACACATATGTAAATTAGATGACAAAATAATAAAGCTCTTTATTCCTATATAAGTATAATAAAGAATAATAATACTTATATATATATAATAATAATCCTTCTCCTCCACTCTATAATAAAGACCAATGTATATTTATTTGTATATATATATATATATATATAAATATATGACTATATATCCAACCTATCACACAAAACTTAGCAAGTAAAAAAAACTGCCGGATGAAACCATTTCAAGTGTTTAGGGGAATGGAGAAAGCCAAAAACAAGTCTGACCCCTCCCCATCGATGTCTAAAATGAATGCGGAAAGAAATCCGTCATTCTATTTCCATAATGAGACGTTTTCTTTCTTTTTTCCTTCTTTCTATGCCGATTTATACGGTTTTCTTTCTTTTTTCCTTTTTAAAAACTTTCCTGTTTGAGACGTTTTCTTATTTATTCACTGACTGAGACAGTTGCAAAGCATTTTTCTTTTCGTCATTTTTGATGGAAGGGTGTATACTTGTAATAATAAAAAGAAGTAAAGATTTTAAGAATGTCATAAAATATATGTGACAATTTATGAATTTTCAAATGAAATCAAAGGACAATAAATAGTTGTAGTGCTTGTGACCCAATGGGTCAGTCTAGTAATCTTATATATTTATATCATATATACGTTTCATATTGTTGTCTTCATCTTGCATGTTATGGTGTTCCGAACATTCTGGCCGTTGCACTCTTCAACCTTCTTCAGATGTCTTTTGATATAATCAGGAACTTTCTTATGCAATTTACAACTGAATCCTTTATTTAATCCATAGCTTTCATTCTGTATCCCATGTCTTTTTAGATGGCGTGTATCAAATAATTTCTTTTTTTTAATTATTATTTTTTATGGAAATTGCTCCAGACAAGGCATGAAGCCATTTGATGTAAAGAGCTAAAAAAAACAAACTTACTTCAAGGTCAAAAACTAACCAATGCTAAGATTCCGATCCAGAAAACAGCAATTCTTCCCCCTTTGTCAGAAACATCACTCATGGAATGTGAGGACTAAAGGACAAAATAAGGGAAGCGAGAGTTACGAGGCTGCCGAAAGTAAACCAAAGGTCCACTTTCTATTCTCCCTTCCGGTATTACTGGACGAATATTTAATATAATCAGATCCTTCTTGATTAAAATGAAGATCCAGGTTATCCTCAATGGTTGTACATCTAACCAACATCACATTAATGCAGGTGTACCACAGGGGTCGATCCTCTGATCTTTATTATTCCTGATTTTCATAAACGAACTCTCTGATGCATTTGTGTCATAGACGTGTATATTCGCTGATGACACCACGCTCTATTCTCGACATGAAGGCAAATCAAACTCACACATATCCAAGGCAATGGCTGAATCCAGTCTGTAGTAGAATGGGGCCATAAATGGATGGTAACCTTTAATGCTACTAAGACAAAACTCCTTTCCTTTAACAATTATAAGTAACCTTTTTCAACCACCGATTGCCATGGCGACTACCAACCTACCTGAGAGTCCAACATTCAACCTCCTCGGCCTAACATTCACAGGTAACATGAATTGGAATAAACACATAGAAGATACTGCCAAGCTAGAAAACTTCTTACACCTGCCAGTATTTTAGATCTCTACAATGGCAGCATTTGCCGATGTATGGAGTAGTTTTTGCCACATCTGGGCTGGTGCATCAATCACTAGTCTCTCCCTCTTAGACAGGTCCAAAAAAGAGCCTTTAATCTAATAGGTTCCACACTGTCCACCAAGCTCTAGCCCCTGTCCCATTGCAACAATGTTGCATTCCTATGCTTGCGCCCCTTCAACATAAATACTTCTGACTAACCTGACAATCAGCAAAATCCCACCCCTTCACTGTACAGGTCTCAAATGCCGGAAAGCTTTCTATTCTTATAGCTTTTTTCCTCGGACTGCTTACATTTGGAATTCCCTTTCCTGTTCTCTGTTTCCCCGACTGTACCAATATGCAGAAATTTAAATGTAATGTGATCAAATATTTGGCTACACAACTCCCCACCTAGGATATCCCTATAAATCTGGCCTCTAATTCACAGTAGCCCTTTAGATCTCAGTTCCTTGTTAGGGCTGAATATAAGTAAAAAAGAAAAGAGAGTTTTATTTTAAACTATTTGGGTCACCACTCATTATGGCCAAGAGCCACTCAAGGATAAGGGTTAATGAGACGGGAATGATTGCCAGCCGGAAGATGAGGAACACTATGTGAGTACTAACATTGATCACTGGTATGGACTGAAAGATGAGGAACACTATGTGAGTACTAATATTGATCAATGGTATGGACTGAAAGATGAGGAACACTATGTGAGTACTAACATTGATCAATGGTATGGACTGAAAGATGAGGAACACTATGTGAGTACTAACATTGATCAATGGTATGGACTGAAAGATGAGGAACACTATGTGAGTACTAACATTGATCAATGGTATGGACTGAAAGATGAGGAACACTATGTGAGTACTAACATTGATCAATGGTATGAACAGTGTTTGATCTCTTATGAGGTGGTCCGTGACAGGAATTGGTTGCTATTGGACTTGAAAAAAATTATGCCTGATGCACATGGAGAGAGAAAGGAAATTTAAGATGAGTTCTTGCTGTGAATGTCTTACACTGAGGAACGAAAGACTAGAGCTCAGACGCGCACATTCCATGAAAAAATGATAGAGTAGATATAAGATATCTAAAGACCATAGACCCCCATTGTACTCTCTAGCCTTCTTCAGGTACAATTTTTTCATAGTTAGTCACCGTCTAAGAATTTTAAACTACATCTTTTATATGATAATTTACTGTCCCCCCCCCCCATTCCCTCAAAAATGCCACCCATGGAATTGTTAATATAATTCAATAATCCTTTCAACAATCCAACTATATTTGGTACAAATAAACTTCAGTATATGTCTTACTTGCCCACCAAGTTAAAGTCATGAATGTCCAACAGTCTGCGTTTTATTGCCGTTCAATGATATGTGGAGACACTTTGGTGGTCATTAAGGAGTTTCGGGCCGTGTTGGGCAGATGAAGAGGTATTGTGAGAGATGAACAATGTGTTTCAACAGAATGGGGCAACACCCCACACTTCAAATGACTCATCAGAATGGCTGTTTTGTGATCATCGCATCAGAAGGAAAGAGGTGTCATCCTAAATGGGCTTCACACTCACCGGACCTTAACTCCCAAGATTTTTATCAGTGGGATTATCTCAAAGATAATGTCTATCAAAACCATCTCCAGATATTTCTGAACTGAAGAGGGAATTTACAGGCCAAAGCAGTCATCTCCGTGTTGTAACTGTGCTTGCAACACGGATGCACATTTGGATCATATCATTGGACAGCAATAAAACAAAGACTGTTGGACTTTCATGACTGGAACTTGTTGTGATAGATATTATCTTTGAGATAACTCCAGAGATAAAAATTTAGGGGAGGGGGTTACGGTTCAGTGAGGGTAAAATCCATTGAGGATTACACCATCTCCATCAGGTGGAGGTGATTACATCCAACAAGTCATTTGAAGCGTAGATGTTATCCCATTCTGTTGATCCCCCCCCCGCCCCGCACAAAAAATATATAAGCTTAGTTAGCCCACAGCTCCCTCCATCTCAAACAAAATCTGCTTTCCTTCCAAAAAATGAAAAAAAAAAAATGGTTACATGTCCCTATTTACTGCTAACTGGCCCAGAAGTGGGTGCTCATTTTACGTTAAATGTATATAAGAAAGTCATCCCTCAATTTAAAGTCTAATATATATATATATATATATATATATATATATATATATATACTTTTTTAATTTCTTTTTTGCAAATATTTTTTTCAGGCTGTTTACATGTTATCGCCTAAAAAAGTAAAATCTCATTTTTATTTTTGGCTAAAATACGATGGGTGTGATAGTAAAAATTTACCAAAGTGTTTTTCATTAATGGTTTTTATTAATGTGATTTGATGATGCTGATGATGATAATTATGATAATGATAATGATGATGCTGATGATGATAATGATGATGCTGATGAGTATTATTTTTGCACACCCGCATCTAACCTTGCTACGCCATTACACCACTTCTACAAGGAACTTAAATATAGCAAAACAAAAATTAACAGATAAAAAATATAAAATAATTAACTGTTATAATAATACTTTAATTAATCAGTGAATTAATTAAAACAGAAAACTCGAATGGTCTGTTGATCAAGGCAGCGAACCAAATAGAGTTTTAACTATTTTTCTTGGAATTATTAACGATTAGTCCAATTGTTATGTCTGAAATGGCAACAAACGACTTTTAGTAGTGAATTAATTATAGCCTCGTCAAGTGATAATTGTTTGAGCAAAAAATTGCAAACTTGGAGAAGAAAGGAAGGGAGGAGTGGGAGGAGGGGGAGGAGAGTAATTAACATTCTATCATTTGTTTTGATAATGAGTGCACTCGTTCAAGTAGAAGGTCCTTCTTGATAACAAAGAGTTTTTTTTTTATTTCTATGATCCGTTCTTCATAGTTCTCATCATTTGTGTAAAGAGTTTCGCCCCTTTCTTGATGGGTCCTAAACACCCAAAGAAGGCCACAGAACATACCACTCAAAACATTAGTGCCACGATTTCAATTGTTCAAAGAGAACTAGCTGTGTTGCTGTGGTTGCTGATGCGGTTTTGGGTTAGGTATGTCATGTTCGAGCTTTTTCGGAGGTATTGTATCACTTTCAGTAGGGGATGCTGACAACCTTCATGTGGCCTCTCCGGTGAGTACCCGATTCTAAAATAAGAATAACTATAGAATCACAATGATACTTACTTGCATAAAGGTTCCAACTGGCATCCAGTTAACAAACTCTTGCTTAAATGAAGCAATATTTATACATTAAAGTGTCCACTCATGGACTAGCAACCAACCATAACCCACAGAATGAACTTGCCTATCTAAACACAATAGAAAATTCCAGCCTGCTTATATACCAACTCTCTGGCTTCTGGTCTCTATTTAGTTCTAGTTCAACTGGTAAAACAGCTGAGCATTGGTTATTAAATTCAATAATGTACATATGAGTTAGTAAAGGGGGGTAATAAATACCAAGCTATGATTGGTGGATAATAGATCATGTGATAGGTTAGAAAAACGATTTTAAAACAATCAGTTTGGTGAGATATGAACTTAGTTAATGGGTGGCCATGCAACACTTCATTTTCAATTACCACATAGAAAAGAGGATGACGATTAAAAAGCCCTAGGAAAAGATGAAACAATCCACAACTCGAACGGTGGTTATTTGATTTGAGATAATGAATTACAGGGTGACCCCAAAAAAACTCTAATTAGGCCCCATTTCTTAGTGTTTTGTCCGAATAAAATGAATTTTTGGTTATAACTAGTTTATTATATTCAAAACATCACATCAAAACACTAGGGTCTTTGGCCTTTTTTTCTCCGTTCTACAGCATGTGTTCTAGATGGCCTCCATTTAGCTCCGTGCATTTCTTGAGGCGCAGGACGAAGTTGCCCATGACGTTCTTACAGACTGAATTGGGAATGGCTCTCATCTCCTCCCTCATGGCTTCCTTGAGTTCCGTGATGGTTCTGGGTTTCCCTGCCTACACTCTGTCCTTAAGATAGCCCCAAAGGAAAAAATCTGGGGGGCTTAAGGGCTATGGGGTGGCCACTCAAAATTAGTCTTGAGACTGATCACTCGGCCTCCGAAGTTCTCTTTCAGCCAATCTCGGGACAGGTTTGAGGTGTGAGAACTTGCTCCGTCTTGCTGGAACCAGAACTTGCTCATGAGCGACGGATAATGGGTCTGGAGCTCACTCTTGAAGGTTTTGAGGACCTCCACATACCGCTCCTTGGTTACTGTCACTGTTGCGCCAGATTCTTCGATGAAGATTTGTCCGATGATGCCTCTGACCGAGATTGCAGCCCACACCGTGCACTTAGGAGAGTGCAGGGGCTTGGTGGCTACTTCATTGGGTCTGGAGGACCCCCAGAAGACATTTGTCTTGGAGTTCGCCTTTCCGTCAAGATGGAAGTGGGCTTCATCTGAGGTCCAAAGGAGGTTAAGGAAACCCGGTGTCTCCTCGATCTTATCAAGCATCTTGACTGCCATAGCGCTCTTCTGCTTCTTGTCTGAGGCTGTAAGGGTCTGCAGCGTCTGTATTCTGTATGGGTAAGCCCTGATATCGTTCACCAGCACTCTCTGCAAGTCTCATGGGAGATACCGAGGGACTGACTTCGTTTACGCACAGAGCGTTTCGGACTCTCCTGGAGAGACTCTCTCACACTTTCGACCAGCTCGGCTGTCCGCTTCTTGGGATGTCCCAAGTGGCTTGGACGGTTCTCACTGGCAGCATTGAGGTTCTCCACGGTCCCATACTTCTCAAAGTGGTCCACCCAGTTCTGAATTCTGCTTTTGGATGGAGCCTTTTCACATTCGAACTGATGCATGAAACTGTCCTGGGTTTTCTTAAACGAGCCTGTCTTGTAGTAAAATTTAACACAGTGTATTCTTTGTTCCAGCTCCCACTGAGGTCTTGGTGTACTCACGGTCGTTGATTCTGCCATGTCCTGTAAAATAAGGGCAATTGGTGAATAAATAAAAGAGATATCACATAAAGTGTACTCGGGGGTCCGTTTTTTTGGGTCACCCTGTAATATTCTTAAAAAATTGTCATTCATTTGCAGTCAGTAATTTATCTCAGGCAGGTTCTACCCGCAAAGATAAAATTATTAATAGTAAAAGGTAATAAAAAATAACTCTTGTTTGAATGAAGCAATATGTAAACATTAAAATATCCACCCATGGACTAATAACCAATCAGAAGCCAGAGAATGGATTTACCCATCTAAGCACAATAGAATATCCCAGCCTGCTTATATACCAACTTTCTGGCTTCTGATCTCTATCTATTTAGTTCTAGTTGAGATAACTGAGCACTGGCGACTAAATTCAGTAGAAACGACTCAAGTTAAAAATCGCAATTTGTTCATTCATGCAAGAGTTGTACAAAATTGACTAACTTTGAAATTGATTTCAAAAAGAAGTTTGTTCAAAAATAATTCTGAGATGAGGAATTTTCCGTTATTTACATTATTTGAATATTAGGTCTGTTATATTCATTGTGGTTATTATATTATGTGGTTATTATTATATTATGTGGTTATTAGTATATTAGTATATATTATATTATTATAATATTATAATATTATTATTATATTATATTATTATTATTATATTATATTATGTGGTTACTATTATGTTACATGGTTATTATATTATGTGGTTATTATCATATTATTATATATAATATTATTATAATATTATTATTATATTATATTATGTGGTTATTATTATATTATGTGGTTATTATTATATTATGTGGTTATCATTAAATTATTATAATATTATTATAATATAATATACTATATTGTGTGGTTATTATTATATTATTATATATTATACTATTATAACATAATTATAATATTATATTATTATTATATTATATTATATTATGTGGTTATTATATTATTATTATATTATTATTATATTATATTATATTATATATTAGGTCTGTTATATTCACGGTGGTTATTATATTCAAGATGTTTCGGTCATTGTATTTTCCAGCCATTTGAGATGACGTGTTGATCTTATTTCAGTCCTTTATCGCTAATGATGTTTTCCTGGGATCATAAAAAGTTTTAAGTCTCTTAAACATCAAACTACATCCTTCAGTGAACCCCATCACTAGCTTGCAGCTCTGAGAACTATAGCTACCTATTATATGAAAATACGCTTGAAAAATAAATCAGGCAACATCACTGATGCAATAGCAATGAGTCTAGGCAGGACTAGCTAGGGTGTCAGTTTTTCCAATGGAAAATAGTCCCCCTATATCAAATAAAAATGCAATAAAGAAATAAATACATACAACTGTTAGTAATAAGGAAAAAGAACAGGACATGGGTAAGCAGTGTATGAAAAAATAACGAAGCAAGGAAGGTAATGGTGGGATTTTATTTATTTATTATGAAAATTAAATGATAGTATTGTACTTGTGGGTGGGTAACTTTTTGTCTTCTGGTAACCAATATTTGTATATCCAGTCCTACACTATGCAGGAGCATATGATGCAATATCTTTTTAAAAAAAGTTGAAAATAATCTTATTCTGAGTGGTTTTACATTTTTGTTAATGGGTGGAATCTGAAAATAGTTGGTAGCTTTTAAATCCTATTGACTTGATAACGCAATGGTAATGAGGTTGTGCATTATACAGAAACATATGATGCAATACCTTATTTTAGCTGACTTGTCTTAAAGTTTTTTCAATGGTTGTAAACTGAAAATATTTGGTAAGTTTGAAACGCTATTGTCTTGATGCAATGCCAATGAGTTTTTGCATTATGCAGAAGCATATGATGCAATGTCTTATTCTAGACGAATGACCTTAAATGTTGTTAATGGTCATAATTTGAAAATATTGGTAACTTTGAAATGCTATTGTCTTGGGAACTCTCTGATGTCTTTTTCTTTTGTTTTTCAGCTTCCTTTTGTTGCCTCCTTTACGCGAAAATGATGGTGAGTATTCATTCACAAAATTGATCTGTCATTTCTTTGTTCTCTTCTCCTCGTTAATCTTAAGATCAATCTTTCTCCATCACCTGCCCAACCTACTCCCTATTCTTCTCCTTCTCTCTTCTCTCTCACACATACACACACTAATATTTCTCTCGCCCCCCCCCCCTCTCTCTCACACACACATACATACATGTGCGCACACAAACAAACTGGGGTTTTCTTCACTTCATTCGCAATGATCTGTATCCAAGGAAATTCCACAAAGTTATGACGTCATAACAGACAATGTAAGTAGTTGTTGTCGGGGCTGATCCACAACTTTTGACACACGAAGACAATACGGCAATGAGCAAAGGAACATGAATTGTTTCAGAATTTTTTAGATGAGGAATGATAATAAGAATTAGATTATTCGGACTACTATTCTCATCTTGGATGTTATTTTTACAACGTTTCGACCGATGTAACTACAATTCTTCATCAGGTGCATCTTTTTGAACATGGAAATCTTTATGTTGAACTCAAGAACCTATACAGAATTTCGAACTTTAATCCACGTAGGAAGATTATTCTTATTCCGTCAGCCATGACTGGGTAGAAGTATTAATTTTAGTCATTATCGCCTGATAATAATATATATATTATATACAGATTTTGTTCGTCTGTCAGTCACAATTTTTTAAAACGTAATATAAACATTGCAGAATTTGTCTCATTTAAAAATATCAGAGATCTTAATTACTTTTAGAAATGGAAAATATTGCATTAACAATGAATTCCCAACAAATAAAGCAGATGCCATGACCAGAAATCGAAACTCGAACCTTGCGATCTTCAGTCTGATGTTCTATCAACTGAGCTATTTGGGCTTTCTTATAAATAGAGCTTAAAACATTACCGTGACAAAATAATTATAGCTTTGGTTGGAGCAGATTTCGTGGAAATACTTGTAAAATAGCCACAGGGATGCAACTCTACTGTGATGCGACAGGGGATGGAGCTTGGCAGACAGTGTGAAATCTATTAAGTATTACGTAGATAGATATGTATGTGGGTGGTAACATTGGTATTATTTATTCACATACTGTTATTTCTTGACAATCTCCATTGTTGAATTGCCTATTCTCCCATTAGTTTATTCTTTCATTCTTTTATTCTTTCATTCATTGTAATTCAAATTTGTTTGCACCGATGGATGGACAGGTGGTTTTGTCGAAATGTCTTGCAAGCAAATTGTAGATTTGCAATCAAGGAAAAATACGACTGTGTTCTTTGTTTCACTAACGTAAGGATCTCTCTCTCTCTCACCCTCTCTATATATCTCTTCCCCTCTCTCTCTCTCTATCTAACTCCCCCTTTCTCTCTCGCTATTTCTTACATCTCTCTCTTTTTATTTTTTATCTCTCTTTTTCTCTCTTGCTATTTTCTATCTCTCTCTTTCCTGTTATTTATTCTCTCTCTCTTGCTTTTTTTCATGTCTCTCTCTCTCTCTCTATCACACACACGCACACAGAGCGGTGCGTGATTGACCTAATGGATATGATTGAAGACTATGAAATCGACTATGCCGAGTTCAAATCCAATCAGATTCATTGTGATCATCTCTGCACTAATATTGTTGGGAAGGAAAGTGACCGTTGTGAAGTGGATAATAACTTGGACTGACGACCTGGCCATGCCAAGTTCGAATCCAGTCGGTTCCATAACCCCACTTTCACTATGGATGTTGGTAACCTTCACGTGCTCCCTTTTGTGAGTATCTGATTCTAAAAAGAACTGGGGAGAACAAATGCCAACAACAGAATTGAGCCAGTCAAAAGTCGTACTATGCTGATTCATACACATTTATGTTTACTGTCGGAAAAGGTATGAACCTGCAATTTATTTTCAGCTATGGTCAAGATAGCAACTTGTGTTTAATTATTCGTATGAAATGAATCGTTTAGAGTAGGTATTCACCTGAAAGTGGTTGATTTGTCATTAAACAGGCAAAATCATCACACACACACACACACACATACTAATGTTTTCCCTCTATCTGTCCTATACACATATCTATATGCACACAATACACTCCAACACACAAACACATACATACATACATATATATTAATGTTTTCTCTCTTTCTGTCCTGTACACATATCTATATGCACACACACATACCCCCCCCCACATATACATATATACTAATGTTTTCTCTATTTCTGTCCTATACACATATCTATATGCACACACATACACCTCCCACACACATACATATATACTAATGTTTTCTCTCTTTCTGTCCTGTACACATATCTATATACACATACACCCCACCACACACATACATATATACCAATGTTTACTCTCTTTCTGTCCGATACGCATGTCTACACACAACCTCCCCACACAGACACGATGCTTTTCTTTGCAATTTAATCATGTGTATTTTCCTTATCTTTCTGATCTCTATTGTTCATTCGACTATTCTTTCATTCTTTGATTCGTATATTCCTTTATTCCGTCATTCGTTATAATCCAACAATGTCTGCCCGTATCGAATCAATTTGATTAGTCTATCTTACACCAAATCAACCATCATGTGAGTTATTTAATACCAGAACACAATAACTACTGTATACAATCTTTAATTTAAACGTAAATTGCTGTTTTACCCGCAGTTGAGACGAGAGTTAATACCATTTTCAACAGTATCCGTTCATAAGTAAACGTAATCTTGCTTGATTATGCTGACAAGATTAGATCATCGTACATCAGTACAAGAGACGTACCATTATACTGAGGCTGCCTCGGATACACAATGGTTCGCCTTGAATGCTTGAATATTCAATGTTCACTTTAAGTTTTTTTAAATGAATAGCAGATAAGTCTCATATATATATAAAGATAGATGAAAGAATAGGGATAAACATGTACGAATGACAAATTTATTTCAACTTCGATTGTTCAATGCAAGGTGTACTCGAAAGAATAATAAACATGTTTTTTACCGAGTACACAATCGAAGTTGAAATAAATTTGTCCTTCGTACATGTTTATCACTCTTCTTTTATCTATCTTTATAATTGCTCTATCTCGTATATTGAGCTTAAACCATTTCACTATAGGTTCTATCTACTAAAAGTATACTTTTAGTTTCATATTTTATATATATATATATATATATATATATATATATAATCTCAGTTAAAGTATTACTCATTTTTACTGCATTTTATCCATGCTTCCATTTCTTTTCCTTTTCTTCTTTTTCTTGTCTTCTTTCTTTCTCTTCCCCCTCTTTTCCCATCTTAATGTCTTTGTCATGCTGCATAATTCTTGTTTTTTTTTTCAAATAGTAAAACACGTGCAAAAAACATCACGTTGTGCGTTCTTCTTTTTTCCTATGTTTAGCCGTTATTCAATAAATTCTAAAATATTCACTATTTCTGAAGACGTTCGTTGATCCGAACGAAACCGGTAAAATCTCTTGTTTTTTTAATGATTTATTCCCTATTTAATTTGTTTTTTCCTTTTTGTCTTTTTCACACTTCTTGTCTTAAGGGCATTTCATTTTATGATATATCGTGCATTTTATCCTCATATATATATATATATATATATATATATATATATATATATGATGAAAATTATGGAAATAATATTCCAACGTGATCGAAAATGAAAAAAGTCAAACCAAAATTATTTATATATTCATCAACGTTTCGTCTTTATTTCAAGACTTCCTCAGGATGATTGATTTGAAAAAATAACATACGAGTGAAAGTATGGTTCGTTCGGACAAAAAATAAAAACATTCTTTTCTAGTCATAATCGCACCACATTTTTAAAAATTATAACGACTATGTTTCATTTGAACAAAACACCAAATATTTTAAAATATTGTGCTTGTATGTTATTCCTTTAAATCAATCATCTTGAGGAAGTCTTGAAATAAAGACGAAACGCTGATAAATATATAAATAATTTTGGTTTTACCTTTTTCATTTTATATATACGATGATTGCTACTTCTTTACAGAAGAAGGCCATCCCTACAAAATTGCATTGTCCGGTTGTGGTCATACAGATTGTTCAGCAGACCCAACTTATTTTTACAAGTCGTGAGTCTTGTAGGAGTATATTTACATTTAGATGGCCATGCTGTGCGCTTGTATGACACGCAGAGTACGCTCTCCTTCTACAAAGTCTGGTTTCAGTGACAAGCCGAGGCAAGATAACTGAGAAACGATGTAGAGCGCAGGTTTTATATCAGAGTTTCTGTCTCTTAGATTGTTGATCTTACAAAATCTATAGGTCCATCTCATCGAGTAGGGTAGTATTGCGCCTTGTTACTATACCAGATATTGCTATGTCCCTGCTAATAATAATAATAATAATATATATATATATATATATATATATATATATATATATTTTCTTTTTTTACGTATATATGAAAAGAAGAAAAACTGAAAATTGTTTATATGTTCATCAACGTTTCGCCTTTATTTCAAGACTTTCTGAAGATGACTTATTTGAAGAAATCAATATTTGAAAATACGTGGGGTTTCTATGACGTGAAAAGAATGTCTGTTTTCTTTTTATTTCGAATAAAACATAGACATTCTCAACAAAACTTGTGTCGATATTTAAAAAAAAACCTCCAAAAAACACATTCATTCCACTTCATAAACGGACCACATATTTTGAATTTTAATGTCTATCTTGCAAAGAAGTTCTGTCCATGAAAATTCCGCTTGACGCTAGGCATATAAAGGGAGAGAGGAAAGTCACTTTCCGTTGTGGTAGAAGGTGAGTTCTTGCTGTGAATGTCTTACAAGGATTAACCAAAGATTGGAGATCAGTTGAGCACCTTCCATGGAAATAACGATAGAGAAGAGAGACTAGCAACGTCTATGCCATAAGATAAGTTTCTTTGATACTGTAAGGCTAACAAATATTTTATATCCTAGCTTTTACGTTTTTAGCAACCACATTTTCTGGTATATTTTTCCCGAACACAAGGCTGCCATTTTGTGTGTTGTGTTATCATAGTTAGTTGTAAGAATGGGAAAAAGACAATAGTGGAGAAACAGCTGGATTTAGATACATGCATATTTATGCTCACATAAACAATTTTTCAAAGAGAAATGTAAAAGGGGATACAAAACATGTAAGGTGGTATTTAATATATATGATATGATATGCAAAGGGATAATAACAGACATTAGTACCAGGGAAAGAAAACATTAAAGTTTCAAATGCAATCGATAAAGAACTCATGTTGTTGAGGTTTAAGATAGCAAAGATGCATAAATAATGTATAATTACCTATATTTGTGTTGTGCTGTTCTGGGAGTCTAGGCGACTGCTACTAGAAAAGGCGCTTGGAGGACACGACGTCTGGGAGTGTGATTGCCATACAAAGATGGCAGCCGGTCTGAGTATGTCCAACGGCCTTGAAAGACCAGCCAGTAACAATGAGAGAGCCTTGTTCAGAATTTCTGCACATGAATAGAACAAGTTTTCCTAACCTCTGGACAGGCGAGGGCATTCTTCTAACGTTGACAAGAATAATTCAAGGAAGATAACTTGGATATAATATAAGCCAACAAATGATTTATTTTTAATGATCCAAAAAACATTGAAATTGTTACTTTGAATAACTAAATTCATCTTTTCTGCAAAGTATCTGTGCGATAATTTGCTATGTTCTTTACATGATATGTACATTTTAAATCATAAATTGACTAAATTCGATATCAACCCTATCTTGGAGTTTATACATTAGATCCATTGCTTTTTCTGCTTTTTGTGAAGTCGGTTCTCTCTATCACTCCAAACACTTTCTCACACCTGAGGCTATTCTCTATCTCTACAAATCCACAATCAGACCATGTATTGAGTACTGTTGTCATATTTGGGCTGTTGAATCTCTGTCCCATTTGAGTGATCTTGATGAGGTGCAGAAACGTATCTGTAATGTGATTGGCCCTACCCTTTCTTCTTCTTCTCTACACCCCCTCTCTCTTTCTCTCTCTCTCTCTACACCCCCTCTCTCTCTCTCTACACCCCCTCTCTCTCTCTCTCTCTCTCTCTCTACACCCTCTCTCTCACAGACGTGATGTTGCTCATCTCAGTCTTTTCTATAAATACTATTATGGCAAGTGTTCTTCATAATTATGTGATCTATTTCCCGTTTTTTTTTCCAGTTCGTTTGACTCGTTGGTCTAGTGGTCTCGATTAATTCACTGTTTTGATACCTCATTGTAATACAGCTTCCTATTCCAGTAACTTCTTTCCAAGAACTCTCTTCCTGCTTACTGTTTTCCTCCTACCTATAATCTTGGTCTTTTCAAGACTAAGGTCAATAGGCATCCCCTGTCTTTGCGATGATCATATTTGTTCTTGTTAGCTCCTTACATCAAGTGGCTTCATGCCTTGTCTGGAGTGATTTCCATTTAAAAAAATCTGTTCTTGTGTCTAACCTCCTACAGAGGAGGTAAATAAACATACTTACACATTTACTCTCAGATAAAGTTTTTCAAAGACAAATGTAAAAGGTGGATGCAAAACATGTAAGGCCGTACTTAATATATAATATACAAAGGGAGAACAACAGACGAAGAAGGAATACATTATAGTCCAGATACAATCGATAAGGACACATGTTACTGAGGTCAAGGATAGAGAATATCATAAGCAATGTATAAATAAATATTACTTACATTTGTGTTAGGTTGCTACCAGAAGAGGTGCCTAATGGATGGATAAGGCGTCAGGGTTTGTGAAAGCTATACGGAGATGACTAGCTGGTTGTATCACGTCCGATCGTTTTGAATGAGCAGCCAGAAAAACAAGAGAGAGACGGAGCCTCGTTCTGAATTCTGCCCTTTTACAAAGTTGAAAATGTCCAGTTTTTCATAAAAATTTCATATTCTATCAGAATCGGACGATCGTTCAAAATATTAAAATTAGAAATTATACTAACACCTCTAATTTAGCTGCTTTTATGTTTTCCATGAAGTTAGTTTTTATTTGTCAAATGTGAAGAAATTCATAATTTTTAGCTGGGGAACAATTTTTTTGTTCCAATCAATGGAAAGTAACTCTGTGTTGACAAATATAGTGTTACATCCTTTTTTTTAAAGTTGTTGGGAATTTGAAAATAATTCCTAACCGGACAAAGTATTTTCTGGAAGGAAGTGAACCGAATTTCATTTTATTATTCTTAACATGCTGCAACAATCCCCAAGAAAAACTCAGGAAGCAGAATCAAATATTGATTTTGTAGCATAACAAAGAAACGATAAATAGACGAACTACTTGTGTGTGTATATGTGTGTGCGTAATGCATGTGTATGTGTCTAATTAATGCTGAATTGTCTCTGATATTTTCATGTGGGTGTGTATACCTTGTTGTGAGCTATCCCTGACATATTCGAGAATAGTGTGACCCAAAGAACAGTCTGCACTATCTGATAAAACCTAAAAGGGAAAAACATTTCTTGCACGGTAGGGGTCATTCCCCTTCCTTTTTGTCCATAAATTAATTTGCTATTCACCACCACGATGGAAACTCGAGGAGGGAAACCAGTTTTAAATTTGAAACACCGATAAATAAGGAGTAATTTGCTGAGAAGGAATAACTAGCCAGCTAGGGTTATAGGCCCTTTTTGACATTGAGAGTTTAGTTCTCACGGAATAATCTACACTTGTGTTCTTGTTCTTGGTATAAAGAACATTAAAAACAAGCTTAATACTCATCCTGTGACACGATAATGTATTTTACTGGTGCGATATTAATTCGTTAATTAGGTTAAATTAATTATGAAACAATGTCTTAAAAGAAAGAGGGGTTAACGTTTTGGGGAGTCAGAAAGGAATTGGTTGGAAGTATAAACAGAGATCGAAGCTTTAGTTCAGATTTGGCTTCAAGAGAGTTGTTCCGTGAAGAGATGAGCCGAAGCTTGTGCAACGTAATCTTCACTCTGATCTGTTGCCGATTATCTGTACTTACGCTGCTCATGACTCGATTAGTTGGCCTTCGAGCTCTTCTTTTTGCTTCTATGGAAGAGAAGCAAGGAGATTGTTCGCAAACAGGTATTATCTAGCATCTGGCAAGTAATCTGTATACTGTGAGTTACATGAAACAAAGTTAGATGTGCCTTTGGATAGAGCGCCAGCATAGAGAAACAGAGTTCTTTGCCAAGTTTCGGATGCCACTCAGGAAACCTCCTAGACGCAGTTACCTTGATGAATTGGATAACCATGAAACTGCAGTAAAGTGGTCAGATAAATCAAAAACATTTTTAGCATTCTTATAAATCTTGATCTAAAAAGACATTGAGTCTTTTGTGACACAATGATGTATTTTACTGGTACGATATAATTAATTAAATTAAAATAATTATGGAATAATAAATTAAAAGAAAAAAGGGTCAACACACTTTTGGGCCACAAGTATCGCCAATTAGTATTTCCGCTCCAAAAAAAACAATTTATTTTTTAGACTACGAGTTCTCTAAAGAGAATATATTTTTATGTTGCTTTTTTTTAATATTAAATAAAGTCATCATCATCATCACTGGGCAGACACTATTTTTCAGTGGTTATCCATTGTCTATAGATATAAAAGGAACAGGACTAGTGCTAGGAATTGTGGGACACAATTATAAAACTGATGGTGGGGCCCCTACTCTACATAGTAAAATTTATGGATGTTCATATTTCATATACAAACCAAATAAACAACTCATACAAATCAACAAAAAGACGGCATATTAACTTCTTAACGGCATATTTATCTCTCTTCATTACACGTTCACCAACCATTAGCCTACGGTATTTTTAATTTAGTCGGAGAGACGCATAATATTTACACTCTTATGTTATTTATATGGATCATTAAGCCACTCTTGGCTTTTGCAGTTTCTTTATTTCTATACACATAACTAATGTATTTTAATATTATGCTATTACGGCGCAATAATATCCTCAAATATGCAACAAAACACGACCTATCAAAAGAGCAATAATACAGAACATAATAGTAGAAATAAGATTTCAGTTGTTGATAGAAGTGACAAAAAAAAGTTGGAAACTGTCGTATGACCACATGCTTCAAAAATACACAAAGAAAAAGAAGAATTACTACATGGCTCCCATGTTAATATAGATTTTAGGAGTTGTGTGGAACAGCACTTTAGACTCTACAAAGAATATATTTAGACTGTTTTTATTTTTAACTATTAAATACAGACATTTCATCATTATTATAATCATTATCATTCAGCAGACACTATTTTCAGGGGTTATCCATTGTCTCTTCATATGGAAGGAGGCCAATATAATCATTGGAGAAAACTGACAAGAATTTACACGAACGTAAACATTGGCCAACTTGTATTCTTCTATTTTCTTTGTTTGCTTAATTAATTTGATGTTCGATGTGAAAACATTCAGTGTTGCCGCTTTGATGTGTGGGTGGTATGAGTTTTCTATTTCTTTCGTTGTCCATTTTGTTCTATTCTTTTTCTAAGGGGGAAAAGATCTCCTTTTTTCTTTCTTCTTGTTTTAAAGGGGGTCTTTTATAAGGCGGCTCCTTTTTCTTTCTTTCTTTTTTGCGGGGGGGGGGGGTTAAACTACAGGGATCTTCTGTCTTGCTAATCTTGTTACTTCTTGGAACAGTTTCTCACAAATGAATAGTGAATGGCTTTCTCTCTACCCTTCTTTTTCTTATCTTTTTACCCCCTCCCATAAATTTTTTTTTTGATTTGTAAAGGTGTAAAATAAAACAAGCCGCCCATGCGTGGTCCCTCTCTGTATGTGACTCGATGTGGTGAGTGTAAAATGCAATAAATTTGGGCAATTTGGGGCATTTTTGACCCCCATTGTACCCCCTAGGGGCGCGAACAATTGCCTCTACATTTTGGCCAAGTTTCAGAAAATTTTATGGGATTGATCAAACGTTATGGGAGAAAAGGGTCATTTTTTGCCATTTTGGTGGCTTTTGACCCCCTGGGGGCGCGAACCAGATTTTTTCCAAGGTCAGCGATATTTATTTTCTATTAGGAACAATTGCCTCCATATTTTGGCCAAGTTTCAGAGAAATTGAATGGATGGATGAAAAGTTATGGGGCAAAAAATGTCATTTTTTGCCATTTCAGGGCCTTTTGACCCCCTGGGGGGCTAACCAGATTTTTTTTCAAAAATCAGAGAATGTCACTTTCTAACCTGACAAAAGTTACAACTTCATGCAAAATTTCAGAGAAATTCAATGGATGGTTGCGGAGAAAAATCCGGACGGACGGACGGACGGACGGAAATGCCTCAAAACATAGGTCTCCCGATTTTATAAATCGGGGGACCAAATAGTTTCAATGGAACGAATTAGGTTGATTTATTAGGTAGTAAAGAGAGCGGTAAGATACGAAGCTATGATTGGTCGAACACGATTGTTAGAAGGAATTCTTTTTAAATAGCCATAACTAGCTGTTTTTTTTATTTATTTATTTTTACTCCTGTCTATCTGTCCGGTTAAAACTCGGAAACTACCAAATATACTCTTACCAACCTTATATATTCTGATTTAGTATAACTTTGAGTAGGTTATGGTATTTGGAATCATCAGGGACCAATAATGACTGTGGAAACAGGAAACAAAAATGTTTTTTTTATTCAAGAAATAACTCTATAAATAATTTCAAAGTTATTTCGCCATAACCAATTAAAATTGAAAAATTATAGAATTAAAAACAATTAGAATAAAAATGGTAAGATAAAGGATCAGAAGATTATGCACAAGTCCTTATTCATTCCCTGACAACGCCGGAAGTGCTTGTTGGTATCATAAAAACTTCTGAACGATAATCTCTTGATTTAGCATAAGAGAACTTGTTTATGATATCAGGAATGTCAATCTTAAAATGTGAATATTCAGTGCTCATTGATGTTAAGTTATTTAGTTTGTTTTGCCCCATTAGTGTTTTTGATCCTCTTCAGCTTTGAAAAAGATCTTTTTCCTCTAAAATTAGTCATCGTACATGTGTTTAATATTGAAGTGGGCAAGTTGGCTGGTAAATATGTTAGCTAGTACATATTGGCAATTAGGTTGGATATACTATAGAGGGAAAGGTCAGCAGGGTTTCAAAGGGTTGACTCTGCTTGTATTGTGAGAAAAGTAAGTCGGATATAATGTCATATATAAACTATAAAGAGAGAGAATAGTTGGAAAGAAGCGGATGAACTGAGAAGACGTTTTTAAAAACGGTATAATGAAACAACAATTTAATTAACTGAGGCATTTAGAGTGTAATTAACTCTCCTCTCTTTGATCTTTCGGCCACAAGACAGTTGGATAAATACTTCATTCTCTAAAAGTGGTTGGTGTAATTAATTCAATGATTATATTAAGAAAGCATGTCAGCACAATTTCCCAACAGCATATGCATGCAACGACATTGGTCCTCAGTCGAGCAAGCCGTGGTTTCAATGAAGGTCTGGATGCGAACCTGTATGTATGCATGCATTCATTGCCCTGGTCGTAATCGCCCCCTCCCTCTCGTTGTACCGGTCCAAGGATGTTGTTCGATCTAACTCAGTGCTGCAACGAAGAACTCTCATTCCAAGTAAAAACTATGAGTTCAGTTTATCAACAAGTAACAGATTTATTTGTTGGTTATAAATTATACTCATGTTTTTAGGTTGAATGGCAGACATGCAAATGAGATTTCTCAATCCCGGCGAAATAACATATAAGTCCCACACAGTCCTTTCGCTAAGGGCCCCAAATGGGCATACCTTGCCTTGAAGGGTACCCAGATTCAACTGATTGCCAACTCTCCCAAAAAAGACAACTTTCTTGTCATGTCCAAAGGGCCATGTTTTCTCCTCCCATCTCCTTTCCTCCTGACAGAGTCTTTCTCACTGGTCATCACCGGACGACCCAAGCACTCGCCACTTAAGATTTCAACTTGAGATAACTGTCACACAGAGGATTATCAAGGAGACAGTCTGTAAACATCCCAGCATGAGTCCTCGCCTTTTACGAGGTACTTACTTAATTTCAAAGAGAAATAAACTCTTGGGTGGCCCAAATAAAACCAACGACATTTTCACTTTCTTAGTGACCCACTTTTTTTTCTTTGGTCGAGCATCGAACACTTGAAACGTCCGGCATTCATATGCACCATTTAAAAATGCAGCCTACTGAATTTTTACATGGATGTAATTTGATAAAACATTAATAAACTAAAGATGTTTATGCTGTGACACATGAGCAATAGATGTATAGAGCGTTTTCTATATTTGGACAAATTTACTCCAAACTATGATATATGTTTCTTAACAGATGATAGAATTGCAACTCCAAGGTGTCTTTTGTGGGATCTATGAGAGATAAAATGTCAATTTTGAGCAATTTTCAGAAATTAACAAAATCTTGACAAATACAAGATTCTAAATCGTTAGGATATAATGTAACAGTATTCCGTTTCTCTTGGACTAATTATTCGTAATTAATTACTTACAAACAGAAATGATACATGGACGAAGCCTAAAACGTAACACATTTATTTACATAATGTACAAGTAAGGAAGAAAATTGATAAGCCATTGAGTATGCAATGAACGCTTTCGTTTCGTCTAAAGACGCGTTTACATTTTAAGTGTCATGACTGTCTTATACTTGTCCTCTCTGCCATGCCACCTAACAGCAAGGGCCAATAACGGAGGAGATGCAACCCTGATCTCATTGCTAATGAGTTTCAAGAGGGGATAACTCTGGACCTGCAACCTTCTTAGGCTACAAGACCTAACAGTTTCTTTAACATAATGGTCAGTGACATATTAATACGACACAACCTTTCATCAATCCACGTATTGCATTTTACGAAGAGGAGAATGTACAGATCATCATCATCATCATCATCATCATCGGTTTAACCTCCATTTTACATTTTGAGCTTGTTGGACAGTTTTAGAAATTGACATCCTAACTAACCTATCGCTGGCCAGGACTTTATTTATCCTTCTTTTTTTTCTCTCAAATCCACCCTTATCACTTCCTCCCCTGTTTACCTTGGCTTTCCCCTGCCAACTGATCCTGCTATCTCAACTGTTCTACATCTACCAACCCAAGCACTCTAATATATTCTTTAAATGTGACTAAACAAATAAAGGCTCCTTTTCTGCACACACTACATTATACTGTCCAGATCGCCAATGCCTGTTTAATTTCCAAAATCACATAAATTTAAACTACTGCCCATATTTAAAATAGGTTTGATTTGTCTGTTTAAATAATCGAAAGGGTTGATATGCCGCCAAAAAAGTAAAACTAGACCAATTCAAATATGTATTAAAAAAAAAAAACACATATCCCCATGAACGTGAAAAAAGAGCTCTGTCCCTGTGGCACCGTCCAGGCTCCCTCCCTCCTGATACAAACGACCCCAAACGAACTCGTAAATAATCAATAAAAACAGAAAAAGTTCTCGTATTGATTGATCTGAGTAGTAACAACAACATCAACAACAAAATGGCCTGATCTTCTTTCTTCATCAGAATTCATTTCGAAACATTAAGAACAAAATTGACTCTGAATAAAACGCTCGTCAATAATCAATATTCGATACAGAAATAATCAAATAGGGTCAATTCTGTTAATATATTATCGATTTCTTCATTCAATCATCCTTAAAATAAAACGTTTCTTAATCAGATATTGATTATTATACTTAATATAGTTATCACATTTTCTTACTTTTATATATATATATATATATATATATATATATATATATATATATATATGATGATTATCGAAATAATAATCCACGTAATAGAAAAGCAAATAAGAAAAACCGAAAATTGTTTATATATTCATGAACGTTTCGTCTTTATTTCAAGACTTTTCAAATATAATATTTGACTTCTATGTCTTTCTTCAAATCAGTCATCTTGAGAAAGTCTTGAAATAAAGACGAAAGGTTTATGAATATGTAAACAATTTTCGCTATTTCTTTTCTTTTTTTCATTTTTAATATACATCTATATATATAAGTGAGGTATGTGCATATGTTTATATATTTGTATGTACAGAATTCACTTCTAAATTAATTAACCAATCATTATGAATTTTGGAACACAAGTGCAAGGCGTAAGTAATAGTAATGTGGACTATATTTAGTATGATTAAGTTTTTATTAAAAGAGGGTAAAAAGAGAGTGGAAGGCCTTCAATAAAATTCAGATACCTTCGATCTTTGTGAAATTTTAGCAATAAGTATTGGACATAAATCCCTCATTTTTACTTCCTATGCATAAAACTAAATTACATGAAATATAGCCCACCTTGCCTCCCTATACGACTAGTTACTGTGTTCCAAAGTCCATAATGCAGACTGTTCGAAACGTTTTGGCAGGGACAGATAAAAGGTTAAATCTTGGCCAATAACTGATGTATTCTCAAAATTCACCCCAAAAAGCCGTCCCAAGCCTTAATACGGCTTCCAGGCGGGACCTGAACCTGGATTATGCGCCCTTCATGGATGCCTGAACATCAGTTTGATTCTGGCAATTAGCTGGTCCTTGGTGTTACAGGCGGTATCTTTCTCAACTGCACTCACCCGTATTAGTTCATGGGGTTGCAATCAGCCATGTTAAGGAGTCAGATGTTGGGATGGGTGAAGTTGTGTAAGTTCTCAGACGGTCACGTTTAGGTTTTCGCAGAGGTGTGACACAGAACTGAATAGTATGTATGGTTTTCCTGTAGCCACATTCTCCACCCAGCACATGACGATAGTGGACGGCAACACGATATAGCTATCTGAAATGAGTTTGAGTCCCTTTTCAAAGATGTAGGGTGAGATGGTGTAGCCTTTGCGGGAAACAAATCACAGTTTGAGAGAACTTGGTGTTCATTTTGTGCAGACTGTAGCCTAACCAACTGGTCCTGAGAAGAACCAGAACATCCCTGGCTGTTTGATCTTGTTGATGAGTTTCTTAGCTTTTGGACCTTGGTGGTGAGTAGTTGGCCCTTGCGACACTTGTATGAAAATCCTCATTTGGTACTTTCTTCCTAGTTGCCACTCCAATGCTTATCTTTCTCGTCGAGGACCGCATTGTCTTGTTTGGATTTTGCAACTTCTCAACAAATTCCGTTGTAGAGAAACAGTCACATATTTTCCTTCTAACGCGAACAGCGTTTTTCGAGTATTGTAGCTCTTCGCTTTTGTCTAAGTTCCGTCATGGCGATTAATTTGGTCACAGTTTTTTGTTTGATAGTATCAGCTTCTTCGATTTGGGCGACATTGGACATTTAAACTCACTTATGGCTGTCAAATGTTATGTCACACATTTCGACCGGTGTAAAAGGTGAAAATGATGTTTTATTTTGGTATGTTTTTTTTTTCGTTTTTTTTTTTTGCAAATAACCAGCTTAATTCTAAATTGCATGAGACTGGTAAACTTATGTATCAATTCAATACATATGATGTCCTCAATTTATTCCCAAACCCTCAATTAAATAGTAAAAATATTGAAAAAAAAAAATAATAATAATTTTGCGTTTTAATTCTCAAAGGGAACGACACTGCTATGATCCTTCCTGCTAGCCATTGATTCTACATCTCCATCGCAATTCTCCAGCTCAGATCTCACAACCTTCACGGTATTCAAGGTGCACTGATCTGCAACTAAGATTTCCAAAGTTTTAAATCCAGTCGAAATCATCGTGATGCAGGTCCCTCTCTTCCAATATTCCGGTTCTTTCCAGTTGTCTATGTTCTCAAGCCCTCCAATAGCATACAAAAATAGCTATCCATTGCACTTTACCATTATTATATACTTCAAATGTTCTGAAATAAAAGAATATAAGAAAATTATCTAACACTATATATATATATATATATATATATATATATATAGTATAAATTTTTATTTATACAAACATTATTGGTTACATATGTGCATACATGTTTCAGTTGTTCCCTCTATCGAGAGTCAACTTCCTCAGACCTTTAGAGAACATTAAAAAAAAAAAATTTCTCTATAGGTCTAAGGAAGTTGACTCTCGATAGAGGGAACAACTGAAACATGTATGCACATATGTAACCCATAATGTTTGTATAAATAAAAATGTATACTAAAAAACAGTTCTACTTATTATTGAGCACTTTTTATAAATACTGGAGTTTCATTGGATTAACATCTATAGAAACAAATATAATACATGTACTATATATATATATATATATATATATATATATATATATATATATATATATATATATATATGAGAGAGAGAGACAAATCAAAGAAGAGAAATAAAAAATGTGACAATGACAAATCTATTACGTCTTCGGTTATTCAAAACGAGGTATATTCAATTAAAGAATATTTATTTTTCTTTCCTTAAGCATAGGCTTTTCAAAGAATGGATTCTTATCATCAGAGGAATGCAGATAGATAAGTTGGCAAGGAATAAACCAAAAGTTATAATTTGAAAAAAACTGTAGATGTAAGTGTGTAAGAAGAATGTTAAACACTTCACGATAGGTTCAAATTTTTAAAGTATACATTCTTCTTTTAGTTTCATACCTTTATATATATATATGATAATTTTATTTACACAGACATGCATAAAATCTGCGACATTGGCATGTTGATGTTATCGATCAACAGTTACTTTAAACTGAGATCTCATCAGGCAGAGTTAGAATCTGATCTTAACCTCAGATCATATTTGGAGAGAACCTCCAATCTCCAAATATGATCTGAGGTTAAGATCGGATTCTAACTCTGCCTGATGAGATCTCAGTTTATAGTAACTGTTGATCGATAACATCGACATGCCAGTGTCGCAGATTTTGTACATATCTGTGTAAATAAAATTATCATATATAAAGCTCTATTTTGATATTGAGCACTTTTTATAAACCCGGTTAAAATTCTCTGGATTACCACCCTGTGGATATTTTTTACCTGGATTATTACCATTATTATTATTATATATATATATATATATATATATATATTTGTTGTAGAGAAAGTACAGACACCACTTTCCTTACACAATGAACTATTCCAAGAAGCATATGAAGAACAACGATATTAGCCTCAAAGAATACCATCGAGTACAGTCGGGCCATTCTTCATATACATTACAAGCCAATAGATAAAGCCTCTCATCAGCAGCGTGCAGAGACCTAGTGATACCCTGATGAGGCCCGGGGCTAACTCCTTGATTGAATTCTCCAAAAACTCAAGTGTGAATCCTAGTACTAAGAAATATTATGAGAAAAGAGAGATAGTTTGAATATAATTGGATGCCCCTCCCCAAGTTGGATGTCTGGTGCCACCGCCCTATCCCCGTTCTCTGTCTGCCACTGCCCCTAGTAGAGATGTTAGGACGTGTATAATAACTAGGACTTTTAAGGAAACAGAATGGAAGTGGCCATCCAACGAAAAACGCCCTTCCCTTGTTCCTTTTTGTATTTTCCCCGCTCTGATGCCTATAAATCTTATTTCATTTGTCTTTGATCGTATTTAATGAAACTTTTTATAATAAACCATTATTATTGGGTTAATGAGTCCCTTTTATTAACATCCATTAGACACTTTCTCTTTTCTATGATCCTAATTGCTGTGCGTTGTAAACATTTTATGCCTGATTTCCCAAGCTATCGATACGGTTCTAGATTAATTTTAACGTTTATGCATTTTTTTTTTTGGGGGGGGGGTGCTCTTGGAGTTTTCATCCAGGAAAATCCCCTTTAAGAATTTAAGCTTTGGTGGTGGAGGGATATTTTTTTCTGGAATGAAAACATAAACCAATGACTAAATTTGTTTTTTTCTACTTTGGTCTTAATCCGTTATGATGCGATTGAGCTTAGTGTTTATCTAAAATAACAATGCTATTTTCACAACGTTTTTTGATTCTAAAAAATGTCTAAAATTAAAGGCTTAAGCATAAGGGGTCTTAAGAAATTGAAATACATGGAATTTTGCTTAATTGGTGACTATGGATCAAATTCAATAGGAATCTGAAATATTTTAATTTTCGAATGGAAGATTATATCATGTCCTCCTAAAAACCCTTTAAAATACTCCAAAGAAATTGAAATTGTTGGAATATTTATTAATTGATGTCTAATACCTATTGTTAAAATTTCACAAAAATCGGAGATATCTGAATTTTCATAAAGGGCTTCCATCCACGTTTTACCCTTTGCATAAAACTAAATTAAACTAAATATAGCCTACACTACGACCCCTTAGGACTAGCATCTGCATCCAAAATTCATAATGATCGGTTAATTAGTTTAGGAGTGAATCCTGTACCTACAAATATATAAATATACCTAACTTTATATAAATAGAGATATTCAGATGGTTCTCTTTTTATTAATTAGATGTAAAGAATTCTTTTAAATAAAAAATGTAATAATAAACCTGGCAATAATGGCTTCCTTTTCTATTATATCTATATTGTAAGATATGTATATTATAAAATATGTCTTTTGAAGTGTTATGTAATGTAAACACATAGATAATATTAAGATTTTCTTTGCAAGCCAGTGAGAAAATCGAAAATCTCTCCAGCAGCAGATGATATGTTCGGGTCAACAGAAAAATTCTTAGAAAGATACAATTGCAAATAGATTGCTTTCAATTTTTCAAATTGGATGAAAAAATATCAGTTGTGCTTCTTTCTTTGTCAATTCTGCAAATAATTATCTGATAGAAGATTATATATATCTATAAAAAGTTAGGTATGTTTATATGTTTATGTATAGGCAGGATTCACTTCTAAACTAATTAATCGATTACTATGAATTTTGGACCACAGCTGCTAGGTGTAAGGGGTCCAAATATGGGTTGTATTTAGTTTAATTTAGTTTTATACAAAGGGGTTAAAACGGGAGTAGAAGCCCTTTGTGAAAATTCAAATATTTGTGAAATAGCTATTGGATAAATATTCCTCAAATTTCACTATCTTTCTACTATTTTAAAGGGTTTTTAGGGGCATACTATGGGCATAACCTTTCCTTTGAAAGTTCAAATATTTTAGATTTGTATTGAATTTGATCCATAGTCATTAGACACCAATTAAGCAAGAGTCCGTTAATTCAAATTTCTTCTAATAACCCTTTAAGTTTAAGCCTTAAATTTGAGATATTTTCTCGAATCAAAATAGAGTATTGTTTCCAGACAAAAAGTTTAGTATCATTATATCTTGATTATAATCTACATATTGGGACATAAAGTGATGCAAAACTGTTCTGTTTGGGAACTAATTTTACCTGTCCAAGGACGAGTGATCTTCTAGTATATATATATATATATATATATATATATATATATAGTAATCCAGGTAAAGTAAATATCCACAGGATAAAAATCCAAAGAATTTCAACCGAGCTTATAAAGAGTGCTCAATATCAAATAGAGCTTTTATATATATATATTCTACCATTATTTCTTTATCACACTTATAATCCTATCTTCATTCTCTTATTATGATTATAAATACTACTATTAGTATTACCATAATGACCGTGCAGCCCTGGGGATTACACATTTAGATCCTCGCGACCACCAAGCCTGGAGTGGAAGACTTCGATCAAGACTGACAGGCAGGCCCCACCCTTTTATAGAGGACTAATCAAAGGCCTGTTCAAAAATAAATCGGATGATAAAGAAGAAGATTACTATTATTATTGTTGTTATTGTTATTGTTACTATTACCATCCTTATATTATGTCAGTTAATATTAGTAAATTTTTAGTTAATTTTGGTTAATTTTACTTTATTTTCCTAATGTTATCATCATTATTATTTTATTGCCGTCAAATTAAAAAATATATATAAAATTAAAAATAGAATAAAGAATTATAAAAAAAGTAAAACCTAAAACAAATAAAAAGATAAAAATGAAAAGATCAACACGATTAGATCTAAATGACTTAACACTCCCCCCCCCCACACTCCACCTAGAATCAAGGGCAGACTGAAGACTGTGTTTTCCTTTCCATTTCCACATCGCACATAATATTGACATGCTGAAGTAACTTTTAACACATATCCAGACATTAAACTGCCGTTAAAATATGCCACAGAAATTTGACCCCTTTTTCTTTTCTCCATCCTCAACATGAGTTTCTGGTGATACCAGATCAGGCTGCCCTGTGGCTCCCTGAGACGAAATTCACCTACATTGACGTTTTTTTTTTTTTTTTTTTTTTTTTTTTTTGTAAAACTTAATTATGTTCTACAAAACCAAAAACAAAAAAAAACAGCCCCTCTCCCTTTCTCCCTCCCCTTTTTTATTTTTATTTTTCCTACCCTACTCCCGGTCCTGGATATGACCTTAAACTACATCCGATGGTGAGATCCGGCTTACGGACTTTGGGGAATGTGGAGCCTCCTCTTAATTACCATTGCTCCCAGGTCCACTCTGACCCGGAGTGGTAGTACCTGTTAGGGTCCCAACTATGGGTTAAATAGAAACAGATATTAAAAGGGGAAAGAAACAAAAAAGAGAAGAAAACAAGACCAGATTCGGCATTAAATAACCCAAAAAGGGTTGATATGCCGTAAAACAAAACTACCAAACCAAAAACCCTGATTAAACATTTGAAGATATAAAGAACTTGAAGCATAAAAACTTTCACTATAATGACCAGATTCGGCATTAAATAACCCAAAAAGGGTTGATATGCCGTAAAACAAAACTACCATACCAAATCAACATGAGTTTATATTATATTTGATTTTCGACGGTTTCAAATCTGACCACGTGACCTTCCAATCTTAAATTTTGAATTTTGTTCTTTCCCACTTAAGTCTTTCCAAATATGACCTAAGGGCAGGATCAGATTTTCATTCTTCCTGATAAGATCTCAGTTTATAACAGCTGTTGATCGATAAGAGCGACATGCCAGTGTCACAGATTATGTACATGTCTATAAATAAAAAAAATCATATATATATATATATATATATATATATATATATATATATATAAGTAAAATAAATAAATATTAATTAAAAACAAATGCACCCACTCCAATATAAACATAGGTATACAATTAATGTAGGGATGGAATATGAGTATTGATTACGTTATTTCTCTCACAACACGAGTTAAGTATAAAACGTAATCACAATTAACTTTAGGTATAAATATCCTTAAAAGTACTTTTGAATCCTTATAATACTTTATAATGAGGTAATTACCATCATTTAATAGAAAAAAATGAATATATAATAGCTCCTTTCATAGGTTTGATCATGTCTACGTAATTATAAACTATTTACGTTGTAAGGGACAAACTCCCCCCCCCTTAGTTTCGCATTAAATAGAAACTTACTACTTAAGTAAAGAAATCTAGGCAATTAATCTTATCTTAGTATTAATTTAAACGGTTTATAAATAAATACTAAACATCTTCCACCAGAACACTGAAATATAACAATTCTAGTAATACTTGAATGGATGGCTGAATATATATAGCTAGCTCCCAACGGATGAAGTTAAGAGATCAGCTCTGCACTGCACTTAGTTTCGTATTCAAATGACTGAAATTAGCATTTGCAGGCAAATTGGTGTAACTTTAGGAATGTAAAAAATTACCCTCAAGTGAATTCAAATTTGTATATATAAATTATAGAATTGATTAAATATTTTAAGGAATATTATTGAATTAAAATTTATAAATGTCTGCACAACTTTTAGGATGTACTAAATCTGAACAGAAAAATTCGAAATGGCGTACTAGTGAGTTTGCCCACATGTGACTTTTCTCTTTTGTTTATTTTTTATTTGTTTTTGCCAAAAAATGCCTCACTGTATAGTGTAGATTCTTTTCAAGACATTTCAATCCAAGAACTTTTTATTCTTTGTGGATTTTTCTGATGATTTTGTAGTGATGCAGAGACGATATTTACATAAAAATGTTGTTTGGCTCATGGCAAAAGAAACAGACCGTAAAAAATACATCTCTTATGTGTTTTGGAAATGTGAAAAAGTAAAATAGATATAAAAATGAAAACATGGTTATTGGAATATAAAATGAACCTGACCTATATATATATATATATATATAGTTTTTCTAAAAAGCAAGATATTATAAAAATAAACAAATGAATACAAAAAAAATCCGTTTAAAAGCGATATAAATTTATTTCTTTAGCAGCAAGTTGTCTCAGAGGGTAAGCGTTAGACTGTCATGGTATAAAGGTAGGCAGTTCACCTTCCACCAATTGTAGTTGGAGTCATGATGAACAGAATCCTCACAGTTGAAAGCGGCGGGGGGGGGGGAGGGTTGACCGCTCCTATTATACAACTTAAAAATTAAAATATGTATTTTCAGAGTGTTAACGTGTTATCAAACAAAAAAAATAAAATCTCATTTTTTTTTACCGTTGACAGCATGGAGGGGGGGGGGGCAGGGTAAAGCATAACAATTTACCGAAGAATTTTATAAAAGAGATTCTCTTAATTAAAGATCAAATAGATCTCTGGTAAAGAATTTTTGAAAGGAAGGGAAAAATTAAATACTTCTGTCACCTGATCACTGGTTGCCTGAAGCCTATCAACCAGCATCTCCTTACTGACATTGACCCTGGGAAGGTAAGTTGCTAGCTGAGTAAAGATCACAAAGGCTACCAGTGATGAACGCCATCTCCTTCATGGACACGAACCAACGGCTCAATGATTGAAGTCAATGAGAAGCTCCCTTAGCAATGTCGAGCCCCTAACATCTCTGGGAAGAGACCAGATTGCAGATGTCGACCAGAGGGATAGAAAATGCCTCTCCTCTTCTACTGACATGGGAATGCTCCCTTTTGAATCCCTCTCTCCTGGCTCAGAAGCATCCTGGGTCGAGTGGAGGACACTCAACCGTCTGAAAGCGGAAATGGGAAGATCACAGTTGCTATGGCCAGATAGAGCTACAAAACCGACCCAACCATCTGCGAATGTGGAGAAAAGAACTATGCAATGCAGCACTGCCTTGTCTGCCCTCCACTACCCAATCGATGCAGTTTGAAAGATCAACGATAATGCAAAGGACAGCATAAAAACGTGGGAAATTGTCGTCTGATCACATGTTTCAAAAACATGCAAAGAAAAAGACCAAATTCTCAGATTATAAAAACAAATTTTGAAAAATTTACCCGTTCAACTTTTAGGGTTATGCTCAATTTGCTATGCAAGATTACCCCTTAGCTCGAAATTGCGAAAATGAATTTGCAAACAGTCTCATTTTTGCTCAAGATCGTTCCAAAATAAAATTAAGAATCAATTTTACGTTAAACTTACTGTTATGATGATCTACCCTATTGCGTGACGAAATGGACTCTTCCCGACATTATGAGTAGTGATAATGGGGGTAACAGGGAGAGGGTTGCTATGAACATCTAAAACACATTACTTCTTTACTTTCTGGAAATACATACTCTTGTTAACTACCTCCTTGTTGTCTTATTTCTGTTTGCCCCTTTTAAGGCCACAAAATATACATAGAAACTTGAACTCCTCTGCTAAAAGTTAAACAAATTTCATGCTTCAAAGACATGCAAAAAAGAAAGGTGGTATATATACGAGTAATTCACACGAGAGACTGTTTCACTGTTTCACAGATCTTCAGTCTGACTAGATAGGCAAGTGCCTCGAAACTTCTAACGATTCGGCCGTCAGTCACCAGCTAATGGCAACTGGAATTTCACTTACCACAGTGTTCAACTCAAGACGGGGGACATATATAGTTATCCACTGATGGACTGTTATGTTCTGCTGGTTCAGTTAATTATAAAGTACAGCTAGGTGAAACAATTAAAACAGAATTTGTTTTCAAACATAACTCAATCCCAGAACTAAACACCATCATTATGATCATATACGCCCATTTTACATGCTGCTATGTGTTGGACAGCTTTAAAGAAATTGACTTCCAAACTAACCTATCTCTGCCAGGTCTTTATTTATCGCTCTTTCTCTCAAGTCCATTTTTATCACTTCCTCCCATGCTTTCCTTGACCTTTCCCTGTGAACTAAACCTGCTATCTCAACTGTATTACATCTACTGACCCAAAAACTCTCATCACTTCTTTCAATGTCCCCATACAATCGAAGGCTACTCTTCTGCACACATCTCTCTATAGTGTCCAGATTTAATTTTCCTCTGAGGTCATCAGATCTAAGCCTGTCTTTAAGACTCGCATTACACATCCATCGTATCATTCTCATATCATTTGTCATTATGCAATGCATGTCCTCAACCCTCACTGGCCAAGTTTCACTTCCATACATCATTGCACTGAATACACATACCTGATATGCTCTTCCCTTAGTCGACCCACACTCTCGGCTGGGCCACGAATTCGACGACTGCAACCCCATGCAGAGGGGCAAGATTCCCCGAAATCAGGGCCACCTTTAGACTGTGGGATGCGACCTGTGATGCCTTAGGATGGTATCCTGGTGGATGAGCAGTATGTGATCGGGTGACTTGCAACACTTCGGCCCTTACTTTGGTTAGGCGGAAGATCGGAAAGGTCCGATCCAATCAATTGGCTAGTGACGTCATGCCCTCGCATCTATATATGTTCATCCACAACCATATTATTCAATCTAATTCTTCAAAAAATCACAAGTTATTTCTCCTTTTTATTTTCTTCCCAAATAGATACTAGAAGAAAGTGGTTGAAGGTTTATTGTGTTGAACAAAAGATTACCACTGCCAAAGAATAATTTTTTAAAGAGTAATGTTTTCAAAGAGAAATGTTTTCAAAGAGTAATGTTTTCTAGGAGTAATGTTTTCTAGAAGTTATACAATGTATTCTCAGAGCAATGTATTCTCGAAATATAAAATAATTATCCTGCCAATAGAATTACATTTTACAACTTTATTCGGCATTAAGTAACTTATAGAAGGTTGATATGCTGTAAACCAAATCAAACCAAACCCTTGGTCGACAGTGGTAACGCTCTGCTAGTTAGTAATGACAGAAGTTACCCGAACTTACTTCATCTCCCTCTATCTCTTGCAATCACACTAGCGCCTGCTTCATCCTGTGCTACATGTGAACTAAGGTATATTTTAGCATGTATTTTATTATTAAGGAAATTGGGGGAAGAACGCCTTAGGGAAACAAACGTTGATTGAGTCACATTTAGTATTATAATAGTTACGTACAATATTATATCAAAATGGGGTCTATAACTCTCTTCCCCCCCAACAACGTCTTAATCTGAGTATCTCCATCCGGTAGCCAAGTCTTAGCCTTTAATTAATAGATTCCCTTTTCTAGGATTGCTCGAATCATTCGAGGACAAGGTTCAGAAGCAACATATAATATATACCAGCTCCCGAGCACCACTTACCTCTTAACACTAAGCCTAACCCTAACCTCACCATTTCGTTAAACTAAGTAACTCTATTAAAGCACTGTAAGGGAAACGGTCAGTGCCAGTAACTAACACCTGAGGTGCCAATGGCTTGGAATTATGAGGGCAGAACATATATCAACTCTTGCCCGTGTGGAAAAGTGTATAAATAACCCCTTCCCCGACGCTTTCAAAGCAACATAATTCAAATAGTTATTTTATCAAGTGCCTTTTTTTATTCAAAAAAAAAAAAGAAAGAAAAATACCTGTGTACTTTAAATCAAATCTTAGACATTCGAGCTGAACCTGATATTTTATTTTACTGTTTTGTATTGTTTTGGTGCAAATGGCGGAAATGTCTGGAGAATGGATTCTGAACATGGACGGCGGCACTGGGGGGGGGGGGGGGGCGGTAGGGGGGGTAGTGGGGCTCCAGCCCCCTCACTTTTTTACTTGGCCCCCTCCCTACTTTACGGTCATCAATAATTAAGTTGATATGCATGTGTTTAACCGGCCCTCCCCCACTTTTTAGGAGAAGCCCCCCCCCCACTTTTATAACTGTCCCGCCGGCCCTGCTAAGTTACATGGTTCTTTCCTTTTCCTTTTATTTATTTGTAGTTTTTTCTTTTTTGTCTGTTTCTTTATTTGATTAAATAAAATAAATGAACAAAATAAAGTGTATGTTTATTCACTATAGCGTCAGAAGCTACTGGTGCGATTTTTTTTTTTTTTTTTTTTTTTACATGGTTCACCCCAAACAAGGCAGGACGCCACTGTAAACGTAAGGGGCTACTGAGAAAAAAGGAAAAGGGGGGGGGGGAAGGATTGGTGGTTCAGCTTAAATTGGGATCTGAGCAGCGAGGTGTCTGTTTACATTAGTTTTAAATTTCTGCATGTCAGTACTGTCGGGGAAACAGGGGGCAGGGAGGGAGTTCCAGAGGCCAGCAGCACGAGGAAAGAAGCTATTTGAGTAGAATGCTCTCCGGCATCTGGGGACCTCCACAGTGAATGAGTGAGATTTAGTAGAATGTCGAGTTAGTCTAGTGAATTTACGTCGAGGGGGTACCAGAGCAGCACACTCATCGGAGCATAATCCATTGAAGTATTTGTAAAACAAACACAAGGATGCTACATTGCGGCGATGGGACAGGGGCTGGAGCTTAGCTGACAGTGAGGGACCTATTAGGTTGACTACTCTTTTTTGGACTTTGTCAAGGAGGGAGAGACTAGTAGATGATGCACCAGCCCAGATGTGGCAACAATACTCCATGCATGGGCGAATGGTGGCTTTGTAGAGATACAGGATAATGTCAGGTGTAAGGAGTCCACTAGCACGGTAGAGGGAGCCAACCTTCTTTGCGGCAGCCTTGGCAATGTCTTCAATGTATGTGTTCCAATTCATGTTACCTGTGAAGGTTAGGCCAAGGAGTTTGAATGATGAACTCTCAGGTAGGGTGTTATTTGCCATGGCAATCGGTGGTTGGAGAGGCTTCTTGTAGTTGTTGAAGGAAAGGAGCTTTGTCTTTTTCAACCAAACTTTGCCTCGATGGG